>OZ007554.1:32525701-32844256 GCA_963931855.1 Philhelius festivus | reverse complement strand
GGATATAAAAGTTTAATTCCCTGCAAGATCACCAATTGTCACCATTTTTAACACCAACGAAAAACTAAATCTTCTATCGGCTCTATTAAGCATTTTTAGTTTGAATTTAGATTTTCATCAAGTAAACCTCTTTCGTACGTAAAATATCCATTGTCCAGAATTGAAGAGTTCTAAAAGTTACTGATACTCCCGTTCAAATCACCTTTTAGCATTATATTTGCAAAGATAGTTGTTATTGAGGTTGACTGACATTTTAATAGAAGTCTTGAGTTTTCTTCAAACTTCAGCTTTAAAAGAGTTTTCTAATTTGAAGTATACATCGCTATAGAAGACATTAAATCGGAAGCTATTTGTCCCGACAATATGCATCCCAAATTTGTTAAAATTATTCTTATTCTTATATGGGTCATTTTTTTTTAAATTTACATTTTTTATTGATCGTTTGAAAAAAAAAAATTTCAGTTTTTCTTGGGTTTTAGTTTCTAAATCTATAGTAAACAAGTAGAAAAGGAGTGCTCCGAGTTGCGCAAAAATAATTTCAAATATTTTCCATTTTACGAGTATTTTTTGATAAAAATTTAAATTTTAAATTTCGAATGTACTAAAAATGTTCTTTTCTTGCATAAAATAACAATAATCCACAAAATAAATAGTAACAATAAATAGTTGAAATTTTGTGGAAAGCAAATAAATTTAATAGGATAATTAATAAAAAATACAAATTAAATAAATTTTGTTTAAAAGCATGAAAGAGTCAAAAAAATATTTTTAAATAACGGCACATAACTTTCTTGGAACGTTTACGGTACCAATACTGTAAGGAATGATGAAATTCAGTATATTTATCTAGAATATAAAAATATTAATAATAATATGAGCCATTATAAACTAAAAGAACATATATTAAAAAACAAATACGAAAATGGCCACGGAGATTACAAAATCGACTATTTCTTAATTTTAGTATAGTCAATGTAATTGAATGTCACCCAAATTATATTAGGTTCAAGTATTATTAAATACCTTTCTTTTGGCGGTGGATAGACTAAAAAATATTAATACGGTACAAAGATAACAAGGCCACGGAGATTACACTGAATTTTTACTCGGATGAAAAAATTATTTTGTATGTTAATTTTAAAGGAATTAACTGCAATAATTAAATTATAATAAAACATGAAAGATGATGCATCGTAAAAAATTATTAAAAATTGTTTAGTTGTGTGAAAAAGCGAAAATGTGTAATAATGTTTTTTTTTTCAAAATCTTGTCACACTCACTCAACTAAGTATTGGGACAACAACATTTTTTTTTTTCTTTTTTTCAATATCATAAAATTGAATTTTAAGAGAAGGCCTTTCAAACGACAAGGCCCAAAATTAAAAAAAAAATCATTTTCATCATTAAAAATATTAATAAAACTGATAAAGCATCAAAATCACATCCCAAAAAGGCCACGGAGATTACACATTATTAATTACCATGGCTATATGTTGCCATCAATCGATCTGCAAATTTTTTCTTATAATTCTGACATATAAATACAGTTCCATGCCAAATTTCAAGTCTTTAAATTGAAATGCAAAAAAAAGAAGCTATAACGCTAAAAATGTAATTTTTTTAAAACGACCCATATCTCGTATTTTATATACCATTCTTACAAATTCTTGTTACCCAAGACTACGAAAAGCTTCAAAAATAAATCCAATACTAAAGAAGTCAACCTCGCAACTAAAAAACATGTTATCGTCTTATCTTGTAAACAGAAAATAAGCAGTTGAAGTTGGTCAAAGTTTTTCAAGTTTTTTATCAACAGTAGGAAAAGTCAACCAAGGATCTATACTTGGCCCCCTGCTTTTCTTCTTCTACATACACGAACTTCCTTCAAATATTTTATCCTCTAGCTCTTACATATATCCAAATGTATGCTGATGATGTTTAATTGCTTCACAGATGCCTTCTTGCACTAATTGAAGAGTGCTCGAATATCATCATTTCATGATTTTCAGACAAAAATGAACCTTTTTTAAATTCTGTAAGGACTAAATGTATTGTAGTTAGTAAAACCCATTTGAGTCTTTTCTACTTTCCAGTCTTAAACACAAAAATTCCCCAATAGAAAATTTTGAATGAGTAAAAATCTATAGTGTCTTATTCAATAGAAGATTGATATGGGAGAATGACATCAATGCGGCAGTAGGAATGTTTATGGAGTGCTCCGAATGCATGGGTCCTCACAGTATTTTACCCATTTAATAGAACACGATGCATGTTGGCCAAAACGATTGTGTTGTGATACACAAATTAATACTTGGATGCGAAGTTTTCAACGACCGGGAGGCGGTCAGCTGCAGAAATCTCAATTATGCGTCTAACAACATTGCCTGAAACGTTAATAGTGTAAAAAGTTATGATCATATCTCTCATTTGGCAAGGCAATTTTTTAGCATTTCTCTTGAAAAATTTTTTCACTATAGAACTTTAGTGTTTTTATTTAAAAATATTCCTTCTAGTTTCTTGTCTTCGATTTTTTGTCCGTTATTTAAAAAGGAGACTTATATGTGTTGCAGAGAATTATGGTGGGATTTCGTTTTTGAATTCATCTATGAAGCTGTTTGCAAGTATGATTTTCAGCAGACTTACAACTTAGGTGAGTGAGAGCTCAAAGCTATGTGAACTTCAAGCAGGATTTCGACCATGTTACTCAATAACGGATTAAATGTTTATACTAACAAATATTGCTGAAGTGTACCTCAATCGTGGAAAAAACTGTATGCAGCATTTGACAGTATTGATAGAGAGGCACTGTTTCTTAAGCTGTCAAATATCGGGATATCTTCAAAAATGATCTGATCAGTATTCTAAGATCTCTTTTCGCAAAATATTCTATAGCTGTTTGGGATGAAGAATGCCTTTCTGAAGATTTCAGCTCTTCAATGGGTCTTAAGCAAGGATGTGCATTAAGCACTCTTTTATTTACCCTATTTATCGAGTATTTAGTAGAGCACGTATGAGATGGGGTGACAATTGCTGGCCAAAGCATCCCCGGTTTACTGTACGCTGATGACATCGTTCTGCTATCGGAATCTCACGAACATTTTTCACGAGTTTTTTCTCTCCCTTCCACAACACCTAATTATATGCTTCATATTAAAACAGGAGTATCACCGATGTTCATCGACTCGCTTAAGATTCATTTCGATTACATGATAAAAATTCTGCAAATGGATTCCACCCGACTGGCTAAGAGAGTTTTAAAATTTCTCATCTCAAATCGACTTAATTTCGTGCAATCTTGGATCAGTATATCTAATTTGCTTGAAAAATCTGTCGCGAAATCATTGCAATATAGAGAATTCTACAGCAAATTAGAATTTCATCTAGGAGTGTTAAATTAATTATTTTAATGATAGTAAGCCCACAAAAATGATCTCTTCAATTCTACGAGCCAAAGAGGAAATACTTTCTTTGAACTTCATACCTTACAGATCGGAACTACCTGCAATGGTTTTTAATTTTTATTTCGTTTTAAAGGGGAGAGTACGATAACTTGGCCGCCAAGATTTGATTACGGATTTTTGTAGAGGGGTCAAAAACAAGCACTTTTTACTATGGGAGGGGGGGGTCTATCTCCACCCGTTTAGGAGGTAGGGGCACTTTTAGAAAAAATAGTTTAAATTGAAAAAAAAAAATATTAAAAAAGAACGGCAACACCTACAATAAAGTGCTATACTGCGTTTGAAAGCCAGAAGATTGTTCTATAATCCTGCATTTAAATTAAATTACTAATGTCAATGGTTTTTGAGAAATTCGCATTTAAAGTCCAAATTTTGATAAAATAACGTGAAAAAAAAGTTTAGACCGATTGTTTTCAAAATTGTGAAATCAAATTGTAAATTAGCTTATATGTTTTCCATGTACCTATCAGTTTTTAATCAAACACAAAAAACCACATAGTTCTATGTCTTCTAGTTTTTGAGAAAATCGAAAATTACCAAAACTGATTTTTTTGATTTTTGGTGGTGACGGTGATTCCATTTTAAAGAGTAATGTTAATAAACATAATGAATTTTTGTTAGTTCAGTACCGCAATTCATTAGCGTTACCCAGAATGCACCATGAGGAGGTAGAATTGCATCTGGGTCAGTTATTTTGTCAGTAAGTCAGGAGTTAGTCAGTCATAGTTAGTTAAAAAAGGTCAAAATGTATTAAAAAGGTGTGTAAGTCTCGTCAATAAAGCCATCGTCCGTACTATAACTGTCGAGTTCGTTGAGTTACTCTTTTATGATGGGAAGCCGAGGATGTTTTGGCGGTATAACACTTTCTAAATTTTCGCTCTGAAGGGTGGGAGGATCGATGTATTTTAACTGTAAACCCTCACATATATCACCATCGGTATAACAAGGGTAAACTTTTTTTACATCTGATAAAAACTCTATTATTTGCGAACCCCAGTCGTCCTTATATTTCCTTTCTAAGCAGTATTTTCTATAGAAAAATAGTGCCATGTATTGGTGAACATGGTCGGAAGTTTGTTTTGGTTTTCAAGATCGTTTATTGTATTTTATATGTATTTAGTGGACATTGGATAAATAGAATAAATTTGAATTTTTTTAAATACAGATTCTGTGAATGCAAAATAAACTTTGCATGCACCCAACCTCGCACCTACCCCAAATCCTATAGTGTGCCCAAGCAGGGGGGTTGCAGGGGGGCAGCATGCCCCCCCATACATACTTTACTGTTTATATATTGTAATGTTGGAAGCTAGCACTGATTTATTTATGTAAGGAAGCAAAAAATATCAAACATTTTGTAGAAAAGTAGTTTAAGTTATTTTCGATTTTCTCAAAAACCAGAAGACATAAAACCATACGGTTTTTTGTGTTCGATTAAGAACTGATAGATACATGAAACACATATAAGCTAATTTACAATTTCATTTCACAATTTTGAAAACAACCGGTCTAAACTTTTTTTTCACGTTTTTTTTTATCAAAATTTGGACTTTAGATGCGAATTTATCAAAAACTATTGATATGATTAATTTAATTTAAATGCAGGATTATAGAACAATCTTCTGGCTTTCAAACGCAGTATAGCACTTTATTGTAGGTGTTGCCGTTGTTTTTTAACATTTTTGTTTTTCAATTTAAACCATTTTTTCTAAAAGAGCCCCTACCTCCTAAACGGGGGGAGATAGACCCCCCCCTCCCATAGTAAAAAGTGCTTATTTTTGACCCCTCTACAAAAATCCGTCATCAAATCTTGGCGGCCAAGTTATCGTACTCGTGCCGTTTTAAAATATCTGGTATTAACTTAAATTTAATTTCATTAAAATTAATTATTTTACTTAAATTCGCTTTTTGTTTTCATTTGAATGTCAATCAGACCATCGTACAGTGGTTTGGGTTGTATGGAGACGACGTCATAATTCAATAAATTTCGAACCACATGTCCGATTGTAATGAAACTTTCAGATATGATAGAACACATCGTAAAAAATCACTTAAGAAAATTTCAGCCCACTGAAGTCCTTAAACCAATCTTTCTGTTTTCTTAATAAATTCCACTTTCTTGTTCAATAAATTAAAATTTAAAAACAAATTTTCTCATGATGAATTCATTTTATAAATTTTTTTCGACTAAGTAATTATTCTAAAAACTAAAGATAAAGAGGTATGTAATAAATAATTTATTAAATAAATAATAGTTACATTTTCAAAATTATATAGAAATAGAAAAACAAAAATATATCCAGAAAAAGTAAAATAATATTAAAAAAAAAAAAAAAAATAAACAATCTTCTAAGTATCAGTAAGTAAATTTAGAACATCATTTGACAAAGTTGTGTTTTTCTTTTTTGGTAGTTTTCTTAAACTCGTTATAAATGGGTCAGAACTTAAGAGCAATCGATTTATCAGATCTTGGTTATTAGATATTCGCGAAATTTTCCGAGTGTGATTAAGTCTTAATAATTTGAAGCTGAAGAAGGCAGCAAACCCTGCCGAAACGTCGGGAAAGTCAATGTAACATAGTTGTTTCATTGCCAATATTACAGTGACCAAAAAAGCCAAAGGAAAGATTTCAAATCGATTCCACTCAACTTATTAATAATTTTATGTCTTTATTCTTAGCCTCAGCCGCCTCTTCAGATAGTTCGCCTATAGGTAAGAGAGCATTTTCTACAACATCTGACCCATGTATAAGTATTTTGTGAACAGATGCTGGAAGCTTATACCAAGGTAAGGATAAGTGGCAACTAATCTTCTTCCTGTCACTAAAGCAAAGTCTTTAAACTTTAGCTGTATATCAATATATGGAAGATATGGTTTTTAATATGGATGCACACTTATCGATTAGACTCTGATCCAAACCCGTAATCTCTGCAGAAATATCACTATTTTCGAAAAATTTTCTTGCTGTGTTCCCATCTTTGGATGTTCCACTACCACCTGTTCTAGGCTGTTCTATAATTAATCCTAATTTGTTTCTAAATTCAGATTGAACGTATTTTTTTTTTTCTGAAAACCTTTCCTTCTCATCTTTACTTTTTATTTGCCACTTTTGTATCTCAATCCTGTATGAAACGTGGATAAAATATTCAAAAAAACGAATCCACGCATGGAGGGGAGATAATCCAAACTCTAATCTTTCACTATGGACTGGTCTCTCTAAACATTTATCGATGTCGTTCATTTCGGAGGGTTTAGCATCGCAGATATAACATCTGGAAGAGCTGGTGTCACTGAGAGCTGAACACACCTTTCCATCAACCATTGTCAATTGCAAAGAATGAACAATTGACACGTTTTGACCGTTGATGTTGATGGTAGTTGAACTCAAAGAAGCAATTTTTTCTTTGAAGTATCTCTCTTCTTCGATGGAGACGGCCGTGGTCTCTTTTTTAAATTGAAATCTTATTGGCCTACAATATCTAGTTGAAGAAGGGCGGGGATTACTCCAAATAACTTGTTTATTGGAATCAACTAGTCTTAAAGGAACATATGAGGTTACAAACAAATGTTCATCTTTGGTCAAAGCATCCGAAAATGATTGTTTGTACTCACTATGACCACTACTGCCGTCAAATCCCCACTTTCCAATTAAAAGTAGGTTATCAAAGGATTCATCAGGAAGTTGACAAAACACTTCTTTTTGTAATTTTGCTATGCGAGAGGCAGTGTGATCCAGAAGACTTTGGAGCTCAATTTTAGTTACTTCTTCCTGTCACATTTATGTCTTTTGGATAACACTCCTTCTTGGCTAGTAGAAGATTGTTATAAGATGAAAAAAAAGGTGTGGATAGTTTCGTATTAACAAATTCTCTTAGTAATAAATATTGATGTTTTGTCAACTTGGTTTCTGCAACAAGTGATAAAACTTCATTAATATCGACAGCGGAAAATTCATTGTTGCAAGATAAATTCCGCATGGAGTCAGCAATTGATTCATCAAATTTAGACACTTCATTAATCCGCTTTTGTTTTGTCCTGGCCCCACAATCTGAAAAACTCTTACGGGGCCTTCCACGTTTTACAGGATCTACTGATTTGGATGCATGTAAAATTTCTTCAAGTGGACACGGTATTTTTTCCACACTATTAAGCCATTCAGAATTTCTCTGGAAGAGATATGCTTTGTTGTATCTACACTCCTTCAACTTAACATTTAATCGATCACAAATATAAATAAAATGCACGACTGGATCGCACGAACTTGCTCTTATGTAAAAGTACTTTGGAATTTAAGATACATTTTATAAATATAAAACATGAATTTAAAATGAAATTGCCGTCTGATTTCTAGAAAAGTATGAATTTATGCAAACAAACTTTAAAAAATCGTTTTATTATTAAATAAATAAATTTTTTATATAAGAAATTTCTTTAAAATTTTTCAAGAAAAAATGTGGGATGCGAATTTTAAGTATTTAATAATATTGATTTTTGGAAATAATTTCGAAAAATAATCGTAAGGTTTTCAAGATATTGATTTTTCAAAAAAAAAATTTTTCAAAAAAAACCCAACGAATAATTTTTCGAATATTTTTATATACAATATTATTTTAAACTTAGGGAGACTCCTGCTGAAAATTTTTGGTTAAAATCGTTAGAGCCGTTAATGAGAAAATCTAAAATCAAAAAAACGGTTCTATGACAGGTACCGTTAATAACATTTTGCCCCAATTTTTTTTTTTACCAAAACGTAGTCTATGTCCATAATAGCACACCTAATTTTTTTTATCAAAATCGTTAGAGCCGTTTTTGAGATAAATAAGATTTTGCATTACGGGTGTATGGGGGGTACCGTTAGTTTTAGAGCTAAAAAAAAAATTTCAATTTCCCCTCTAGGGAATCACCGAAGACCCATAACTACCGAGTTTGAAGAAAATAGGTCCAGTGGCTTAGGCTCTAGATCGAGGTACAGACATACAGACAGACAGACAGACAGACAGACAGACAGACAGACAGACAGACCCACTTTATTCGTCTTCGCTATCATCGTAATGTCAACTTTGATCAAAATCTCGAGTTCGATTT
Source organism: Philhelius festivus (assembly GCA_963931855.1). NCBI lineage: Eukaryota > Metazoa > Arthropoda > Insecta > Diptera > Syrphidae > Philhelius > Philhelius festivus. The sequence continues at coordinate 32,835,713 of OZ007554.1, read as the reverse complement.
TTTTTCCAAATGCAGAACTTGCCCTATAGTACCTATATCGCAAGTAAAAATGAGAGATTTTAAGGAGGTGTAATTGAAATTTTCTCCGTTTGGAGAACTTATATTGTCCACAGCGGTATTGCAAACATGCGTTTTTTTTTCACCCAACTCGCCGTTTTTCGTTGACCAAATTTCGTATATATTCTTTCTTGATACCAAACAAAAATACTTCGTCCCTAAAGAAAATTTTTATAGAAAAAAGAATTCGTTATTGCTCAAAACCGTGAAACTAAAACATTAATTGTGCTGGTTGTGGGTGATTGTGGGTGCCAAGATAAGGTTTTTCTAAATCTGACTATTCACTCTATATAACACAAGGACTTTTACCGCTATGTGTGGCTAATTCCTATATTAAAACTTTATTTAAACATTGAACAAAATCACAAAAAGCACTAAAATGGTACACGGTTTTACTAACATTAATTATAAACCAAACATCCAAATATTGACAACAAATTAATAAAATACTCTAAATACCTTGCTTTTGTAATTCCATTGCGAAAAAATTGCAATAATATCACTTTTATTTAAAAAAATTCACCTCAAACTACTCACAATTATTGAAATTTATTTTAACAAAAAAATTTAATATTCGGCACACTTCGAAAGCGAAAATAAAACAGATAACACGTGACATGAATGTCAAAATACTTGCAACGGTAAATATTGAACTGTAATCTATTATAAAAATATACACTTGGAACAAAAAACAATTAGTTTCATGTTTTTATTTTTGTCGTATGGGCGAAACCACAGTGCATCGGTTCTTAAACCAGGTCATATAAGACCTGTTATCAATTATTGTATAATTGAATTTTGTAAAATAAAGTATATTCTAAGTCTAAGTCTAATAGGTACTATATGGACTTAATGAACACAGGATGTATTCCTTTCAACAATGATTATGCTATTCACACATCTAAATTGGAAAAAAAGAAGAAAGAAAGTGAGCATTGGAAAGTGCTGAAAACGGTAATACAACAAGTTCCTGATGTAAAGAGTCGAGATTGATCTAAGCCTTTCGCTTTTAAGTTCTTCCATTAGTTGACGCCTATGCATAGAAGGATTAAGTTTTCTATTATACAATGGAAATTATTTTTCAGAGTGAACCAACAACAAAAACAAATTTTTAAAATTGCACATTACATACTCGTATCGCAAGTACTACCTACAAGTGTGAATGCAAAAATTGAAACTCCACAAGATATTCTCACAATAATTTTAACTTATTTTCGTAATCCTCCTCGTCATAGGTAACGTGTTGAAAAACACAAAATATTTACCTGTAATTGCTCACTTTTTTCATAAAACAGTAGGTAGATAGGTTAGGAGTTACCCAACAACAAAAAAAAAAAGGTGATAAATATTAAAGAAACCCACGAAAAGGTAAAACTCATGCAGTTAGGTACGTAGGTAGTTGCCCAGAAAACCTTCAACAAAACTCATATCTTCCTAATATGACTTTATAAATCTCCGGTCAAATTAGATTTGGTTCGGTACCGACTTCAGCATCGGACACACCCCAAATTCTTCTTTCGTTTTTGTGTGCTGTAATGCGACTGCCTGTCATTTATTTCTGTTTGAGTTTATTTTTTTTTTCGGTTTTGTTTTGTTCATAATAATATGTTCATGCCCAGGCCCACTCGAAGGGCCATCATCTACCTGTGCCCAGGTTACAGATAGTTTTTCTATTCATCTTCATCTGTATCTTTTTTTTTGGTTTTTCTTTTCTTCAAATTCAAATGGAATTGAACCCAAATTTAGAGATTGCCCTGTGGCGTGGTGTCTGTCCAGCGCTCCGATCTACAACATGTCATAAATATTGTTAGGGCGAGTTGTGCTGTTGCGCTCAGAAAGTAAAACTTGTTTAACTAGCCTTCCCAAATGACTTTTCAAACTGTGTGTCTTTATTTTTTTTTGTTTAATAGAGACCGACCCGAATATGGGCATACAAAGTTTTTCAAAGAGCAATTTTTTTTTTTTTAATTTAAATGAACTAAACTCTTTTGGAAATCTTTTTACCATTAACCTTTTACTTTTTTTTATATAACATGGATACAGATGTTTGGCTATTATAAAACTTTTAAGAGTCATCAAAAAAGTTTTTGAACTATGGCGATGGATGGTTGGGTTGAAAGGCCAAATACACAACACAAAAAAAGGTTGTCAATCAAAGCAAAACAGAAACCTCCATCTAAGCATCCCAACAATAAAAAAAAGAGGTGTCATGAAAACTCAAGCCCTCTCAGTACCTATACCTATCCTTTACACACCAAAATCGGACATAGATACCAGGGTGGCGTTTTAAAAAATAGAAAATAAATGGGGGCAACAACAAAAAAACGTTAAAATAAAAATATCAAAGTCAAAAGAATAAAATGATGAAAAATATCAGGTGTTTTAGGGGAAGAGGGGGGAGGGGGATTTTCGTTTTGTTTTTGTATCCTTTCGTCGCTTTTTTTCGCAATCAATCAACGGTTGGATTGTGTATATAACTCTGGTGCTCTCTGGACTCTCTGAAGGTCCTTTTGGCCGTTCGCAAAATCCCTTTGGGCAATTTGCCAATGGGTAAGAGTCTTTTTTTTTTTGTGTATTTGTTGCAGGCCTTATATTATATTTATTTACCTGACTGATTTATGCTTCTCTTTTTGTTCAGTTTAATGCGTTTTTTTTGTGTTTGATGTGCTGGTTTATAATAAAGAAAAATATACTTTTAACATTTTGGATTCTACTTCATAAAATACAACGGCAACAATGGACACCAAAAAAAAAACGAGAAATATATTATGAGCTTATTTTTTATTAATGTTAACAGAGTGCGATTTATCTTAAGGGTTTTTCATCTTTTCTAGAAAATCCATATATCCCTGGAAAAGGGTCTTCTCTTTTGAGTGTTTCTTCGAATGGACTTGGTTTATGTTGCGAATGGAAGCTAGGGATGACCTATAATGTACCTTTGGGATGTAATACATTTTAATAAGCAATTTGAGTTTTTGAGAGGTTTTCAATGTATGTAAGATGTTATAATAATATGAATATGATTTAAGGGTTCCATTTGATTGAATGATTTTTATTCTCAATTATTCATCATTGCTTTTTACAAATGACTTTTTGAAAGAGTCAGTTTAGGTACAGGTGAATTGATAGATACAATACCGGGGAAGAGAATTTTCTATTAAAAAATGGGTGAATAATACGAAGGATACGAAGGAGTATATAGATTCTAAATAACGCAACAATATTCTAGCAGAGGTCTAACAATGGATAAGTACGGAGTTGAGTCTCAAGGGTGTAAGGATCTTCAAAAGACTTTGAAGTTATTATAATGAAAGTCAACATTGAATTTTCCCTAGAGATACATAACTCAGTCAATTTGAAGTGAAAAATTGATTTAAGAATCAAGGATATGTATCTCCAAGGTCTTTCTAGATATTGATGATTAATTTTGTTATCAAACCATATATTGTAGATATTGATTATTATTGCATCAGTTACAACACTATATTTATTATTAAAATATAATCAATTTAGATTTCTCATCAGTGAACTATGTACATATATTATTAAGATTATTTTGAATTTATAAGATGCAACTAAAAATCTTGAGATTATCGGCATACATAATACTTAAAATATGAAATGTAATTTGGTAGAGATATTTCAAAAATTTGTGTGATCCGTCTTAAAACCTTTTTTTTTATTTTTATCTAACTATCATTTCGAGCGTTGAATACATCCAATATTCCATGCTATTCTCTACCTGAACGCTAAAACATTCACCACGAGTGATGTGCGAAAATTCGAATATTCATTGAACAAAATTTTCGATATTTCCTAAATGTTCAAGGTAAGAAAAGAAATTAATTTCCGGGTAGCTTTCTTTTTATTTTCAACCCTCGTGGCAAATAGTCATAAGAAAGTCATAGAAAGTTATCTAAAATAATTATCTTTTGCGAAAGTAATTTTTCATTCATAAAAATTGACATAAGATAAATATTATATTATTATTATATTTAATCTCGCAAGCAATAAAACGCGAAATAAAAATAAAAAATAGAAAGAAACAAAGAACACACGTGTGACTCGACTACAAGTCTCAGGTAATTGTCCATAAGCCAAATCGTAAATTCAGTCGAAATAATTGTCTAATGTTCTTTATATTTGACTTTAAACACTGATCGCAGAATATTAAAAATCAGACCTTCTTTAAATTGTGATTTGCTTGCCTGGTTGTCTGACCAAAGAAGCCCGACGAATTTTGCATAAGTGATCGTAGCACAGGTGCTCCATCACAAATTGGTAAGTTTCAAAAGTGCTTGTTAAAAGAAACAAAATTCTAATCTTGCCTTTAACCCGAACCTAGCATTTTCAAGAGCTAAGCAATTTTGCTCGTGGAAACCTCCCGAGATTTCACTGGGCCAATTTATAACCAAACTTTCAAGATCAGCCACGTGCAAGCAAAACCATAGCTTACCGATCGTTTGCAAGAGGCTCATTGAGATTCGATCGAGTCCACTCTCGAATCTAAGCAACCCGCACCTTCTCCAATCAACATTCCGAACAAAAAAGAAAATATAAATTTACTCTCTGCTATCGCAGAAAACAAGGTTTACCGGCTGAAAGACATCAAATTTGTCTATTTGTCAACACGCTACCTAAACTTAAATCTCCTCCTCTTGCGAGCAACATCCAGGTCCAGGGGATTATCAGTGCGTTTCCATCGGTATCCTATAAAAAAACCGAAGTCTCATATAAGGTGCATCCAATTTGTCCAGAGTCTGTAGACACTGCTACCGAGACTCAGACCCAAGTCGGACCGCTATATCGATTCTTTCGTCATCATAAAGATAAAAACCTATATAACCCACGTCATCACAGCAACAACTTTCAATAAACATCATACATACAAAAACAAAAATCAGAAGAAGTCTCTCATCTTACCTAATTAAAAAACTAAATTAAACTTAACTAGATTTAAAACAAAATCATAATTCATAAGTGCAAATTCTAATATTTCGTTCAACTTGACAAGATCATTTTTGTGTATTTCACTATCATCATTTAGCTCTGGCAACAACAAAGCTTCTGTGCACAGCGCCTTTGGATAGCCGGTAAGTCAATTTTTTTCTTTTACATAACCTTGACAAATTGAACGATAACAGCTGATTCTTAAGAACATTGATTTTTAGTTTTGGTCCATTTTAATTTTTAAATATTTTTTTTCTTGAGTGCATACATCTTAATCAAGTTTGAGTGAGAATAACAAGATTAAAAGAGAAAACTCATTGGATTATTTTTTTATTTTGTGAGAGAAATGTCTTTCTCTATGCTCTCTTTCTTGTCATAAAACCCGCGACTGTTATGAAACTTAATTTTGTTTTTTTTTTTTTATTGTTCTTGTCACTCAGACTGCAAACTGCATATTCATTCCTTTTTAATTTTTAGTTTAAATAATCATGATTTACAGATACTCAAAGAGTATATTAAAAGGTAAACGAATATTAGATACGCAAATAATGTAACATATTTGTAATTTTTTTATTTTGAATTTTGAAGATGAGAAGACATGGTGATTTTTTAATTTGAATTTTGAATTTAACAATAATAAAATGACTGCATACAATATAACAATCTTATGAATTGATATTATTTTGAGTCATGCAGTGATTTGTGTCTAAAGTGCAGAGGGAAGGGAAGTCAGCGATGGGGCTAATCGACGATGCGAGGGTAAATAGAATTTAGGGTTTTATTTTTCCTTTACGTAAGGGGTTATTGGAAGAAATTGACGAGTGGCCCAATAACCAAGGAGTTTTTTTTTCCATAGGTTTGAAGAAACGGAGGGAGGGATACACTCTGGGACCCGAAATTACATCTGGGGTCCGAATAGATAAAAATTAAGAATTTTTATTTTGCTTCTGTGCTGTATTTAGAGTTTGTTAAATACATTTTTTTTTTGCATCGGCATGAATATTTGTGCGGTAGTTCAGCGGCAGGTACAAGTACCCACCCCACCGACGAGCTGGTCAATGGAGATAGCAAGCATGCCGAGCCGTACCTTGTTTGCTGGACAATTTATTAAACGACACATGGTTAGTTTCAGGGAATCCTGTGGTCTTGGAATAACTATGAGAGAGCAATAAGACCGCTTCTCGTTTAATAAAAAGAACTAAATCCGTTACACAGGTGGCGCCCAATGTATGGGGCATCGAATTCATATCATAAAGTTTTGTTTTCATCTATAAACTAATTTATTCTAGTTTTCAAATTTTAGGTTTGATCTGCCATAACTTATTTTCTTTGTTGATTTCAAATTATAAACACTTAAACTAACGTCCCAAGTTTTCAGTCTTTTGACTATACTTCGTGAAGCGCTGGCTTAAGTTTTATTTTTATCATGCTTTTGTTTACTTGTGTCAATGACCGGGAGGTTCAATGTACCAGTTGCAACACCTTCGTCTGTAGCATTGATTGGGATAAATTAAAGTAAACATTATGGTTTGGCTTTTCGTTAATCGATTTCAAAGGCGACCAGGAAATAACAGTTCTCAGTAACTTTTTTCGTTTGATGCGTCCACACTTTCTGTTAATCATCATTCATAAACTTTTGTAGGCTAGATAAAAAAATGTCCCATTCATAAATTTTACTATACAATTTAACAAATTCTATTATGCAAACTTAATCTTTTCAATCCATGGAACTGTATCAAAATTGAACGACCAAAGAATATAAGGTACATCCTATCATTTTCTTAGTTGCGTAATAAACTTGATAACAAATCCTCAAAAAAAAAGTTAAAAGAAGCGGATATTATTTTTTTTATTTATTTATGTCGTCGATTATAACCTCGCTGATAACCTTCCCAAGCACACATGATTTTTCGTATTTTTCTTTGATTTTTGTTGATTTTTTTGAAAGACTTTTCTGAAACACAATCCGTTACTAATATTACTGGTTATTCTACTATCCCTTCAAGATAATAACATTCGTTTTTGTTCTTTATTAATAAATAAACTTATACATATTCTACATTTTATTTTAAATTAATTTGTTTGGTTATACACGGCGTATACGTAACATTTTTAGTTTTAAAAATAATTTGTTTTGCTTTACTTGACAAATGGCACCAACAAAAAAAGGAGACAAGTCTAAAGAGACAAACGCTAAAGCTGTGACTCGTAACCAAACTGCAGGTGCAAGTGGTTCAAATATGGCTTCTGTTAGAAACGAGGGTACCGAAGGCAATAGCGAATCTGGTCAAGTTCCAGTTGATCCTTTAGTTAACCAGGAAAGTGACCATGGTGAAGTAGAGGAAGTACCTCCGGCTAATACATTAAACGATACTTTACAACGATATATAACAAATATCGTTAATGCTGCAATAGGTCTAAATAGGGCAGAAGATCTTCGTTCTCGGATGATTGAATATGAAAATGAAAGGGTAAAAATAAGGGAAGAAGTTGTAAATACTATTCGTGAAACATTAAGAGCACCTTCTCCACTAGGTGTGAACGATACTGTACCTCCGATTACTCGTCCAGAAGAGCACAGTACTGCTCATCCACCTAGAAGAGCAGATGATAATCCTGAACCATATCGTCTGAGTACAAATGCTCAAAATTTTTTGAGTCAGATGAATGCGCTCGACTTAAATGATCCAATTGATAGTTCAGTTCCAAATGTTTCTCAAAACAGCTCTACTCGAGCCGTAGCCTTTTACAAATGGGGCTTAAAATTCGATAACGTTCGAATGACGGTCGACGATTTTCTTTGTCGTCTGAAAAGACTCAAATCCAGCTACAACGTGACCAGCGAAGACTTATTTCTTCACTTCCACTTATTTGTAACAGGAGCTGTCGAAAGTTGGTTCTGGACTTTTCTCAAGACCAATCCTGATGCAACTTGGACAACCCTAGAATTTGCTCTTATTGAACAATACCGAAGTATTGAAACTGATTCGGAACTTTCCCGAAAAATGTTTGACCGCCGGCAAGGTCCAAATGAAAGTTTCGACGATTTTTATAATGCCATTCTGGTTATGAATGCTCGTCTTCGTAATCCTAAATCACGACGAGAACTAATAGACTTAATTAAACAGAACGTAAAAAGAAGAACCGGTGAACTTCTTATAACGTTTCAAACTCAAAGCTTAGCCGAAATGGTATACGTTTGTAGATCCATCGAGAAACACGCTAACGCTCAACATGAAAATTTTCGAGCGAAACCATTACAGCAAAGCAATTTTAAGAAACAAGTCAGTGAAGTTTTCGAAGAATCTTTACCGGATGAAGATTTTCTTAATGTTAATGCATTAAATGCTTCGCATAATCAATCCAATTACACTTGCTGGAACTGTAAGATTAAAGGGCATTCATTTGTGCAATGTCCCAGCCCTCAGCGAAATTTATTTTGCTACAAGTGTGGGACAGAGAAAACTACAACCCCCAACTGTTTTAAATGTTCGGGAAACCGAAAACATGGCAATCTGACTACCGGGGAGGGTTGTCAATTGAAAGAAAACCCGGACAAGATCTAAACATAAAACCTTCTAATGAATTTCAACCAGACTGTACCATAAAACCTGATTTGACCGACAAACCTGCTTCGACTAAAACATCTGATGCGACAAAAATAACGGAATTTTCAAACCCTACTAGAACCATAGATAAAACAAATCAATTTCAAATTTTAAAACGAGAAAACCTCGAAAGCGAAAAACCACTTCTGACAGTAGATAAGCCTGTTTCTCTCCACGACAGATTGCTAAATTATTATAAAGTTCGTGAAAGAATCTTTAACGAAGTTCCACAACATATTCAAAAACTGAGAAACCGATTTAAAAATAAAAGAATAATCCATCGCGAAATTTGTGCTACCACACTCTGCAGCACCGAAGATCCTAGGCCATATGCGACCATATCCATTTTTGGAAAAACTATGAATGGTCTTTTGGACAGTGGTGCAAGCATCAGCTGTCTGGGATCAGGTTGCTTGCAAATGTTGAAAAACTTAGGATTATCGTATAAAAATTTCAATTCAAATGTGAAAACTGCTAGTGGTCAACCACAACAGATCGTAGGTGAAATAACCACCAAAGTATCGTACAAAAACCAGACCAAAGAAATAAAAATATATTTAGTTCCATCTCTTGAGCAACAATTGTATCTAGGAGTCAATTTTTGGAAACTGTTTGAGATCGCTCCTCAAATTATTTCTGAGATTTGTCCCACTTCGCTTCGAAGATGTGACTCAAATGCGCATGAACTGTCAGCTGATCAATCTAAGGTAATTGAAGATGTTATACGTTTGTTTCCGTCCTATGCGAAAGAAGGGCTTGGACGGACGACGTTAGAAGAACATACAATAAACACAGGAGACACTGAGCCTATTAAACAGCGAAGCTATCCCGTGTCACCGGCCATACAGAAAATGATGTATGAGGAATTGGATAGGATGATAGCAATGGATGTCATAGAAGAAAGTGAAAGCGCCTGGAGTTCCCCTGTGGTTCTGGTACGCAAGCCAGGGAAAAACCGCTTGTGCCTCGACTCCAGGAAGCTCAATAAGGCAACGAAAAATGACGCCTATCCATTTCCTCATGTAGAGAATCTGCTAGGGCGTCAATCGGAAACGCACTTCATCAGTAGTGTTGACCTGAAAGACGCGTTTTGGCAGATTCCTCTAGCGGAATCGGCACGGGAAAAGACAGCTTTTAGTGTGCCCGGTAGACCCCTATATCACTTCAAGGTTATGCCCTTTGGCCTCTGCAATGCGGCTCAACGTTTATGCAGACTGATGGACAAAGTGGTTCCTAATGAATTGAAACAAAACGTATTTGTTTACCTGGATGATCTGCTGATTGTGTCACAAACGTTTGAGGAACATATAAAGATTCTTCGTGCTCTAGCTTTACTGTTGCGAAAAGCTGGATTGACAATCAACCTCGATAAATCAAGATTTTGCTTTAAAGAGCTTCGTTATTTAGGATTTATCGTAGGAGGAGGAAGCATTAAGACAGACCCTGACAAGGTGTGTGCCATTAGAGAATTTCCAGTGCCGAAGACCCCTCGACAAGTTCGTAGGTTTTTGGGTCTATCTGGCTGGTACAGGCGTTTTGTTCCAAATTATTCTTCTCTCGCTTCTCCGATAACTGACACCCTCAAGAAAAGCAAAACCTTCGTCTTCACTCCTGAAGCTCTTAAGGCATTTGAAGAGCTCAAAAATGCATTGACAACCGCTCCAGTCTTAGTCAACCCAGATTTCAGAAAACCGTTCATCATCTTGTGTGATGCTTCGTCCACAGGCGTAGGGTGTGTATTATGTCAACTTGACGATGATGGTGCAGAAAAACCTATTTACTATTATTCCTATAAATTAAACCAAGCGCAACGTAACTATAGCGTTACGGAGCTAGAGTGTTTAGCTGCCGTGTTAGGGGTTGAAAAGTTTCGTCCTTATGTTGAAGGACACGATTTTACCATAGTGACCGACCATTCGAGCCTCAGATGGCTCATGGGCCAAAAGGATTTAAGTGGGAGATTAGCGCGGTGGAGTTTGCGGCTTCAAAAATACTCTTTTGTTATAGAGCATCGAAAGGGCTCTCAAAACGTGGCACCAGATACACTCTCTCGAGTGTACGCTGCAGATGAAATTGCAACTTTCAACACAAGTTTCGTGAGCTCTTCCGATGTTCTACAGGTCGACCTCGCCCATCCGTCATTTAAGTCGGATGAGTACATGGGGTTGATCGAAACTGTAGAGAAAAACAAAACCCAGCTACCTGACCTTCAAGTTTCAGAAGGTTTTGTATACAAGAAGGTCAGACACTGTACAGGGGATCCTAGGGAAGATGACTGTGTGTGGAAGCTATGGATTCCTGCCGTGCTAACCAAAAGATTAATCCGACTGGCACATGACCCACCTCGAGCTTCGCATGGTGGGATCACCAAAACGTTGTATCGTCTCCGAGAAAGATTTTACTGGCCTAATATGGCGGCTGAAGTAAAATCTTTTGTTGGAGAATGCATCGTTTGTAAATCGTCAAAAGCGCCAAATTCCGTCCTAAGACCACCAATGGGACAACCTTTTATTGTAGAAAGGCCATTTCAACACATTTTTGTTGACTTTCTCGGTCCATATCCGAGGTCGAAACACGGAAATTGTCATATTATAGTGTGTCTTGACCAACTCACTAAATTCATTCTTGCGAAAGCAATAAGAAAAGCGACTGCTGAAGCAGCGATTCAGTTCCTAGAAGAACATGTCTTCTCAATTTATGGAGTACCTGAGTCACTTCTATCCGACAATGGGAAACAGTTTATTGGAAAAGAATTTTCCAAATTTCTTGATTTATATGGTACAAAACATGTTAGAACAGCTTCGTATGCGCCACAAGCGAATGCAAGTGAGCGTGCCAATCGATCCATCTTGGCGGCTATAAGGTCCTATGTTGGATCTGATCAAACAAACTGGGATAAAAACCTTATTTCGATCTTAAGCGCATTGAGATCAAGTGTTCATGCAGCCATAGGAATGTCGCCACATGAAGCACTCTTTGGCCAATGTAAGCTTCAACATGGTTCCGATTATGCGCTGCTCAAAAAACTAAACGGTCTTAATAACTCTGAATTTGATATTTTGCCAAAAGCCATCAAAATGAACATGATTCATAACCGAATTAAAGATTCATTGGCTCAAGCCCATAAAATTTACGAAAAAACTTACAACACTCGGAGTAGTGCACGCAGATTCACTGTTGGACAAACAGTTCTTAAGCGAAATTTCATATTGAGTGATAAGGCGAAAAAGCGAAATGCTAAGCTATGCCCAAAGTTTGTCCAAGCTAAAGTTAAGAAAATAATTAGCCACAATTTGTATGAGCTTGAAGATTTACAAGGTAACAATCTAGGGGTAATACATGCCAAAGATATACGAATATGATCAAAACTTTCGTATATATATTTTTTTTTATCTTAACATATGGGTCGACTTTTGTGTATTTCACGGCCTTTTGCATTTCAGTCTTAGGTCTTCGAGGTAGAACAAAACTGAAATGTTGTGTGTGATCCGTCTTAAAACCTTTTTTTTTATTTTTATCTAACTATCATTTCGAGCGTTGAATACATCCAATATTCCATGCTATTCTCTACCTGAACGCTAAAACATTCACCACGAGTGATGTGCGAAAATTCGAATATTCATTGAACAAAATTTTCGATATTTCCTAAATGTTCAAGGTAAGAAAAGAAATTAATTTCCGGGTAGCTTTCTTTTTATTTTCAACCCTCGTGGCAAATAGTCATAAGAAAGTCATAGAAAGTTATCTAAAATAATTATCTTTTGCGAAAGTAATTTTTCATTCATAAAAATTGACATAAGATAAATATTATATTATTATTATATTTAATCTCGCAAGCAATAAAACGCGAAATAAAAATAAAAAATAGAAAGAAACAAAGAACACACGTGTGACTCGACTACAAGTCTCAGGTAATTGTCCATAAGCCAAATCGTAAATTCAGTCGAAATAATTGTCTAATGTTCTTTATATTTGACTTTAAACACTGATCGCAGAATATTAAAAATCAGACCTTCTTTAAATTGTGATTTGCTTGCCTGGTTGTCTGACCAAAGAAGCCCGACGAATTTTGCATAAGTGATCGTAGCACAGGTGCTCCATCACAAATTGGTAAGTTTCAAAAGTGCTTGTTAAAAGAAACAAAATTCTAATCTTGCCTTTAACCCGAACCTAGCATTTTCAAGAGCTAAGCAATTTTGCTCGTGGAAACCTCCCGAGATTTCACTGGGCCAATTTATAACCAAACTTTCAAGATCAGCCACGTGCAAGCAAAACCATAGCTTACCGATCGTTTGCAAGAGGCTCATTGAGATTCGATCGAGTCCACTCTCGAATCTAAGCAACCCGCACCTTCTCCAATCAACATTCCGAACAAAAAAGAAAATATAAATTTACTCTCTGCTATCGCAGAAAACAAGGTTTACCGGCTGAAAGACATCAAATTTGTCTATTTGTCAACACGCTACCTAAACTTAAATCTCCTCCTCTTGCGAGCAACATCCAGGTCCAGGGGATTATCAGTGCGTTTCCATCGGTATCCTATAAAAAAACCGAAGTCTCATATAAGGTGCATCCAATTTGTCCAGAGTCTGTAGACACTGCTACCGAGACTCAGACCCAAGTCGGACCGCTATATCGATTCTTTCGTCATCATAAAGATAAAAACCTATATAACCCACGTCATCACAGCAACAACTTTCAATAAACATCATACATACAAAAACAAAAATCAGAAGAAGTCTCTCATCTTACCTAATTAAAAAACTAAATTAAACTTAACTAGATTTAAAACAAAATCATAATTCATAAGTGCAAATTCTAATATTTCGTTCAACTTGACAAGATCATTTTTGTGTATTTCACTATCATCATTTAGCTCTGGCAACAACAAAGCTTCTGTGCACAGCGCCTTTGGATAGCCGGTAAGTCAATTTTTTTCTTTTACATAACCTTGACAAATTGAACGATAACAGCTGATTCTTAAGAACATTGATTTTTAGTTTTGGTCCATTTTAATTTTTAAATATTTTTTTTCTTGAGTGCATACATCTTAATCAAGTTTGAGTGAGAATAACAAGATTAAAAGAGAAAACTCATTGGATTATTTTTTTATTTTGTGAGAGAAATGTCTTTCTCTATGCTCTCTTTCTTGTCATAAAACCCGCGACTGTTATGAAACTTAATTTTGTTTTTTTTTTTTTATTGTTCTTGTCACTCAGACTGCAAACTGCATATTCATTCCTTTTTAATTTTTAGTTTAAATAATCATGATTTACAGATACTCAAAGAGTATATTAAAAGGTAAACGAATATTAGATACGCAAATAATGTAACATATTTGTAATTTTTTTATTTTGAATTTTGAAGATGAGAAGACATGGTGATTTTTTAATTTGAATTTTGAATTTAACAATAATAAAATGACTGCATACAATATAACAATCTTATGAATTGATATTATTTTGAGTCATGCAGTGATTTGTGTCTAAAGTGCAGAGGGAAGGGAAGTCAGCGATGGGGCTAATCGACGATGCGAGGGTAAATAGAATTTAGGGTTTTATTTTTCCTTTACGTAAGGGGTTATTGGAAGAAATTGACGAGTGGCCCAATAACCAAGGAGTTTTTTTTTCCATAGGTTTGAAGAAACGGAGGGAGGGATACACTCTGGGACCCGAAATTACATCTGGGGTCCGAATAGATAAAAATTAAGAATTTTTATTTTGCTTCTGTGCTGTATTTAGAGTTTGTTAAATACATTTTTTTTTTGCATCGGCATGAATATTTGTGCGGTAGTTCAGCGGCAGGTACAAGTACCCACCCCACCGACGAGCTGGTCAATGGAGATAGCAAGCATGCCGAGCCGTACCTTGTTTGCTGGACAATTTATTAAACGACACATGGTTAGTTTCAGGGAATCCTGTGGTCTTGGAATAACTATGAGAGAGCAATAAGACCGCTTCTCGTTTAATAAAAAGAACTAAATCCGTTACAAATTTTATTATCAGCTTGAAGTACAATCAAAAGATTTATGAATGAATTTCGACTTCGTTCAAATGGCCACCGCGGGCACGTTTGTATCGGTCGATTCGTTGGACCCAATTTTCGATTACTCGGCCACACATTTCGGCCGAAACGGCCGCTATTTCGCGTTCAATGTTGGCTCTTGTAACGTCATCGGCTTGTTGGCATAAACCAATGATTTAATGAAGCCTCAAAGAAAATAGTCTAGAGGCGTTAAATCGCACGAATGAGGCGGCCAGTCGACTGGACCATTTCTTGAGATAACACGCTCATCAATTTTACTCTTCAATAAATCGATTGTAAGGTGTGCTGTGTGGCACCATCCAAGTCCATATCTTCCAATTCGGGCCAAAAATAATCGGTAATCATGGCGCGATAAGGCTGGCCATTCACAGTAATGTGACGATCGTTATCGTCGACGAAACAATATGGCCGCCGGCATGCAAACCGCACCAAACAGTTATTTTTTGTGGATGAAGTGGTGGTTCATGAAGCAAAATGTGAATTTTTACCCGACCAATAACGCATATTTTGCGTATTGACCATTGACCCATTGACCCAAAATTGAGCTTCGTTACTGAAGATGATTTTGCGATGAAATTCATCATCTTGGCGCATCTTCTCCAGAGCCCAATCGGATAATGTAAGTATGTCGCTTCAAATGGCCCATCGGCTTCAATTCTTGAGTCAGCTTGATCTTAAATGGGTGTAAACCAAGATCCTTAAGCAAAATATGCAATAACATGGATTGAACGATGCCAATTCTTGAAAACGCCTCCCGTGGAATTGACTGATTTGGATCGTTTGCTACGAACGCCTGAACGGCAGCGATATTTTCGACACTTCGACCAACCCGTTGTCTCACTGACATGACAACATCACACACCGAATATGTAGACTCAAATTTTTGCACTAAACTTGTTATTGCCTGTCTACTAGGGCGAGAATTACGACCGAAAATTGGAATTAAAGCTCTTAAAGTCGCCGATCACCGACTCCGAATTTCGCTAGAAAATTTTTATAATTTGCAGACGTTGCTCGTTCGTGTACTTAACAATGATGAACATGTTGAGTTTACTGAATAAACTGACAATGACAGTTCGATGATTAGTGAAAGGGTGCGTTCACAAATTAAATTCAAAGTTGTCAAGTCCCTATTGGAGAAAACCCGATACAAAGACAGTAAACCATGTTGGTTTCTAGAAATATGATTTTGAACCTAATAATAAAGTTTTTTTTTTTACTTTTGCTTCAAATACTTTATTTATTTATTTCATCTACCGAAACTTAATTTTCTTATAATACGATATCTTTAACAATTTTAAGAATTTATCAGAAGTTGATTATTTTATAAATACATAATGAAAATTAAATACTGTTAGAAGGTGATAGTGATATAATATGTATATGCTGTAGCTGTAGTTGTAGTACGGTAATGTTGCCTGGAGGAACTCCTGACTAACTAAAATAATAATTCAGAAACTTTTCCCACAATAAAAAAAAGATTACAAGTTTTCAAATTTTATATATAATAATACGAGTACTTTATTGTAATTAAACACCTATTAATTGTTTTCGATGATTTACATACGTTTCATACTATTACTATACTCTGTCCAACAAAAATTGTTAGTACAGGCCTTATGGGAGAGCTTTTTCTAAAGCAGTGGCGCCTGATGCACCCTCACTACAATGCGTTAGGAAAAATGCCACTAAAAAAAGAGCAAGCCAATGACTTTTCTTAAGGAATTATTGTTGTAATTCTTTGCAAAAAGTTGTACACCCCAACACGACCGTCGTATCCCACTGCTGATGAGATACTGTCAAGAGTGTCAAGTGTCACTCAATACGATCGTGCGCTCTTTATCTACATCAAAACAGAGTTACCATTACCATTCTCAATTGCAAGCAAGGAGCTTTTTCAGTGGTTTTTATTAAGGAGCTTTTGGGATTTGAAGCTTTTGAGAACACATTTTAAGAAGATGAGTATGTTGAGTGTTGTCGTATTGCTTGTCAACTTACAAAAAAACGCGCCTATTATCTTACCGCTTGGTGTTGTGGGAAAAGGTAAATTGAATATTGTTTTCAGTCGTTTTGAATCGGCAGACGGTAGCCCTACGCGTTTCTTACTCTCATTTGCGGCCGTTTATAATGTAAATTACGGAATCCCTGTGAGAGCTTTAAAAGGCGACACACTTATGCATGGCAATGCAACCAGAATGAGAGACAAACGTCCTATCTTCCCTGTACTGACAATTTTTGTTGGACATAGTATAGTAACAAATTTTGTAGAAACTGAATGTGAGTTTTAAAAAATTAAATGAACAATGAATAGGAAAAAAAAACGTATTCAATGTTATAGTAAAACAAAATGAGTAGAAAAATGAAGTGTTATTTTAGGATGAAAATGCTAATTCGGAATTTAAAGAAAAAAAATAAATGATGTTGGTTACAATACAATGATAAATAAACAATAAAAATTAAGTTATACAATTCAAATAACAAAGTAAAGTAAAAAACTATTTATAACAAATTCCATTGAAAGTTTTATGCGACCTCAACTCCATATTGAAATAATTTTCTTATTTCATTATAATCTTCGTTGATATAACAAATTCCTTAAAGTGTTTTTAAACCTGTCGCTTCGGACAAACAAGTCAACAAGATCGCTGACTGAATTAAAGCATTGACTAAAATTAGTTATTGGTTAATTTTTTCATAGTTTTAAAAGTTCCGCGGCAGAATAAATAATAATAAATAGTTGACGTTCTCTTAAGCGTCTTGATTGAGCGTATAGAGCAATCTTTATGATTTTCAATAATACCTCTAGCGAGCATAATAAGATAATATTTTCTACGTGATTGAAGAGTACTTAAGTCAATTAAACAACATCTTTTTATTTTATTATATTTATTATATTATTATTTTATTTTCGAAGAGCACTCCTAGTCAATTTTCTTTGTACCTACTCAATTCGAGCTATACTATTTTGGTCAATTGAACACCAAATAACACAAGCATACTCTAACCTGATGTTACCAAAGTACATCAATTGAGATGTTAAAGAAAATTCTTAGAATTTCTCTTTTTAAAACCTAATAATTTATTACTTTTACAGATGATGTAGGCAATTGGATATAAAGATGTAGTGAAGCTCATGGTTTTGAATTAACAAATGTTTAAGCTGAGACAATTGATATGACACTAATCTGCAACTTTTTCTAAGTCAGACAATCCGCAGTTGATTTGATTGGTAGAAATAGCTGCATACGAGTATCATCTGCAATAAGAAGATCATTTATAAAAAGAAGAAAGAGCAGAGGTCCTACATGACTTCCTTGTGGAATACCTGAATGATTGAAAACTTGATTAGATAATTGTGAGCCAATCTTTAAATATTCGGCCCTATCAAGGTAACCGTCGGGGCGGAACTTTCTCCGCAACGCATCCTTCGTCGGAGATTTGATTTCAGTTCGAATTAGCTTTCATCGGAAGAAATTTTACAGTAATCCAGCGACGCCTTGCGATGGATATAAATTTCAGAAAGAGATGTGCTAATTAACCGATATATCAAAAATTCGATAGATTTTCGATAATTTTTTATAAAATAAGCATTTTAAACCATAAAAAACTGGTGAGAGAGTGTAGTTTATTTTTTCTAAAAAGTATTTTTTTTTTTTCAATTATAATGCGCTAGAGTTTTTAAGAAATGTAATTTGATTTTTAAATCAAAACTATCGAATAAAATCCCCTCCCTAGCGTATGTTTTTTGTTTAAATTTGAAGTGTCAAAAAAATAATAAATTGAAAAAAAAAAAATTGGAAAAACAATATTATATATTTATTTGATTTAATACAAGCAATAATAGTAAGAAATGGATAGTGTAGGACTATTTTGTATGCCAAATTCAACTAGCTAAGGCCACGAAATAAAGAAATTAGGAGAACATTGCTAAACAAAAGCAATATACGCAGATTCAACACAAATACAAAACAAATAATCGGTCTGATTGTGTCACTCCGGAACATAAATTGCTTATATTTTCTGCGGAAGGAAACTATCAACAAAGAAAAGATTTTGAATGTACAGTTTCCCAGTTGACTTTTTCCAGTATTTTAAAGGAAACTTTAGATACAATGGAAGAGACCTTGTGCAGCAACTGGATTACTTTACAGATGTCAAATGAAGAATGTCAACTGTCCAACATCCCTTTGGTTTGGTCCCAATGAATTAAGCTGATTGGCCATATCCTCCCAAAACAGAGCCACAATTTCTGGCGTCCTTTTTGTATAATTTTGCGCGGTATCGGGGTATTCACTAAGAAGATTCACCATCCGCTGATATTGATGTGAACTTGTTCTTTCGTTCTGCCTAAAAACAAAAAGTCCATTATAAATAGGTAACAAAAGTTAACGCAAATAAAGTTTATTTCTTTACTACCTAACTTACATTTTAATTTACTATTTCTTTAATTTCCGCAACAAGAACTTGTCGGAGGACTTCGGAGAATTTTTTCTTTGTATCTGTCAAAAATAAAACCATTAGAAGTACTTCTTCGCAAAGCATCTCATACAAATACATGCGCTGAATTTCGTCGGACAGAATTTCCGATCAACTGATCGGAGAAATACCTCGAAGCAAAATGTCTCCGATTCATAGAAAATCGGCAAATTTTCTTGTAAAAGAAGCAACAAACTTGGGTTTGGAGGGTCTAAGCTCCGAATGAAATAACTTATTTTGATACTGCTGAACTCTCAATCAATTTATTTCGTGGTTTTGTATTTCTAACATGGTATTTCAAATAATTTTTATTTACAATGTTACTTCTTTTCTTAAAATAAATAACACAGTATTTCATATAATACAATATTATTTCTTTTCTTAAAATAAATAACACGGTTTTTCATATAATACAATATTCAAATATTCAAAAACCTAAATAACTAACACGGTATTTCATATAAAGTGTCCCTAACACGCAATCTAGAGAAATAAACGGGTGCACCAAACTAGAAAAATAAAAAGAGAACCCGTCCAATGAGCTACCTTGAAGAGGAGATCAGAGGAAAAAAAAACGGGTTGGATTAGTAAATAATATATAATACTCCTAATAATAACAATAAAGTTTGCCCTACTCTACCTAATAACCTACTATTTTATGAAATATTTAGATTAACTTTACCATTACAGCAATGCCTCTCTGTCACCGAAACGCCTTATAAAAAGGTTTTTGTTTGCGGCCCGATCTTAAACCCTCTATAAGCTTGATTGGTATCAACACTGGACGAGAATAAAAGACAATTTTGTCGTTTTCTCAACCTCCAGTTATCAAATCTGCTAAGAGTCAGTGATGTGAACTGAAACAAAATAAATTACAAAATTGCGTGTGATTCCGATTGAGTGGTAATCACATGACTCTGGGTGCACACTGGATGTGCAATATGATTATTTTATAAGGCGGTAGGGAGGTGTCGTAACGTTTCGCTCGGAATTACGATTAGAGGTCGTTGGTGTGGTAGCATTTTGCTCGGTAATGTGATTAGGATACGTAGGTATTCTAGCGCTTCGTTACACATTTAAGAAAGTTGGAATGAAATCCTAGTAATTCAAGTTTCTTTAGTAGAATATTATGATGAACTCTTTCAAAAGCTTTTAAGAAAAATTTGAAAAAAAACGACAAGATTTGTTACTGTAGATCGACCCGTTAAAAATCCATGTTGTTGTTCACTAATGCCTTCCTTGACATCGTTATACATAAATTTTTTTTACAACAGCTGTACATATTTTAGGAATCAATTGAAGTTTCGATATTGGCCTATAGTTTTTAATGTCTTGTTTTGAGCCTGACTTAAGAATTGGAATTATAAAAGAGAATTTCCAGGTTTCTAGAAAATCACCACAAGAAAGAGATTTGTTAAATAATATCAAAAGTAACGGATGGGCTAACGAATTTTTGGACATCCTTGAAAAAATTGGAGCAATGTTATCAGGAGAAACTTTAAAATTTGCCTGAAAAGCCTCGAGTTCCAATTCCACCTCTTATTGAGTTAACATTAAACTACCAATATCACATATTGGTTCGATGTTGAAATTAATTGATGAAAAATCTGCAGGTATTATAACAAAGTTAGATTGAAAGTGAGTTACGTTTTTTTTTTGAGTTGTTTTTTTGTGTGTAACGAATCTCATAAAAGCTTCCTCAAGCACAGTAAGAATAAGCTTTATGTATCCTGCAAATTAGGAAGCTCACAGATGTTTTCGAAATTGATTTAATTAAAGTCGGCGTTGGCAAAGTCATATTCAAAATAATCTAAGGTCAGCAAGTGAGCTGCTTCAATTTGAGCTTCAAGTTTATTATTCTTATAAATACAAGGTCTAATATATAACATTCATAGCAAAAAGAGTGTCAAGTGTCTCGTATTCAATATCTTTCGTTAACGACACACTTCAGTAAACGACTAAGGGTTGACCCCGAAGGGATACAAAAGTCTGAAAGCTAGGAATTTATACACATAGCTTGAGTTCTTTCTGACATGTATTTTTGAATAAGAGTCAACGTATTACCTTCAAAATGGAAACTAGTTTTCAGTTTCATCATTACGATGCCATGTGGAACTGAATCGATTTATTGGCGAATGGCATCTATAAGTTATAAGTGAGCTGTGAAGCAACTATGTTTTCGTCTAAAACGAGCTGGTACAGAAGGTAACAATTCGTTAACTGACAAAAAGGAAGAAAACGTTGACTCAAGATTCGTTCAAAGATTTTCGAAAAAAATTTCGGTGATATTCATGGTATGAATGTTGTCCAGCCCAATAGCATCAGATTTTACACCCCTCACTGCTTTCCTAAATATCATTAGTTCTGAAGAAACTGAATTAGTTTAAGGAGTTTGATGCAAATTTTGCGTTGTCTTCGATTTAAGTGCTAAATGAAGGGCCAGCGAAAAGTTTGTTGAACTCATTTGCATTAAATTCTTCACTGTTTCTTATTTATGCCAAAGGATTAAATGTTTTGTCACAGTTTAAGAAATGAAACTCTATGAAATTTCGAGGCTTAAAAACAGTATTTTGCCTTCTTGATCTCCTTATTTACAAGGTTTCTAAGAAATTTTAATTCACCAAGCAGGGAGAGTAGCCCAACAAGTTTTCAGTGATGTTTTCAGTGATATGAGAACCCACCCAAATATGGGAATAGTACTCGAGCTTTGAATGAATAGAGGCCTTATAGATTACAGCCAGATCAGAAATGATGAAAAATTTCTTGCAACGCCGAGAAACCTGAATACTAAGCAGCGTTTTTGGTGGCGTGGAATATGTGGCCATTCCACAAAAGGTGGATTGGGATGCACGTACCAAGAATTATTAAAAGGTGGTCCGTTTCCTCAATGGAAGTGCCACTCATTAGGGTGGGTTCCGCTTTAACGACAGAAGACACCATTAATTTTTTTGAAGCATTAAATAAACTCCAAGCAGTTTTTCGTTCCCCATTCAACAATACTATCAATACCAGAATTTAGTGAGCTTATCATAAAAGATCAATATTGTAAGCTAAGATTATTGCCGTGAGTAAAATAATCTATTGGATTAGAAGCATCAGGCAAAATATCATCGCATAATATGAGAAAAAGAGTCGGAGACAAAATGGAACCCTGTGGCATGCCAGCATTTCTTTTATGAATTTCAGACTCAAATACAACTTGTATTGAGCGGTTCGAAAGAAAATTTCTTATCTAACCCAGAAAAGATTGATCAATATAAATTGCACACATTTTCAATAAGAAAGCTCAATGCCAAACTCTATCAAATACTTTTGAAATACTAAATGCAATAATTTCACTCTCTCCAAAATGATAAGGATTTGTTCCACTCTTCGGTGAGATATACCATCAGATCACCAGTAGACCTATTGCTACAAAAGCCGTACTGCTGATCTTTTGCTGCTAATTTATCAGCGTTTCCATGACCATGATATAAAGGGACGTAAGAGGGGAAGAAAATTCCCCTTTTTTATGGATAGGCTGGACAAATGCTGATTTCCACCCACTCGCAAAGAGACCCAGTATAGTAAGTCTAATTGAAAAACTTACACAATGGTTTTATCAGTACTGAAGAACACCTTTTCAGAACAATGGGAGAGATACTATCCAAGCTAGTGGATTTGTAGATATGTAGATCTTTCAGTACCCTTGAAACAGTATGAGTGTGAAAGAAGGTTCGTCCCATTAAATCGTTTACGCTTTCAAATAAATCAGGAATCATGAAACTTTGTTGTAGCGTCAAATTGACAGGAAACTGTGCTGTAAGCAAACTGACTTTTTCTTGTGAGCTGCCAAAAGGAGTGTCATTGAAAACGAGCATAGGAACCAAAGACAAAAATTTTGTACAAATAACCAAAAACTTTTACTACTTTTCGGACATGGTAGTATATTGGCCCTAATTTTTGGTCATGGAAAAATTTTGTTCGTCGAAAATGATCATTACAGGGTTTTCTATAGCTTGTTTGAACTGATTGCGGTTTTCCTCAGTGGACTTGGTATTATAATATCGGAAACTGACTTCATTGATCCTAATATCCTTTTATCAGCTGTCAGTCATGGCTGTCAAGCCATGAATTCGCTTTCGGTTTGATTGATTTTTCTAGGATAAAATTTCTCATTCCCAAAAGAATTAAATTTTGTATCATATTTGCACTGGAGTCCACGTCACTATCGAGCACAGTGACCAGTTAAAGGTTCTGAATAAATCTTTGAGACCGTGCCAGTTTTCTTTCTCGCATTGCCAAACAGTTTTCTAAGGAATTGTGTCTTTTACTAAGTTTTGTTGGTACGAGGAAATAGTTGATAGGACACAAAGGCGTCTAGAGGCGATAATACAGAAATAGTGTGTTTATAAGGATCAGAGTTAAGAAACAGCAAGTCAACCCTTATTCTTACTTTGATGATATAAGTTTAGCTGTGACGTGTAGGTCCAATGGATTAACATTCAAAATACAAACAGTTCTAGTTGTTATGCCCTTAGAAGACTTTGCATTTGAGATCAATCAAAGCTTTCTCTGGTTACCTAAGGTACTCATTCAAAGAATCAAGTAATGGAAATTAATCATTCCAAATTGCCTGCCCAGTCGTTTTGCCTACTATCAGGGGCGGACGCAAAATTCTCGGAGCCATTTTTGAGAAAAATACGATTTTCGAAAAAGATTCTTTAACACTTGCATGGTGGGTACCTTAATTTTTAGTTTAAACAATTTTTTTCCCTCAGATCTTGTAGGTTATATTAAGAAACTTTTATTTATTCAAGTTTAAAAAATCGAGTAGGGGTTTTCGGAATATTGAGTTTCCAAAATATAATTGGCGTTTTTCTTTTTTCGTTCAGAGTAGAGCACTGAACAAAGCATGAGCTGAGCATGTCAAACATGCTCTGAACTTTCTCCGAATCGAGTTTGTTCTAATAGCTCTGAATTATTTTATAAACGCACGCAAGTTTTTGAGTTTCTTTTCTGTCTGTCAAAATGATTTCAGCATTTAACTCTGCCTACTCAGCTATTTTATACCGAGCTCATAGAGTGCGCTCGTAACAATCTCTGAACACGCTCTCAACGAAAAAAGAAACACAATCTTTGAACTGTTATACACTCTGAGCTAAAAAAGAAACGCTATATTTTGTTTGACAGTTCAGGTACTACTCTGAACTAAAAAAGAAAAACGCCCAATATTTAAAATTTGGAGGAGCTTCATAATGATTAAAATCGGTTGTACTGTTTTCGAGAAAATCAAAAACAAACAAAAACAGAGGCTGGGTGCGACCCACACTGATAACTTCCCATTTGTGGTCTTGAAAACTTTATATTTAGTTTTTTTCAAATAACTAAATTTTCAGCGAAACAAACTTTAGCTGTAAAATTCAAACAAAAATTATTTTAAGATTGAAAAGCGTTTTAATTATTTAAAGAGATTTGAAATTGAGATTGTTGATGTTGATCGTGAGCAACAAAAAATTTTGTTAGATGTCACTTAGTTTAACCAAAATTGTCTCTTATCACACTATGATTCAACTAGAACTTTCTTCCTTTTTTTCGTTTCCTGAACAATTTTAGAAATGTCGCTTAGTATACATTCTTACGGGAAGGTATCGATGTATAAAACAACATACTTTAGAAGGCACTATCGGTGTTCATTCCCAAGAAATTCTACTTGAAATACAATTTTAACTAGTTTTCACTAGAATTTTTAATAGTTTTTTATTTAAAAAAAAAACTATTAATTCAATATTTGTCAACATTTTACCAATTGTACAAAATTATACTATGTATAAAATAAACTAAATTAGAAGTCAATATCACTACTAGTTCTCGAGAAATTTGAGTCGAAAAACAATTTTTACTAATTTTCAATAGAATTTTATATAGTTTTTTATTTTTTGTAAAAAAAACTGTAAACTGATTTTTTTTGAAATTTTCACCAGTTGTCAAACACATTATTTTTCGTAAAATAAAATTATTTTGAGTTTCAAATTGTTTTCCGTTCTTAGAATATCTGGGTTATGATTTTTTTTTTCAGTTTTTTTTATTTAAAAAAATAACGGTATGTTCATTTTTTTTCAAATTCATACCAAATCTGTATGACCTTATAATAAGTACATTAAATTTTATTTGAAATCAATAGCATTATTTTTTCGTGAGATATTTGAAACTAACCAAAATTTTTACTTTTTTTTTAAACCGTTATAGTGAAAAAACTACTCACTGAATTTTAATAAACGCCCTTTCAGCCTCTTTCGAAGTTATTATCTATTAAACAAAATCTATTTGAAGTCGATATCTTTACTCGTTCTTGAGATATCGACGACGAAAAATGGTACCAGAACGTACGGACGTACGAACGTACGAACGTACGAACGTACGAACGTACGAACGTACGAACGTACGAACGTACGAACGTACGAACGTACGAACGTACGAACGTACGTACACACACACACACAGACATATCTCTAAAAATGATTGATATAGCCTCTAGGGACCTTGAAACGTCGAGAAATGTCAAAAATTCCAATTTGACAAATCGGACCGATTACAATAACTCCCTATGGGAAGTTAATAAAATGGTTCCAAGAGGTCTTAAAAAAAAGGAAATTTAACGAAAATCGGCCCATGCTCTTAGGCCGTAGTCGAAGAGACAGACAGACAGAATTTCGAGACCCACTTTTTCTTCGCTATCATTGTAATGTCAACTTTGATAAAAATCTTGAGTTCGATTTATTTTACGAATGCATAACTTGCCTTATATTACCTATAAGTCATAAGAAAAACGCAGAGAACCGATAAAGGGAAACACAAGACTTCTAATAATCAATTGAACTTACATTAATATTAGTATGGCACGAAAATAGCACTTTGTCTCTTTTTTCCTTAACAAAATGAACTCTTATTTTTTGGTTGTTTCGTGGGGGGGTGTTTTAACCCCTTAAACCCCTACCTGCGTTCGCCCCTGCCTACTATAATCAACCACCAGTGAGGGAGTCCCTTGATTTTATGCAAACCTACGAAACCAATTGATATGGTTTCCTTAGAAATCTTATAACTTGCGTTCTAATAGTTAGATCTTTAAGGTAAAGGTCTTTAAATAAAGGTTAAATCTTAAGGTTTTTTAGTTTATAAGTTAATTTTTGAATCAATATTTGAAAGAAATATTTTATGATTAAAACTTAATTTCGTTTAAACTTACATCAATTTTGGTATGAAATGCCAAATTTTCTTCACGTACCTATTAATATATAAATTTAAAACAGTCAAAATTGGATCACTGGAAAACATTTGTAAACTTAAATTTTTTTCTTGAAAACAAAAGTTATCAAAAGTAATATTGCTCCGAATTTTAATTAAAATGAAAAAAAAAAACTTCTTCTCCGCACAGCACTATTAAAATAAAAATTAATGATAATTTCGGTGATTCAGGAAGTAAACTTTTATGTCTTCATCGCCCCTTGATAAGTTTCAATAGTCAAACAAAGATATCTGAACTTTTAAAAATATCAAAATCTGAGGCCTTCGAAACCAATTTTCCCCCTCAAGGAACCAACGAAAAAAAATATCCTATTACCTATATATAATTGTATTCCAACTTTGTCATAGAAGATAACAAAACAAAAAAAGGATACCCATGAGTGTGTGCTGGGGATGATATAAAATAACATTAAAACATTTTCGTTTCGTTAAAACAATTTAGCCAACAGTAAATTTCAAAAAAAAAAAAAAAAAAAACTTGAAAATATTCCATTTTACTATGGAAGAATTCAAAATTAACGGATATCTGTCCGAAGTTTTCTAAAACAAACAAAGCAAACTTTTTCGTATATCCATATACGAGTGCGAGTATATCGCTCCCTATACACTACCCCCAAGGATATCCTTACAACAATAGTAAAAATATAGCGAAAAAGTTTAACTTGAAGTTATTTTTGTTTTATCAATTTTTTCTTCTTCTTCTTCTTCTTCGGTTGAAGGGGCGCATTGAGAGAAATAAGAAAAAAAAACAGGACCTTGTTTCAAATAAAAACAAAAGTTAACTATGTGCATAGTTGGTTGGAAATGAAAACTTATAACTCCCATTATTTATTTTCCTTTTAGTTTCAGGTTTTTCTTTACTGCACTTTCATACAAGGACGATTACTTGTACCAACCGATGTGCGCTCCCTGCTGATATGTGAGCTAAAAGTTTGGATAAAGTTCAGAAAGCAAATATATATCCAGCCTCATCCCTTCAGTGGTGGGGGGTTGTAATATTGTATTTTTTTTGTTTCTTCCTTCAGTTGTGTCAAGCTCTTTAGGTCGTCCTTGGTGATGGTGCGGTGCACGAGTATAGCTTTCTTCACGCCCCATGATTATTCGTTTTATTGTTTAAGGATAGTTTTTGGTAAGCTCCTTAAGTGGAACATATCCGCCATTTGCTTTCTTGTAATGTATACCTAAGTATTCAGACAGAGATAGCGAGGGCGCTATCATCGCATACTTTTGGTTTATCTTGATGCTTCACTCACCTGTGGCTAGTTGAGCACGAGATATCCTGTTATTTTTTCTGGTTCCCTTAGCTTGTGGGGGTTTGAAAAGTTTTGCAATATTTTTTCATGACCGACAGGATATCTTAGAAATTTTTGTTTCTTTTTTTTTTTTGTATTTCTTTCAAAAGTTATCACCCGTTATCCTGTTATCAATTCGAAGCGGATCCTCAAAGTCAAACATAACAGTCTCATACTATTGGTAGAAGCAGGTCCTTTTTGTGTATTGTATTGGCCAATATGTGGCACGGAGATGAATTATTAAAAAAAGCAGAACTATTAGGTATGTGTGTTTATTGTCCTTTTTATTTGTTTTCAATCTTTGGAAATTTGCCAAATGGGGGAAAAGATAATGTCAGGATAACGAATAAATATTTTTCATTTTTTTTCCAGTCCCCATGGTTTACAAAAATATGGAAGTTAGCGCAAGGAAAGGAATTTAATAATAAAAAAAAACGAAAACCTATAAGGAAAGCTTCGCTCACAATATACATACATACATATATTTTTCTATATTTTTTTAGGATATTGGGATCGAGGACAAATAAAAATGATATAGGATGGTATGTTTTTTTTTTGCGGTTAAGGCAATTTTGGGAGGAGTAGTTTTTTTTTTTAACTTCGTCTGGGGTTTTTCCGGTGTATAAATAGATATGTATCATGGTTACTTGTGATTGTTCTTTTTGTTTTTCCGAGATAAAAAAGGACTTTGAGAAAAAAGAGAAGAGTACTAAAAATTAATGAAATTTTCAATCTTTAATAAAGAATGATGAGTTGAAGAATCTCAATTCTTCTGACACTGACCTTAAGGCAGTTACAAAATTTAACAATTCAACTAGGAAGATACATAGTATACGGGAAGGACAACTTGAGTAGTAGTTTGCTGTCTAACCATGGGATCTAACATTTTGAAAGAATTACTAGAATAAAATGTATCAACGGTCTAAGGGAACCTAAACCTTTAGTGCCTTAGAACCCTCAACCAATCCTGTATGCGTGTTGTCGGCAGGAATGGGGGAGGCCTACAATTTTCTTCCGAGTCCGAACTCCGAACGCCTAAGATGAGAATATTTTTCCCTGAGAATAGTTACTCTTAGAGGATTTGTTACTTCCTTGAAAGAGGCACTACCCCAGACAATTTTTTGTTTTTAATTTTAAGTGGTGGAGCTAGAGAAAGTTAGGTTTTTAAAACCCACACCTTTTTACTTATTGGCGACTTATAGGTACTATAAGGCAAGTTATGCATTCGTAAAAAAATCGAACTCGAGATTTTGATCAGAGTGACATTACGATGATAGCAA
The DNA here is from genome assembly GCA_963931855.1 of Philhelius festivus. Taxonomy (NCBI): domain Eukaryota; kingdom Metazoa; phylum Arthropoda; class Insecta; order Diptera; family Syrphidae; genus Philhelius; species Philhelius festivus. The sequence goes on along the minus strand of OZ007554.1, from coordinate 32,806,721 downwards.
AGACGAAAAAAGTGGGTCTCGCAATTCTGTCTGTGTGTCTGCTCGACTACTGCCTAAGCGGCTAGGCCGATTATCGTTAAATTTGGTAGATATCGTTTTGAATTTTTTCACCCACATTTTTTTTTTTTTTTTCTTTTGTTTTAAGACCAAAAATAACGGTACCTGGCATACGAATTTTTTCGAAATCTTATAAATAATGTTTTTTTGTTTCTCAAAAACTGTTCGACAGATTTAAAAAAAAGAATACAAAAAAATTTCATTTAGTTAAGGCTTGGTAATCCTTGATACAAATTGTCCGAAAAAAGGTTATTGAGGGTACCCCCCATAGAACCATTTTCTCAAAAACAGTACCAACGATTTTAATCATTTTTCATACTAAGGATCCCCAAAAACTTAAATAGAATTGTTTAATCAAATCTTCAAAAAAACAATTTTGGATTTTTAAAAAAAAATTCAATTTTTTTTTTCCTAAAATTGTTCTCAATCTTGATAAATAAAAGTTTCTCAATATGTTCTACAAGATTTGAGACAAAAAAAAAATTATTTTACCTAAAAATAAAGGTACCTACCAACCATACAAATGTCAAAAAATGGTTTTCAAAAATCGTATTTTTAAGAATTAAGATATTACAGCTTGTACCTACCATAGAACCATTTTGTCTGATTTTAAATTTCTCACTTTCGACACAACGGATTTTAATGAAATTTTTTTATAGAGATGCTTTCAAAAGTTCTAAAACACATTGCATTTCAAAACTTAAAAACAAATATTTTTGGAAAAAAGTTTCTTTTTTTGGAAAACTCGATATCTCAAAAAGAGGCTCAATATTTTTATGGTAATTTAATTTTCATTCGTACAGTAATAGAAAGATAAAGTTGGCGTACCAAATTTTGTTCTTAAAAATGTTTTAAAAATTTTGTATATAAAAGCTTACATTTTTTAAAGAACCACTACAACGACTTATAATTTTTGTCGTTGCATAATTTGCATAGCATTCTGTTCTTGTCTTTTACTACTAAAAGAATTAAAAAAATGAGTTTTATCCATATAAACAGTTTTCTTTAATAACATTCGTTTTTAAAATTCATAGTCTATTACATAGGAGCAAGTTCGTGCGACCGAAACGTGCATAAATTTTTTCTTCTCAAGATCTATACTTTGTTCAATTTATATTTTCAGTAGACGCCTTATGGGGGAGTTTTTTTTAGAAACATTGGTGCCTGCTGCTATTTGCAAGCCACCTTAACTTAAGAAAATGCCACTGAAATAAGAAACAAAATCACTGAGTTACATTGAAATTGTTTGTGTTATCTTGTGGCTCCAAAATGCTGTAGAGCTCAGTTGAAACCTGGTTTCCACCATCCAGAGTCCTACTCTTAAGCATTCTGGAAAAGCAATCAAACTAGGTCTTCGATTCTGAAATACAAAGTTGAGTGACAGGCGGTCACCAAAATCCATATACATAAATGTGACGGATGAGTCACAACGGCAAAAAAAACACAGGTACACAGTGTGCGACAGATGGTCCACAAGATATGTGGGTGTGCGACAGATGGTCCACCCAGGATGGTAAAACATGAAGATTTTGACCCATGTTCAACGGCATGTGTGATTTCAAGTTCACACCAACATAAATTTAGTATGGCCTTCTGCCCAATTTTAAGTGTCGGGCTCACCAAGTAAAATCACGTTGCGATGTTATTCCCTTTACCCTTAATTGTCTGCGCGAAAGTCTACGGGTTTAAAATATGTTAAATTTCGCGTGAAACATCGGATCCTGTCTCATAATGTTTGTTGGGAAAATGGCATGGGATCCCATCTAACAGAATGCTTTCTTCAAGTTTTGAGTTGGGCCGGTTGGGCTGGGGACTTTATTCGCGATCTTTAATAATTTTTCGTTTAACTTTTTAGACCATTTGAAATTGACGGATTAGAACTGAACTCGTCCATTAAGCCAAGGTTGGTGTTCAAATCACCAATGTGAAAGAGACCATATATGCGTGGCTGGATTCGACAGCGGCATGCACACCAGCGAAAAAGCCGGGTGTTGCAAACGCGACAGAATACCAACACGGACAAAAGGTCAGAAGAGGATGGCATATATGTCGTGGCCGAATGGAGGAGGGAAGTTCGCCTTTTGAGAGGCACTTTTGAAAAAGCTACGAAAGAGCTAAGTTGAAAAAGTTTAAAAGCGAAAAATTATTTTCTGAGTCGAGAAAATTTTCGAGTTGTTGTTTTTATATATTCAATTTGTTGTCAGAGAAATCCCGAGTTGAGGGAATACTAAAAGGAAGATTGTTTGTGGTACAGGAAAGCATTCTTTTTCGAGGATATAGAGCCAGGGTGAGACTGACTGTGGAAGAGACAGGATCCGCTGCAAAAAAAAAAAGCTAAGTATACGTTGATTGTTGTTCAATTGTGCTTAGGAGAATTTTCATTCGCTTTGCTTGGTTTGGAGGCTATTAAGTGCCTTAGATTTACCCCGTTTAGGCTTTCGTTTCGTCTTTTGTCTTCCCGAGATTGCGGGACTCGCGACCGTTCTTAGATTCCGTTGTTGTTCGGGAATTTTTCCTAACGTGATTTTTCTTCGTGTCCCGTAGTGGCACAAAACCATTGTTCTTGTTTCACTTTTCCATTTTTTTCTACATTTTCAAACATATTTTTTTGTAAATTGGCCATCTGCCAATTGCCAAACACCTTTGTAAATTCGTATTTGTTTTAGAAAAAATTCTGGGTTTTATACCTATATTTATAAAGGTTTCCCAGATAGTTTTAAATAAAAATTCATTAAAATCCGATTCCAGGAAAATTAAAATACTCTTTTATTTTTGTTTGGAAAGGAACTTCTCTTTCAGCTTATTTATTCTAGGTTTGTAATTTCCTGTTTAGTTCACAACTAAAACATACAAAAAATTACTGGCGCCCATTTTAACTTTGATACACCCTATTTTACAATTCGATTTTATTCACTTTTTACATTTTTTCATCATCCCCCAATTAATACAGCCCACCGTTTCGCTGAACCCACCCCATCGCTGAGCTAACTTGGTGGCAGCATTTTTTATGCTCCCTCTTGCGAATTCTCTAAACGCGCCCACCTTCGAGTGACAGTTGTCATTAGTTTCTTTTCTCTCGCACGCCGCGCCGGCTCGTTTCGACTTTTTGTATATTTAATTAATTCGTTTAATTAAATAATTATTCTGTTTTGTGTTTTGCGGATTGTAGTTCCGCCGTCATAAATCTAAACTTAAATTCCCATAAAGATTTTCGTAGATTCGCGTTAGATAATTTTGCAACAATTGGTATGACCTATCTGCTCCCTGGATAAAAGGAAACTGACTTGGCGATCAGCAATTTGCACCCCAATACCCAACTCTTATTGAAATTGGCCCTTAGTAATAGACATTCATAGAATCGGTTTTAAAGTCACTTTTTGTTAGATGTAGAAAAGTTGCTTTTAAAATTTCGTAGTAACAGATTAAATTTACAAAAGTCTTATTTATACCAATAATTGTGACTCATTTTCATAATTTCGTTATTGTGAACTGATACACAAACAGATTTCTATTAACCAGATTCGTAAAGTTCTATTGTGATTCTATCATTTTAAATTTAACATAGTTACAGGAAAGCCGCTTTTAAGTTTATACTTGAAATTTGTTTAATTTCTACGAATGTTTGGTTAAAATCGAACTTAGGCTAGATCTATTACTCAGGGCCATTGTGTTTATTAAAAAATAAAATGCACAATTGTGTCGCACGAACTTGCTCCTATGTAAACGACTAAGAATTTCAAAAATGAATGTTATTAGAGAAAAACTGTTAATAGGCATAAAATTCATTTTTTAAATAACTAAAGCAACTACTTTAGCAGTTGGAGCTAAGCACATGATGCCATGTGTTTTGAGCAAAAATTACTTTATGCAAGAACAAAATTATAATTCGTTCTAGTGGTTTCTTAAAAAAATAAGCTTTTATACAAAATTTCTTAAACATTTTTAAGAAAAAAAAATTTAGAACACCAATTTAAAGTGTTTATTATTATACGAATAAAAATTAAATCTGCAAAAAAAAATATTGATCCGTTTTTGAGATATCGAATTTTCCAAAAAAAAGTAGATTTTTTTTTTCAATATTCAAATTTTTTTTTTTAAGTTTTGAAATGCAAAGTTTCTTAAACTTTTTAGAAGCTTGTCTATAAAAAATTTCATTAAAATCCGTTATGCCGATAATGAGAAATTCAAAATTCGAAAAAATCGTTCTATGGTATGTAGATACAGTCAGTAATATCTAGATTTCAAATTTGTTTTATTAAATTATAGACCGTAGAAATTAATCAAAAGAAAAAAACTTTCAGCAAAATTCTCGGAACCCTTTTCGAGAAAAATACTATTTTCGAAAACAATTTTTTAACTTTTGTATGAAGGGTACCGTTATTTTTAGGTTAAATACATTTTTTTCTCATTTCTTGTAGATTATATTAAGAAACTTTTATTAATCAAGTTTTAAAAAAATCTAGCATGGGGGTTTCGAAATATTGAGTTTTCAGAAAAAAATTGAAATATTTTTTTTAAAATCCAAAAAATTATTTTTTGAAAACTTGAATTCACAATAATATTTCGTCGTCGTTCTATGAAAACTCCCTAAGTCCATTTTTTGTGTTTTGAGATATTTGCATTTAAACTTGGAAATTAATATAAAAAAATCCAAAAATTATCAGAATAGCAAGATCTCAGGCTTCAATTGTAGAATGGGCTTGGCGTAGCCATTGTTCAATAAAATTTTTTGCAAATGGTTTATCCGAAATGAATTAAATAAGAATTGAATTACATTTTTTTTTTAAATGGACTTAGGGAGTTTTCATAGAACGACGACGATTTAAACTATTGGGGACCTTTAGCAGAAAAAATCAAATGCACGACTGGGTCGCCCGAACTTGCTCCTATGTGATAGACTAGGAATTTTAAAAACGAATGTTATTAGAGAAAACTGTTCATAAGGATAAAATTAATTTTTTTAATTCTTTTAGTAGTAAGAGAAAAAAAACTGAATGCTGTGCAAATATGAATTTATGCAAGAACAAAAATTATAAGTCTTTATAGTGGTTTCTTAAAAAAAGCTTTTATATATCTACAAACTTTTTAAAAGATTTTTAAGAAAAAATTTTGGTATGCCAATTTAAAGTTTTCATATTGTTCGAATAAAAATTAAATTTTCAAAAAAATATTGAGCCGTTTCTGAGATATCAAATTTTCAAAAAAAGAACAAAATAGATTTTTTTTTTCAAAAATTCAAAAAATATTTCTTTTAATGTTTTGAAATGCAATGTGTTTTAGACTTTTTAAAAGCATCTCTATTAAAAATTTCATAAAGATCCGTTATGTCGATAATGAGAAATTCAAAATTCGAAAAATGGTTCTATGGTAGGTACAAGCTCTGTAATATCTTAATTTCAAATTTTTTTATTAAATTAAAGATCGTAAAAATTAATTGAAAGAAAAAAAATTTTATCAAAATTCTAGGCGCCATTTTTGAGAAAAATACGATTTTTGAAAAATATTTTTTTTTAATTTTTTAGCATTAGTATGGTAGGTACCTTAAGTTTTAGGTAAAATAAAATTTTTTGACTTACATGTTATAGATTATATTGAGAAACTTTTATTTACCAAGTTTAAAAAAAATCTAGCATGGGGTTTTCGAAATATTGAGTTTTGAAAAAAAAATTTTGAAGTTTTTTCTTTAAATTCTAAAATTTTTTTTGGAAAATTGAGTACACAATTCTATTTATGTTTTTGGGGAGCCTTAGCAAAAAAAAGGTCAAAATCGGTTGTACCGTTTTTGAGAAAATCAAAAACAAAAAAAAAATGGTTCGATGGGGGGTACCAAAAATAACAATTTTTTGGAAAAATTTTTCTAACCATTAGCTAGCTTTAACTAAATGAAATTTTTTGATTTTTTTTTTAAATCTATGGGACAGTTTTTGAGAAAAAAAATATTTATAAAATTTCAAAAAAAAACTCGTATGGCAGGTACCGTTATTTTGGTTTTTGCTTTTGATAGCAAATATTGGTGTTGTGGCTTGGTGTTTTTCTGTTTTCATGTTTTACGTTTTCATACATAAAGGAAAAACAGTTAAAAATTGAAATGCAGTTAAAAAGTTGTTGGGTATTGTCTTTTAGAGAAAGATTTTCTTATGAATTAAGAAGGTTGATGCTGAAATATGGCATTGTTGTGTGGAACACTTTAAGAAAGTGATTGAGCCAAAGGTATGGGAAATGGATGTTTGGAGTAATGACGAGATTTGTTTTAACTTAATTAAGTTTTTTCTGTGATTTACATTTTACCTAGAAAGCGATTAGGCCTATACTTGGGATAGTCCTAAAAAAAACGTACATTCCATCTGGTGGTTTCGAAAAAGATAGATTACATTTATTTAGGTCATCATTGTTTTTGACTATAAAATGTACTATAATAATAAATAGTTGGTAACTCTATCCATATTCTTATGAGATTTGCATGAATTTTAAATGCTCACTAAGGTAACCCCGTAAGAGCTTTAAAATATAGATACATAGGTTATTGAAATCCATAATGGTCAGACTGAAAGGCAAATATTCTATATTAATTGAATATAGTATAATTGATGATTAATCGAAACCCAACAAGTGCTGTAAGGGATTTTTAGCGCTCTGGTTCCAGTTTTTGTAAGCGCATACTGATGAAAATAAAATACTAAATGATTGTTTATTTCAGTTCAGTTAAAATTGTTTATTAATAAAAATCCCCCTTTCCTGCTTCGGCAATTGCACAGTCTTCAATAGCGTGGTCATATTTTATTGAGCAAGATTGATGATTAGCGCCAATTCTAGTCTTATGAAAAAGGCGAGCGTCCTAATTTTTTTCTACAATTTTATCAAAAAACCTAGCTCTTGCGCCCTGGTTTTATGGAACCGCTGCTAAGATAGGTCTTAATTGAAAACTAGTAGTACGTTAACATTTGAGAAAAATCCGAACATCTCTACTCATTTTTGTCTACGGTGTTAAAATTACCCCAGGGCTCAGTTTGTTTCTATTCAAGTAATGGACTATTTTCGTGTTAATTCATCTGGTTTTCAGATAGTGCGCCGCCGCCGTGGCCTGGGATTGATCAAAAGCTCATCTGAGTAATCTCAACGCGTTGAAAATGTTCATCAGTTTTGAATTAGTGACAGCTAAATGAATAGTTCTGATTGTCCTTTGCTATATTTGAAGACAGCAATATTCCTATTGACTAGCTGTGATAGGCAAGATATTTTTAGGCCCTCATAAACAACAATTAGTTTTTAGCTAATATTTGATCAATGACCACAAATGAAAACAGGGGAGAAAAAACCACTTTTTGTGGATTGCGTTTGCAATTCCTCACCTATTTCTGCATTTGACAAAATATTTCAATAACGACGGGCAGACAAGTCGCGTCCTTATTCTATCAGTTATAAACTGGTATATATAGAGTGTGTGAGTAGACTAAACAAACTCGAGAAGAACAACAGTATGTATCACTTCACTGGGTACTAGGCGGCATACGGAAATGAGGAGGCAAGTTTTTTAGTGAAAATACGATTGACTTGGGCCAATTAGGAACAAAATACCCAAAGCTGGGAAACTAAAACCATTTTTTAGGAGCTACAACCAAGAACGTTTTTCATCTTCTAGTATTTTAAGCAGGAACTACCCTGAAATAATAAGCAGTTTCCTTAATGATTACTGTAACTTAACAATACTTCAAGATTCAGCAATATTTATATGGAAACACCTGACCCAGAAGTCACCATTAAAGAGGAGATCAAACTTTAATAAAAGAAACCAATTTGGAGGAAGAGCTATAGACTGCTTCAAAAAAAAAAGAGACACAAATCCGAAATTAATATATGTAGAAATATATTCCAATTCCAAAAGAAAAAATTGATGTGTTGACACATAAAAATAAGGTAGGTAAGAAGATTACTTCATTTAAACACCTTTTTGCGTTGGCATTGAATAGGAAGGTCTTATTCGAATCTTTTCTACCTACCTGCCTATATTTTCTCGCTTTCATGATAAATATCTAATATAATTTATTTTTTTGGTTGAAGGACTTTTTTTTGATTAATATAATACAATATTTAGGTGTACGATACCAAATCCCCCAAATCACAATAAGATTTAGGTTCAGCTTAGCTAGGTATCTACAACAAACATAATCCAAGTAAAAGGTCTCCCCGAAAAGTACCAAAAAAAAAAAAAATAATAATACAATATTCAAGAAAAGAACCCCTTTTGACATCGCTTAAATGCCAACCCTTCTTATTCGTATACACCTTATTTCCTCGATGATAAGAAAAAAAAAGGAGAAAAAAGGGAAAGGTTGTAAAAAAAAGGATATAAACCACCTCACTTCCGTCTTTGATGTATTTTTTTTTTGTCAAACAAAAGAAAGTGATGCGCAATTGACAATAATTATCGGTATCACTTCGTCTTATTTTATCAAACTCCTCCGCCTCTGCGCCGCCCCGTGTCGCTGCCGCTGCGCCGTTTCGTTCGTCGTCATCGGTTCTTTCCCAAAAGCAAATCTCACAAAATCCATAAAAACCCATTATCCTTTTCAGTCGAGTGCGTTCTGGTGTCATAAAAAAGCAAAAAAACCATTAATTAAAACGAGAAAATCCCCCGTTTTCTTTCTTCTTGTTCCCACAATAATTTTTACTTTGTACTCTGTGTGGCATGATGACAACACAGAAGGATGCTGCGAAGGTGTATTATGTGTGTTGGTGTGTGTTTATGAAAATAAAATAACACAAAAAGAATTCCCATAGAAGAAAGCCATGATACAGCAGAACGGACGTGTTTTAAAGGACATTACTACACACAATGTTCCCAGTGATGTTTTTTTTTTTTTTTGCATTCACTGCCTTTGAATTATCTCTCTCTATCTCTCTCTCTCTCTCTCTCTCCACTCCTTCCATTATGATCATAAAACTAATTTTAAAACGACGACTGCTGAGGGAGCAGGAAGGATAAAATGAACAGGTAGTACAAAATTTGCCCTACATAATTCCAAACACTTCCGGTATATCTTTAATGGTAATAATTTATTATGCACTAATACATGAGGAAAAAAGACATCATTTCCTTTTCACTGCTGTTGTACGAGTAGGTAGGTAGGTATCACAGCTTGTGTCCTTCTTATTTGCTGGCTCCTCTTTACCTTGCTTAAATAAATGATGGCAACAAATTGAGAAAACAAAAGCATACAGTAAAAATTATAAAACTTGGTCGGTGTTTTTTTTTTTTTTGACATCACTCTTGCTGACATCTGGGGACTTCAGCGTCGTCAGCGTATCATATGTATATCCTGTGGTTGGTCCTGGCCATCCTTTATACCTCCTACAGAAAGCTGTGTGGCAACTTTGGCAAATCCTTAATACCCCTCGTCTCTTTACTTACGTTAAATTTTTTACGATATAAATACAAATAAAGAAGAATTTATTTAGCGCAAAAGGGAAATCAAAATAATAAAGAAGAATTTTATTACTTAAATTTTATTATTTTATTGTCTTTGAGTTTTATAGTTCACATGCAAAGATTCTCTGTGTTATAAGCCTTCAGCTTAAAATTTATTCCTTTCAAAAAAAGGTCAACATTCCTCAAAGCTTGCTATAGGTTTCAGCAATCAAAGGATTCTAACTTTATCTTTTTGCAGGATTTAAAATTTTCGTATAGAGTTTTTTTTTTTCATTTTCTATGGATCCCCACAACTTCGACTGTGACGGGTGTTCAGCTTATTCATAGTGGTCAAACGTCAACAAAAATACTTTGTCCAACAAAGATGGTCAATTCAGGGACGATAAGAGGCTTGCATCTTAGTTTCATTATAGCGGTTTGCATTCCAGAATATCTTCCGTACATAAAAATTGTTACCGAGGTACCGTAATATGCATAGTAAGCAACATAGTAAAGAAAAGAAAATTATTAAAATTCTAGAAGCCGGTTTCGTGGAAAAAACGATTTTCGAAAATCTTTTTTTATAGTGCTATATGGTGGGTAGCGTTATCTATACTATTATATAAAAGCGAAACCATTTTAAAGTTTGGCTTGAATGATCTCAGAAAGTAGTGAACCGATTTATTTGAAATAAATTTTATTATTTTCTATATTGTTATAAAAGTGTTCCACAGATGACTTCATTTCAGCACTCACTACTGAATTCAATCGAATCTTCAATCATGCAGCAGTTCCTGACAGCTTCAAGAAATCAATAATATTTCCACTCCACAAAAAAGGAAACTATGAGGATCCATCAAATTACAGGGGAATTTATTTCCTTAATACCAGTGCTAAGCTATTCGCCGGGCTGATTTATAGCAGGCTAACACAATGGGTAAGCGACAGGGAAATTTTGTCCGAATTCCAGGCGGGATTCCGAAAAAATTATTCAACAGTGGACCATATTTTTTCGCTGTACAATATTGCTGATATTTATTTAAGAAAAAGAAAAAATTATATGCATTCTTTGTTGATTTCCGTGCAGCCTTCGACTCAATTGTGCGAGAAGCCCTTTTCTACAAATTGTTCACGATGGGTCTGTCTAGTAAGCTCATTAATGTTCTTAAAGCATTGTATAATATGAACACAGCATATGTATGGGATGGAGTCACCCTTTCTGAAGAGTTTCCAACAGCGATGGGTCTAAAGCAAGGTTGCATTCTGAGCGCTTTGCTTTTTATACTTTTCATTAACGACATAACGGATGCAGTCAGAGGTGGAGTATTGATTGGAGGAACAACAATCCCGGGACTTATGTATGCAGACGATATAGTCTTTTTTGCTGAAACAGTAGATGGAATGCAGCTTATGATGAATAGGTTAGCAAATTATTGCAATCACTGGAATCTCGCAGTGAATTTGGAAAAATCTAAAATAATGGTGTTCAGAGGAGGTGGGGGCAGGCTTTCGAAAAATGAAAAATGGATTTTTAATGGCGAAGTAGTTGAAACTGTGCGGGAATACAAATATCTTGGAATTCTCATAACTTCAAACCTAAACATTAAGAGGCACCTGGAGGGAAAATTATCCGATGCAAAACGAGCGATTTCTGCAGTATGGGAGCGCTGCATCAGGAGCAACTACATCGAGCATAGTGCAAAGCAAAAGTTATTTCGTTCTACATCAGTCTCAATACTTCTGTATGGAGCACAAGTCTGGGGATATAGTTCTTTCGAAGCCGTAGAAAGATTTCTGCGTTACTTCATTAAAAGGATTTTTCGTCTTCCAAAGAACACCCCAAATTACATGCTTTACCTAGAAACGGGGACACCACCTATGATAATGGACACTCTTAGCATGCACTTCAACTACATTGTAAAAGTTATGGGGATGAACAATGAAAGGATACCAAAACTTGTTCTTAATAACACGATACAGTCAAGGGGATCAATGATAGTAGAGTGGGAGAGTATGGCATCCGAATGCGATATAAATTTAATGATAAATCAAAATGAGAGTCCGTCTTCACTGAGGATCAAGTTAAGCGCCATACTTGAAAAAATTGGAAATGTCCTGTACAATAGATACGTAGCTGAAGCCAACTCCTCGGTGTTTAGATGTATTTATAGTCGACTTGAATACAATCTTGGACGAAATACATACTTACTTAACAGCATTCCAATTAATAAAATAACCATTGTTTTTAAAACGAGAGGAGAATTATTAAATTTGAATCATATGCCACACAGATCTGACCTTCCTATTCTATGCAGTCTCTGCAACATGAAGACACGAGAAGATACCCGCCATTTCATCGCAATATGCCCTATTTTGAGGGAGTTTCGAATGAGATATTTTAAGAAAAGCTACCTGAATGATGATGAGCTGCTAAGTATACTTAACGGAGAAAAAGGATGGGATACACTTATTAATTATGTTGCTTCTGCACTTCGTTATAGAAAATGTATAATTGATGAAGACTTTTAAAATCAAAAATAGTATCAAAATTTATAAATAATGAGATCTTTGTTTGCTTTATACATGATTACATTTATATTCAATTTGTCAGTCTGGTAGACGGCCTTAGGCCAAACCATTTAGACTTAAGAAAGCTATAGCCAACATGTAATCTTCTATATTTTATAAATAAAGTCAATACTACTACTACTAAAAGTGTTCCTGGCTATAATTTGTTTTCATTAATTATTTGTCAAACTTAAATATTATTAATTTTACATTTTTGTCCATTTTTTTTTTTTCATTAGTTGACTTATACAATAGGGTGTGTCAAAGTGCTCAACTATGGTATTTTCAAATGTAATAGCTTTTTAAAGTTGCATTGCTTATCAAAATTAAATCCTGCGTTTACAATTTTCATTTTAATTAATATCTTTGGCTCCCTCAAAAATAGGATGAACTCCAAAAAAATTTGATTTTTCGAGATTTTTGAAAAAGGTGTTGTTTTAAATTGCACCGTGTGGATATAAAAAAATTATATAAAATATTTTTAGGCTTTCAAGTCAAAGATAATTGCAACAAAAAACTTTTAAGCTTATATTTGTTTAAATTGAACACTTGGTAAAGAAGATATGAAATAATAAAAGAAGGAAGAAAAATCATTTTTTTATGTAAAATCGTTTTTATTTTTTTTCAAAAAAAAATTCTTAAAAATCAACGGAACCACCTACAATATCGTGGTATATCTTTTTGTAAAGACAAAAATTCTTTCTGTATTTTGTTAATTTTTTTTTTAGTATACGTAAAAAAAAAAAAAAAAAATTACTGTAAATTAAATTTTTTTTTTCAACTTCAACCCATTTGAGCGCGCCAAAGACGAACGATATCTTATTTTTTTTTTACATGTTCTTAAACCTCTGACCCTAATACAACATTTGAGCACTATTACATTTAAAAATAACAGTACTTTTTTGCGGCCATACAAAAGTGACACACCCTATTATACAACCACTTTTATCTTGAAGCCGATATAATAATCGACAAAGATTATCATTGCTTCATAAAGTCAATATTGTTGCGCAAATTTTAAACTCAAAATCACTTCTAAGGTACACATACAACCTGAGAAATAAATAAAAACAAATTATAAAATTATAAACTTTTTGAATTTATTTTATCCAGGAATTAGATTTCATCACAATCGCGAGGTCGCTGCTTTGTTGCATGGCATTATCATTCCAACATTTTTAATTTTCTTTTCTTCCTATGCTCTCTCTCTCTTTCTCTTAATAAATATCTGTTCCATTTAAGAGTTAAGTTTTTTCTCTTACCTACCTACCTTCATATTCAATTTTTTTGTATTGTATAGTTCATCTCAGCGTTACCTTACGATATTTTGTAAAAGTGGCAAAAAAAGTGGCACTCCACAAAAAAAGGTGGCACTTAAAATTAAAAACAAAGCAACACCATATACATATATGTATGAAAATTGACTTAAGGGAACTAATTTCACACTCATCTCAACGAATTTATAATAGATTTAAACAATCATTTTAAGGTTTATTGCAACGTAAGCTAAAAACTAAAAATTTAGCAGTTCATTTTGTATTGATTATTCAACATAAATAAATAAATAAAAGTATGAATAAATAATAAATAATAATTTATTTAAAAGGATTCGTATCACATTTTACTTTCCTGTGATGGTTTCCCTATATTTTTTTATGAGGAGCTCATCTGGACTCCACTCAGCTAAATCACAGTTGCTTACTAAATTTAAAGAAGGCAACATATTTTCGCAAGTTTCAGTGTTTAGTCTGTTGGTGAGTTTGTTTTTCATCAAAGTTAGCTTGGAAAAAACCCTCTTAGCGCAGGCACTGCCATGAGGCAAGGTTAAAATTTTTGCAACAAATTCATATAAGTCGGAAAATAGGTATTTATTCAAACTATTTTGAATGTTATCCACTTTTTCAATGGGTGGGTTATGTTGAATTTTAAAACTTTGATGGTATAAGTATCGTACGCATGAAAGATATGAAAAGATGTGGAAAAATGGCATGGTGAATTGCTACCTTTAGTTTTACTTGTGGGGAATAAAAAGTGGCACAGACTTAAAGGTGGTGGCTCGGTGGCACAGCCTGAAAAAAAGTGGCAATTTGACACTAAAGTGGCACAGCGGTAACGCTGTTCATCTTACTAACCTACACACACACATTGTTTTTGTTTCTCTAATTCTATCGTTACATCGCTGAGCAGTTTGGGCTCTTTTTTTTAAGTTACTTAAATACACTCAATAGCATTTTGAGTGACAAAAATGGACATTCAATTGACTACAGTGCCGTGCACATAAAATGCCGATTTATCTAAAGAAAAATTAGATATTTTTTTATTATTGTTCGAGGAAGTGAATAGATTATAATTCTTCCAATTTAAAAATAAAAAAAGTTCCATTATAATAGCTTGAATTACCAATTTTTTATCACTTCCTCGAACAATAAAACTGACATTAAGTTAATATTTTCCTTAAAAATAACTCGAAGAAGGTACTTACAATGACGTCGGTAAGAAGAGCACAAAAATGTGGGAAGGTTAAGTCAGTTGCACTGCACTGAACTTGAGCAGGTGAATAAAAAATTGTGTCTATGTATATTTACACATGCACAGATTCAAGTACCTATAGATGTATGAGAACATTAAAAACACAAATTTGTTTTTTTTTACAGCAAACTATATTTTTCGGTTGCAAACAAATATTTCTAGAAGAAAGAAAAGAAGAAAATAAACAAAAATTTCGTTCTGTTTTCAGCTGAAAAATTGAAATGGTTTTGTTTGTTTTCATGTGCGGCTTGGCCTTGGCCACGTATATTTTACTCAAGTTTTTTTTTCTAAAAGAGTGTTAATTTCGGTAAGGAAGTGTTTTTTGATTATTTTTATTAAATACAAAATGATTCGTAGTTAAAATTTGCGAAGCAAAGCGAGCACGGGTAGGCTAGTTTGTAGATAAAATCAAGTATTTTTTGGGGAGCTATCGCAAAAACAAAATGATCAAAATCGGTTTTATCGTCTTTGAGAAAATCAAAAACAAAAAATTGGTTCTAAATAAATATATAAGTACTATAAATCGAGTTATGCATTATTCAAAAAATTGAGATTTTGATCAGACTTGACAAAACTATAATAGACAAAAACACTGGGTCTCGCAATTCCGTCTGTCTGTCTGCTTAACTGCATCCTAAACGGGTCGAACGATTTTCTTTAAACTTAATAGATATTATTTATAATTTTTTCCCTTCACACGTTTTAATTTTTTCTTTTTTTTTTAAGACGAAAAATAACGATAACATGATTTTTTTTCGAAATCTTACAAAAAATTTTTTTTAAACTTTTCTGCAGATTTTTCTTAAAAAGATTAAAAAAAATAATGCCGAAAAATGCATATTAGAAGCATTTTTTTTTGTTTTTGGTTTCCCCAGAAACTGCTCAACCGATTTTTTTTTTTCAAAACTAAATATTTCAAAAACTCCATGCTCGATTTTCTTAAAACATTTATTAGTTAACAATTAACAGTTTTTAATTACAATCTACATAATGCGACAAAAAAAAAAAAAATAACGGTACTCACCATATAAATGTTAAAAAAAGGTTTTCGAAAATCATTTTTTCTTTCGATACATTTTTACTTCATTTAATTCAATAAGAAAAATTTTGAAATTAAGATATTACTGACTGTACCTACTATAGAAGCATTTTTTTAAATTTTGAAATTCTCATTATTGGCATAACGAATTTTAATGGAATTTTTTCAAAGAGAAGCTTCAAAAAATTTGAAAAACATTGCACTTCAAAACTGAGAAGAAAAAATATTTTTTGAATTTTTGAAAATTTTGTACCAGGTGGCTTAAAATGAATCATCCAGTATTGTTTTTGAATTACTTGCATAGTAAATTAAAATAAAATGTACGACTGGGTAGCACGAACTTGCTCCTATGTAATAGACTAAAAATTTGAAAAATGAATGTTATTAGAGAAAAACTGTTTATAAGCATAAAATTAATTTTTTAAATGACTAAAACAACTTCTTTAATAGTTGGAGTTAAAAATAGGATGCCATGTGATTCAAGCAACTATTAGTTTATGCAAGAACAAAAATTATAAGTCTTTGTAGTGGTTTCTTATAAGCTTTTATATAAAAAAATTTTAAAACATTTTTTAAAAAAAATTAAAGTTTTTATTATTGTTCGAATAAAAATTAAATTTACAAAAAAAAATATTGATCCGTTTTCGAGATATTGAATTTTCCAAAAAAAAAAATATTTTTCTTAAAGTTTTGAAATACAATGTTTTTTAAACTTTTTAGAAGGTTCTTTCTAAAAAAATTTCATTAAAATCCGTTATTCCTATAATGACAAATTCAAAATTTTAAAAACTCGTTCTATGGTAGGCACAGTCAGTAATATCTTGTTGTCGAATTTTTTTTTATTAAATTAAATAGCTTAAAAATTAATCGGAAGAAAAAAATTAAAGCAAAATTCTCGGAACCGTTTTTAGAAAATTACGATTTTCGAAAACCATGTTTTAACATTTGTATGAAAAAATTAAAACCCATATCTACCAAGTTTGAAGAAAATCGGTCGAGCCGTGAAGCTGTAATCGAATAGACAGACAGACAGAATTGCGAGACCCACTTTTTTGGTATTCGCTATCATCGTGGTGTCAACTTTGACCAAAATCTGCCGCAAGTCTTGATACACATTTGTGCCCATTTTATCGCATTTTCTATGACTTTTCGCATTCCTGTAGAACATTCTCCTTAAGATCTTCGTGAATTCCCTAGAGGGGATATTGAAAGGTTTTTTTAGCTCTAAAACTAGAGCTACCCCTCATACACCCGTAATTTAAAATCTTATTTACCTCGAAAACGGCTCTAACGATTTTGATACAAAAAAAAAATTAAGTGTGTTATTATGGACATGGACTACATTCAAAAAAATTTTAAGGAATAAATTATATTAACGGTACCTGTCATAGAAACGTTTTTCGATTTTTGACTTACTCATGAACGGCTCTAACGATTTTGATGAAATTTCTTAGGCAGGAGCACCTTTAAGTTTAAAATAATATTGTATATAAAAATACTTGTTGGGTTTTTTGGAAAATTCCATTTTTTTTTACATCAATATCTTTAAAACATGGTAACGATTATTTTTTGAAATTATTTCCTAAATTAATACTACTAAATACTTCAAATTGGCATCGCAAATTTTGTTCTTGAAAAATATAAGCAAATTTCTTATATACAAAATTAATTTAATAATAAAACGATTTTTTAACTCTATTTGCATAAATTCATACTTTTCCGGATATCATACGGCAATTTTATACACTTGAACATTTTTATACACATCATGAAGTCCATGTTTTATATTATAAATACATAAATTGCATTTTAAATTCCAAAATCCTTTTTTTTTTTTAAACGCACTTAAGATCACTTACTATACCGCATCCGACCCAGAAGCTACTCAAACAACCGTTCCATCTTAAAGAAAATGATCAGATGTTAGGTAAAATGAATTTATTTGTTCTCAAAAGCTCTAAAAAAGCATTCAATCTGAAAGCTCTTGAAACAAAAACTTTAGAAAAAGTACTGACAAGACGCGAAAGGACCTCTGACAAAAGTCGCGAGATTTTTTGGCATGGAAAATCGATCGAAGTGAAATATTCGGTAGAAAAAATTTACGAAAATATAATATATTTTTGAAGACCTACAGTTAAATATACATAATATAGAGACTTTTAAAAGATTTCTTCAAATGATGCGGTTATTAATTGAATGCATCAGCATTCCAGACCATTGTGTTAATTTTTTATTTATTCTTTGATTATTATCCTTCTTTGTAATGTAATTTCTGAGCTTTTGATCAATTTGCATGTCCTTACGAACAAATACAACAAAAAAAAATCCCCAACCTGTAATTTTGCAAGCAAGGAAATCGAAATAAAGCCTCGGGTTTTATAATAATTTTTCTTCGAAACGAACAATGCAATGCGATATCTCGCTGATTAATTTTTCAACTTCAATGCTGATTTTAATCTTAAATGATAAAACAAAAAGAAAAATATCCCGCAAAAGCTCTAATGACTCAAAGGATTATACTTATACACATACATATAAATGCTCGTATAATTGGAATTATTCCAAATGTTCTTTGTAGGCTTTCTCCACTCCTGTACATGCGAACACTTTGATATGACTCACCACAAAGATTACTCACGTGTCTAAAGAGTCACGATTATGAAATATGTTACTAGAGAAAAAACAATCATTTGAAGTACAAAAGAAATCTTAATTAATCCCAAGGTCCTGGCTGAAGTCACAATCCTTTACATTGAATTACAAAAGCACAAACAAAAAATAGAAGTTAAGTCAAATAAATTACAGCAGCAGCAGATTTTGTCGTGTATCGCGGCGGGCGTAATTGCTGCCGCAATTTGTCTTTGTCCTTTTTAACAAAGTTCACATGTCCCTTTGTTCTTGCCAAACCTAAAACTTCTTCTACATGCAGGATTTCAGGTTCTACTACTAGTTTCTGTCATGGAGCTTTTGGGTCCTTTATAAGTGGATTGAATTTCTTAAGAAATGCGGCGAAAAACAAGCAAGTTTGTCGTATGTTATAAGCTTACTTTCATTTTGTTGAAATGAGTTAACTTAAATAAAATGAGTTAGACATCTAACGAGATTACTCGGCTTCCTAGAAATTTACTTTGATAATCCAAGAAACGAAGTATGACAAGACCAGCAGCAGCATGCAATATGGCAGAAATTTATAATATCAGCATTAGGCTACCGGCATTGACGAAAAAATGAAAAATTTCTGGAAGAGCTTTCAATTTGCCTTAAGTTTGATATGTTTGGCAGAGCTAAGTTACCCAAAATTATGGTCTTTGATATTTCATAATGCTTACCTGGATCAGGTACGTTATTTTGTCAGGTCTAATGGAAAAGCCAATTAATATGCGATTGCTAATTAGCCATGGGTACCTTTTTACTCTTTTTTAATAACTACTTTAGCGGTACATCCCAAAATATATTGTGTATACGAAAAGTAGCCTTGCCTGGGCTACCCTAGGAACTTAAAGTATTCACTATTGGGTTGGCTGTTTAGAATTTGAGTAATTATAAACATAAAACATGAATGTACTCGTAATCAGATATAATCTAAAAAGGCATATTAAATTTGAACTTTTAATTTGTAAGTACACACCCAACCATCTGGATATTTCTCATTGGTCCTTCATTCGAAAACTTTGCTTCAGAGTCGTTTTTGATTTGTCCAAAAGATTCAATTCGTACGATAAAATCATCAAATCGTCAGGGTATTCAGCATTTATTTGGAAGTTGGTTTTTGAGAACTTAAGTACGGAGTCCAACTTCATATTGCAGACATTATTTTCTTGACCTCCGGTTACGAAATATTCAAGCTGTTTAATGTATATCTCCTTCTCAAGTTCCTCATGTATTAAAGCGTACTTGTTATCCATATGATGAAGTTAGAGATTAGATATTACCGTAATTGCACACAAAAGACGTAATGTGTTAATTGTTACGTCTGGAGTATACGTTTCTTGAAAGTCAATTCCTTCTAGCTTTGCGCATCCTTGCTACATCTAGCTACAAACCTTGCTCTTATTTTGTTCTTCTTTACCCATTCAGAATTGAGAATTTTTTTATTTTCTGGTCAGTCAATAGAACCCACATATCGTCCTCAATCATCGGATCATGATCTTCCTCCATAGCCCTCATCCAGGAAGAAGGATTAAGTCGTCTCAAAGCTTCTTCTTCAGCTGTAATAGGGTCGGCCAGAAACTCGGAGGAACGTCTAGGAAGTGTAGGTTCTGTTTCTGTGCTATCAGTCTCTATAGCAATGGTATCAATATGCTGGTCATCTAAGGGTGTATGCTAACCATACTATCCCTGGATCTCTTAAGGATTTTTTTTTTACAGAAAGAATCTTAAATCCGTTTGAACTGTATTCTTTTCAGCTTTTGGTTCTTCCAAGGAAAACTGTCCCCGTAATTTTACAAAATTTTCTTGATCTAGGATCAATCAGACGAAACCCTTTCACAATTTAGTAAAAGCCAACGAAAATAAATTCTCTGCGCTTATAATCCACTTCAGACTTATATATCGTTGACTACAGGTTTAACACCAGCCCATATTTCTTCAGGAGTGCCGTTTCGGAAATTGGTAGTCGGTGATCTTTTGATGAGATAAACTGCTGTAGAAACGGGCTTCTGCCCAGTATTCCTTAAGTAACTCAGTCTCCCGAAACATACTTCGAACCCATCTACTTCCGAACACTAGTTACTGGCATTCGAAGAAGAGCATTTGCAACACATACGATCAAACTGAAGCTTCCGGACCACACTAAAGTAATAGTCAAATTATCAAAGAAGTACTTGGAAATCAACTTTTCCAACAAACTGAAATTCAAGAAGCTTACAGACTTGATGTTAAAGGGACCATTTGGTCCATCCGCCACTCAGGAGTTGAAATGGACTATGTAAGAAGACCAAGCTGCTTGTGCACAAAGAACTCATCGAACCCGTTCTGATCTACGCCTTTCCCATTTAAAAAAATATTTGTTGTCAACCACTTATGTATGTCCTGTTTCACTTGAGAAACCTTTGTTGCAAGGAACTTATGGAGACCATTATGGACTAATTCAATCAAAAATACAATATGGAATAATATGTTGGGGTTGTACTTACAAAAACTATATACAACCTTTTTAGTTACTCAAAAGCATATTTTAAGGACCACCTGGAAGAAGAAGAGATTTGAACACAGTTTTTCGTTATTTGTCAGCTCTAGTATTCTCCCTCTTAAACACCTCTATCTCTATTTTTATAAAGTAAAGTAGAAGTGGTTATCTTGTAAGCCACAATACTCCAGCTTACACATTACGGAGTAGAGATAGGAATCTTGCTATCATTCCTGCGCACAATACTCATAGCTTTCTCAACTTTTATACCTCAGTAGCACCTAGACTATTCAATACATTACCCCCCGGAATTACGTAGCATTCGATCAACTCATTTATTCAATGAAAAAATTGAAAAATGGCTTTTTATCTTCGATTTTGATACAGTCTTTAACATTATCAAAATATTGGTTTAAATTTAAAGTAATTTGAAACATTTCATCCACTTACAAAAAAAAAAAAAATTAAGATATTATTTTCTCGACATGATTAAATAACTATTTAGTATTATTGAATTAAATATTTCTTTGGTACTTTCGACACTTGTCGTTAGACAACAGATCGTGCCTTTACTTTTTCTTACTTATTTTCAAGTGAAAAACACTTAAAAAATGTTTATATTGTAAATACTATTATTGTTAAATTTTTAGTTGTTTTAAATTGTTATATTTTTTATTTTATAGAACTGTAAAAGAAGAAGAAAAATAAATTGAAATTGAAATAAAATTAAAAAAATAACAAGTATTTGCTGCAGCATTCTGCAAAAATTATCATGAACATTCTAAGGGTAGTAATAACCCCTTGAGTGCGCGGTAATTATTAAAAAAAAAAAAAAACAATTTTGACGAGCAGAATGATTGTTGAAAAAATAGGAAGTATGTTGCTTTTTAATGTGCTAATCTCTAGTGAAAAAGCGTTGGAGTATTTGATGGAGTTCTCTTGGCATCGGTCCAAGTTTTGACCCTTTAGGACCTCCAGCGTGGATACCGTTGATAAATGTTTTGCTACCTGTGCATACAAAAGTTGGTGGGTAAGGAAATTTGTAATTATTCATACCAAGTGATTAGGAAGTCCAAGTTCCGAGAATTTGAATAGTAATCCTTTTATCCAAACGCTGTTGAAAGTTTCTCCGATTTCCAGCAAGCAGGTTATACTTGTTTCCTTTTCGTTTATTCCAATTTTAACATTTCTATGAAGTCCCAGGAATGGATGTAGGGTAAAGTGAAAGCCGTACGGAAACACCGGTGTGACATCTCTTTAACTGGAGAAAACGTTGAGTTTCTTCAATATTAACACGCCTCCAGTAATTTTCTCATATAGCACAGCAACGAAATTTTCCGAGACCCTTCTGCATTTGCGCAGTTGTTGAATATTAAAATGAGCAGGAGAACAAGAGGAGTTGGTTACTTTTGAAGTACGCTATTAGAAATCTGAAATGATTTTTTGGAATTACCAATGTTGATAATTTCAGCCACTTCTTAAGGCGAAATTGAACACAACTTTCAATAGTCGTTGAACAAGGTCATAGTTTCGTTGCTAGCTGATATCTTCCCTCAAAGCTAGTTTTTACTTCTTCGATATAGTCAGAAAGGTGTATGGGAGGACGGTCTTTGAGACTATCCTCAATGGGATTGACAAACGCTTCATCTTTCTCAACAGAAGTTGTTGACATTTCTGAAATCGAATTCGATATTCCAACAATCAGATTGATCTTTTTAAACGTGTCATGTTTTACTGCTTGGAACAACACTTTGTTGGTGTATTAAAGATTTGAATGCACCCGCCGGTATTCGTCTCTTTCCCTTTTGAAGCTTCTGACCTGTGGTAGACTCTTCGAAGCCTTCTGGGGAGTCTTTGCTGGTGAGCACATAAATTGCTTGTATATGCTGGACCTAGCTTGCGTTCCTATCCCTGTGGTGCGGGGAGTTTTCTGACTGTATAGAGCAATGTTGACCACCGTTACAAATTGATCAATGGTGTTATCGATCTCATTGTTGTTGAGTTTCTTGAGGCGTTCTTTCGCTTCTGAATGAAATCTTCTCCAGTTCAATTTGTCATATTGGACTTGAAAATCGTTCAGTTGTAATCCCGTAATTCAATCTGACTCTCATCTCAACCGCCAGATGGTGCAATTCCATATCATGTGCAACACAAGAGAAGTTTTGGAATTCAGGAACGATGTTCGTAAGGTTGGACGTCATTAAGAAGAAGTCCAGAAGAAAGCCACTATACATAAATATATGTTATATTGAAAAAAGGTGACAGCTGTCTGCCCGAAAACTATAGAAGAACATCTTTTTTAAGCCCAAACCGGAAAACATTTAGTGTTTCTCAATTAGGTTCTTGCGCTGGAACATCTGCAGTGATTGATGGTAATACATATAATTTTAATTTTGTCTGCGCTTCGACAGGAGACCCAAAAGAAATGCGTCTTATGCACAATTATGTTAACTTTTTGTTTTGACTATTATAATAATTCAAAACATACCGGATGACAGTTCAACGCACTACAAATTATACCAAGGGTTACTACTTGCTACTAAACAACTCGATGTAAAAACGAAGAAAGAAGAGGCTATTGCTTTAAGGTACTAAATCGTCATGTAGTACTTCTTGACATAATGGATAGTGCGTTGAAGGTTCACAATAGAGGTCTTAAAATAAGAAATGTTTTGTTCTAGAGAACTACATCTTGTGAGGTAGTGACAAATTTCATGAGAAATTCTTTCCATTTTAGCCGTTCGGACTCGGCAGAAAAATTGTAGGTTCCCTTCATTTCTACCGACAATACACACACAAGAACAGTAAAATTTGTAAGACAATAGGTCCTGGTTCTCTACAAGCAGTTGCACCCCGAATTGATTTATTTTTTCTTTTATAAAGATTGTCATGGCATCTTTAAGCCAATATCGTCATAAGTCGACTTCTTTTTATGATTTGGGGCACAGATATTTTATAACTTAAACAAATACTCCAGCCCAGTTTTAAAGTCTATATGTAATTCAACTATTACAAAATTTTTAAATTTTATTTGACGTGCCTTAGGCTTTGGTCAAACGTAGATTAGATGAAGAAATTTAAGGTATAAGAATAGAAATTTTCCAAAATGGCATAGGTAAATTAAGTTCTTGTTGATGAAGGTTCCTCAAGTTCTACAAAGAGTCAAAAACTCGAAGGTATTTATTTACGCCAAATCGGCTACTTGGTACTTACTTACTTACTTAGGTCCTCAGACCTTTTATGTCCGTGGGGGACCCCCAGTGGGGCATAGGGCGTCCACAACGCCAGCTCGCCATCGTGTTTCGTTCCTAGATATGAGTCGTAACTCCCTCCAACTCTTGCCTAGTTGGGCTGACTCCTCCTCAACTGTCCTTCTCCATGAGCTTCTCGTTCGTCCAGCTCTTCTTCCTTCTTGAGTGAGCGGATTCCACTGCATTGCATGAGTCGTAATACAGTTGTCGCCTTTTCGAAGCGTGTGTCCGATCCACTGCCACTTTCGACGTCGTATAATAGAGTCAATAGGTTCCTAACCCGTTTTCCTAAGGAGCTTTTCGTTTGATATACGATTGGGCCAGAAAATCCTAAGGATGTTTCGTAGACATCTATTAATGAACGTTTGCAGCTTCTTAGTGACACCTACTGTTACTTTCCAAGTGCTGCAACCGTAAAGTAAAACGGATTCGACTTTGGATCGAAACAGCCGTAGCTTGGTTCTTAAGATTAGAGAGTTATTCCTCCATATATTTCTAAGTATACCGACTGCTGATGTCCTGTTCGGTGCCACCCTTGATAGGGATGATAGTTCCAAGGTATTGGAAGCTCTGTACTTTCTCTACCGGTTGTTGAGAAATATTTATGAGAGAAGATGACTGGGTTCCTAGACTGATCATCTTTGTTTTGCCGCAGTTGATTTTCAGTCCCACGATTTCTGCTTCTCTCTCCACCCCTGTTGTCATTTGGTGGAGATCCATGATCCTATGAGAGAGCAAGCATACGTCGTCCGCATAGTCAAGATGTTTCAGGTGAGACGTCAGAGTCCATCGAATTCCTCCGTTTCCCTTCAAGGCCGCTCGCAGGACATCGCTTATCACCAACAAAAACAATATTGGTGACAGAATGCAGCCCTGTCTGACTCCACTTTGGACTTCAAACTCTTCTGACAGCCTCCCTTCGTGCAAAATGTGACATTTGGATCCATCATAAGTTGCCTTAATAATAGCTATTAATTTATCCGGGATACCCCTCCTGCGTAAAGCATGCCAAATAAATTCTCTATTTACGCTATCGAAAGCCTTCTCAAAGTCAATGAATAGCAGGTGAAGTGGTGATCGATATTCGACGCACTGATCAGTTATGATCCTTAAAGTGGATGCAGGAGTTCGCTCGATGTCATTGGCGCCGCTTGTAGAAGCTCTGCAGGAATGCCATCAAGTCCTAATCTCTACTGGGGGGTGCAGTGCGGATTCGGGAATTTGTTGTTCCTGTCGACTCAGCAGGTATCAGTTGCGCATTGCTGTCGGTAACTCGGTTTAGTACCGACGCAAAATGGTCCTTCCACCTTCTCAGCTGATCCTCATCCGAAATAAGTAGTGAGCCGTCTGAGTCTTTTACGAGGTGTTGTTTGGAACTGCGAGCTCCAACCAGTTCCTTTGTAATGCTGTAGACGGTTCTACTGTCGCATCTGTTAGCAGCATCTTCTGCTTGCTGGGCCAAAGCGTTGATGTGATTACGCTTATCACGTCTTACACTGCGGCGAACCTCTCTCTTTCTCATGCGGTACAGGGATTCTAGCTCTCTTTTTTCTACTCCATTTGCAGCTGCAATACGGGCCTTAAGTTCGCCAATCCGTATCCAGGTTTCTTCAGAAAGCCAAGCGTTATTGTTTCCCCTCGCTCGGCTGACTATTCTTTCAGCTCCTGATATAAGAACATTTTTCACAGCATTCCAGTGGTTTTCAATGGATTCAGGTTCCGTGCTGCTGATTGTCATCATTCCGTGTGAAAGGTGGTCTCTCAATTGTTTGGCTACTTGGTGCCACCTCTAAATTCTAGAACCATCGACCCAAGCAGCCCCAGGCTCTATAGAGCTATCAAAAGTTAATAAATTAATTTATCTAATTTTCATCTCCAAAGCTTATGACAGGCTGTTTCTCTAAAATACTGCTTACGAAAGATTTAAATTACTTATCCTTAAAAAAATAATATAAACAAAAAACAACATAATCCTTAATGAAAAACGATTTTATAGATACCAGCAACAACAAAAACTTGACTCCATCGTTTAATTTAATTTTTTTTTGTTTTTTGCTGTGCTTAAGGTAGGTACTGGTACATGGAGCTACTTTGTTTTCGTGCGAGCTTGAGTATCAGCAAGACTTCTAACTGCTATGCCCATGTGCCAACAAAACTTAGAAAAATTCAATTCACCATCTTCGTGTTTCTCTGGGCTTCTTGGAAATTTTGTCCACCAACCAAGGAAGGACTTTTGCCGCACGAAGGGTGTTCGGCAGAGTAAATTAATGTGAAATCTTTCAGAGCAGAAAATTGCTTCACGAAGAGTGAACGAGAGAGTGAGAGCAGGAGAGAAGGAGCGGGCCAATTTTATTAGGGTAATAAATTACTATGAACGAGTACACTTATTACATATACTGTACGGTGACCTTCTTTAAAGGACATGATACACCTCTATACACATTCATACCACTCCTCGTGCACACTGACAAAATCATGAAAAGTTGTTATAAACACGGCAAAATATTATAATCCTGCCTTTAGCAAGTATTTTTTTTTCTTTTCAAAGTCTAAGGAACGTACATATACCTACTGCTATTACTAACTATAGAAGGTGCTTTATATTTCGTCCTTTTCGTTCGTCTTCTTGGCAACATAGCTGGATCATATACTCCATTAGAGTTGAGCAATGTTGCTGATGGAAAAGTCAGAAAAGCACAAGAAAACAAAAAGCAACAAAAAAAAGGACGAAAATATCCATTTATAGCGGGACTTAACATGCCAATTTGAAGTTGTTTATTAGTTCGGTTGTTTTAAGACACAAGGTGAACGAGCTGGATAAGGCCGGAGCCGAACTTTTCAAATAAACTAGATAAGTAGGTATAGGTATACGTACCTAAAGGTTCTTGCTATACATACACATGTACCTACTTACCTAAGTTTGGGAATAGCGGGCGGTAAGCACGAGTGTATGTATACACAACGCTTGTAAGAACGTTAGAGCTCGGTTCTGAATTTATGGTTAATACTCCAATTTATAACATCATGTAATCGAAAAAGTTTCATTTTGAAAACATTTTCTCCAACATACGAGTATAGATACATTTTAGTCGTAAGGGTTTTTTTTTGTCGATGGTAAAAATATTTGTATGAAGGATTCATTTATGTAACGAAGTTCACATGTGTGCAACACTCTTTTAGTCCTTTGGGAAAAGGATAAATAATAATATTAGTCTGTGGATTGGATGTTGAGATTATGGAGA
The DNA here is from genome assembly GCA_963931855.1 of Philhelius festivus. Lineage (NCBI taxonomy): Eukaryota > Metazoa > Arthropoda > Insecta > Diptera > Syrphidae > Philhelius > Philhelius festivus. Next base: position 32,779,501 of record OZ007554.1, on the reverse strand, counting down.
GACGCCTCGAGTGCAATTTTTATGCAGATTTTCTTTGATGTTTTTGAAAAAGTGCATTTACGTAAATAGCTAGTATCGGTTTGGCATATGAGTGTTTATGTATTTTTCATCTTGTCATGAAAAATTGCCAGCTTTGAACTTATTTTTATGTTCGTTTATGATTTGTTCAAGACTGCGGGCCATATAGCGAACAACATTGTCGGGGGATTTATTGGTGCATTTATATAGCCTTTTAGAGAAAGAATATTTTATGCGTTTTTGAAAATGTGGATAGTAAAGATATAGAGTATAGTTTCAGGCGAAATGTTGCAAGCCAATAATAATAAAATAAATGTTTACTTGGGCAAATATTTTACGCAATCGCTGGTTCATGGTTGATATGTCTGGGAATTTTTTTGTGTTTGACACTCGTAAGCTTTTGTTCAGACGTCGTTATTTAACTTTGTCTTGATTCAAGAATCAGCAATCAAATAGTAGACACATGTATCCAACATAAACATAAACGTCCATAGGTTTTTGTTAAAACCTGCCTCTGTCTATCAACTCCTACTCTCACCTCCTTGCGGTAGACATCGGGTAACTAGTAGCTGAACTAGAGATTGGGTCCCAACCAAGTTGGAAGGTTTGTTGGGGTCGCAATCACTCAGGCGGACCCCACACTCATCCCACACCATCTACACTGTGCCAAGCAAGGCCGCTTGTAGACGGGTGTTGAAATACTAGCCAAACCGATTTAGTGATCACACTGCCCCGGCACCGTAAGCCTCCGTCAAATCCCTCAGTCCTCTAGCTCAGTATCTACGGACTCGAACGGAGTTCACGGCACAAAGTAACCGAAGTCCTAGAGCAATTTCGGGTTCGTTGAGAAAAGAATTTAAGTCTTTGATCTTCATTATCGAAAGTTCGTCAATGTCCTCAAAGAATGCTCTTCCTAATAATTGTGCTTCAAATTTGGTTAGAGCACAGCATCCGCAGAGGAAATGGAGAACTGTTATCGTCTCCACTGGTCCCCACAGCTGTGACAGTGAGTGTTGTAAGCAATGCCTAGCATAGCTCGCATGGTCCCCTATTGGTCAGTGTCTGCTACAAGCAACTACGATTCTGGCTATGCCTTACCTGGGTCTGCATATTAGATCAAGTGTTAGGGTTTCATTACAGGTGGGCCAAATCTTTCTAGGTATAATGCAGTTAGTTAAACTTCTCCATCTACGGTTTGATTCGCTTAGAAAAATTGAGAAAATTTGGTCCTTCATAACTCCGAGCAGGATGTTGACTCTTTCCGCAAGTGAGTTATGAAGGGCTAATCCTTGCCTAGCCAGCTCATCCGCCCATTCATTCCCATCAATGCCACAATGACCAGGAACCCAGATAAGAGTGACATTATGATTAATATTGATGTTACCAAGTTTATCTAAGCGTTGTTGGACCAATTTGAATTAATGGCTTTAACAGCTGACTGTCTATAATAATACCCGAATTCCGGTTCTGGTTAGGATCTTGTTTGAGACCTGGCCATATGAGTTGAGAGTGCTACCGTCGGGGTGACTTCTCGGTCACAGTTAATAACAGGGATGGATTTACTGACTATAGGAATCATGCAATCATGTACGTGGAATGTTAGGTCTTTTAATATAGGCTACGTGCAACTGATCGATTAGCGAAAGCCCTTAACTAATGAAGAGCAGATATAACCACCATGCAAGAAATACTACGGGATGGGCCAGAGAAATCAGACAAAGAGTCTTGAGTCACATGTGAATGAACGCCTCACTGTGATCCGGTCAAGTTCACCAGGATAAACCTCATTCGCACACATGCTTCAATAGAGAAAAATGAAGGCACCTAAAATCTTAAAATCTATTTTACGAGCTCTTGGGCAAAACATATGAGCAGTGCCGTAGCTATTACATTAAAATTGCCATAGGAGATTTTTACTCCAAGCAAGGAAGAAAAAACATATTTGGTTGCACGGTCGGAAGATACAGCCAGCACGTCACTACCTCTACAACCTTATCGAATCCAGGTTGGAAACTAGTATGCAGTTCAGTTCACAAGTTCACAAAGGAACATGGAAATATTTTGGTCAACCAACAGTTAAACAAAATTGAGCACATCTATGCAAGGCACTTCTCCAGGATGTCCGCACGTTCCGAGGGATCAACATTCTATTCGGATCATTGTCTGGTTGTAGGTACGGCTAAGGATATCCCGAACCAAGCGAACAAAACAATAAAGACCTATTTTTCGACAGCTGCAGGAGGAAGTAATCCCCAGGTCATTTTCCCATAAAGTCTCTTACAACCTATCAAGAAGTTCTATGCCTTCAGCATCAAGTATTGAAAAACAGTGGTAACATCGACAAGCAGCCATTAGAAATGCCACTTCTAACGTGCTGAGTTTTACTCGACCATCACAACGATACCTCTAGTATCTAGTTCGACGATGAGTGTTGGCAAGGACATGCACTGAAGGCCCAGAGCTGCTCGCGAGCTGTAAGAGTAGAAAGAAAACGGGGAATACCGGTTTCTCAGAAAGAAAAAGAATGGTCAAGCGAAACGCTCGATAGAAAAATAGAGGGATGCAACAGCATGCATGAGGTTGGGAAGTTTTACCATAAGGTTAAAGAAAAAAATCTCAGGGATACTGATCCTCAGCCTTCATGGAAAATAAATAGAAAAGCGTGGCAGAAACGCAGCTATTGCTGAGACTATGGAAAGCTAATTTGTCCAAAATGTATAACGACGAAGAAGAACAACATAGCAACATTTGAGTTATGCGACTCAGACTAACAATACCGCCTACCCGAAGTGAAGTTAGCTATATAGGAACATAAGTCGAACAAAGGAGTTGACGGCCTTGATGCTGAACGGATCAAAGCAACGGTCTATGACTTTTTTGTTAGTATGCATCAGCTCATATGCAAAATATATTTGGAAGGAGGTTTACCCGATAGATGGAATCTCAGGCTAGTTCCGAATCTCTCCGATATATTTGTTGTCGAAACAGGTATGTAATGTAGAGCTGTCATTTCTTCAACAATGTCTTAAAAAGAATGCTGCACAACTTCCTCGCCAATACTGGAGGCACAATCACTCAAAAGTCAGATGTACGCCAGTGTTATTGACATAATTGTCGGTTGACTTTGATGTTCTCGGGATGTTCCGTCCCGGTTATTACTGGGAGCTTAAATTTGGTTTGGTGAAAAGGGTTGGCATTTAGCCGCGGTGGTAGGCTGACTCTTTGTCAGCGTAGAAGCAAACGGCTGCTTAGTCGTCCGTCGTCCGTGAAAATAGTGTCGTCCATCACACTCCGGTACCTTTACTCGGGATGTCGTTGCTCGGTAGCCATCTTTCTCATTAGCTGTTAAGGATGATTGACGGTGCTCTGCACTAGCTTCTTTGCCGAATTCAGCAGGAATTTTTCCAGTGGTATTATCTTTGCTTCTCCGTGTCCGCAGAGATCTTCGTTGCCCGTCGGAGTAGCATCTTCCTCTTGAAGATTTATAGTTCCTTCATCGCTGACTTTGAGACCGTGAATCAGACTGAGAAGCAATAGCTGATAAATGGCCGCAGGAGTTGTTTGAATACGAGTACCATCGTCTTTTGGCTAAGTCCTGTTCTTCTCCTCATCAAGGGGTGTAGTCGGTGGAATGCCCAGTTGGCTTTTAAAAGTAGACTTTTTGATTGCAAGTTGAACCTTAGCAACTATTTGAAGTTGATACCATGATATTTGATGTTCCTTTAAGCTGCAATGGTGGATTGATTTGGAAGTCACAGAACTAAGATTCTGCAAGTAGTTGCTGAGCGACATCTACCATCACGAGGTCTCCTGAAGCCGACTTGCTCCGGCTTTGCTTTATTGATTTGGATGCCCCATTTCTTGTAAAAACCGAAGAGTCTTCTTTTGAACCTTGTGCAACTCCGGCTTTGATGTTCTTCATAGTTGATGAGTAGTTTCCCAGTTGCACAAACAGTTGGATGAAATAAAAGAAAAAAGAATTTTTATTAGTGGCGGGTGTATATTTAGTAGATGTAGTTTCTGTATAAAAGCGTCTAAATAGACGCTGTTGAATGCTCTCTTGACATCCAGAAAGCATCGTGCTGTAACACGATGACTTTTGATAGCTATGGTGGTGTGGATTGTTTCTCCCTAAAGCCATAAACTGCAAGGCAGGTATTAAGTTGTTTTCTCTGCAAAACTTCTTAAGTTTCTTTAGTATCAGTTCTTTCAAACTTTCAAAAGCTTGCTAAGGTTTCTTAGGAGTTAGAGATCATATTCCTGACACCTTTCGTCGGGATCGCCACGATCTTTGCTGTTTTCCATTTTCATCCAATTTTTTTTAGGTTTTTTTTATTGAACTTTAAATATATACAATTGGAAAACTTAAACTTAAGGATAATATGAATATAAAAAAAAATTGTTGGCACATAGGGGGCCTAACTTAAGCTATGACATTGTTTCTAAAATTATAACAATTATAATAAACATGACTAGTTATTTTAAACTAAAATTATGTCTCTTGGGTTGTTCAGTCCCGGTTGTCCAGTCGGTGGGTTTGTTGGGTTGGGGGTTGCATATGTTTTCAGCCACGGTGGTATGCTGACTCCGCGTCAGCGTAAAATCGAACTGCTTCTTCATTGTCGGCTGGGATCCTTTCTAACATATCCAAAGCACTAAGGTATATATGCTCTGGATGTCGTTCCTGGGTGGTCATCCTTCTCATAAGCGGGCTTGGGTAGTTGGCGATGATATGTACGAGTATAAGCTTCCTTGCTAATTGCACGCGAAACCGGTCCACTGGCTTGATTTTAGCTTCTTCGTAGACTCTTTCATTGCTGTAGTGCTTCTTTCGCTGTCAATCGAAGATAAGTCCGGTGCTTTTCCTCAGAAATATCTTTTGGAAGAGTTGGAGCTTCTGCATTGCTGTCTTCGAGATGGTGTACCATGCAGGAAAATTATAGCTGATGACAGGTCTGATAAGCTGCTTGTATATCAGTAGTTTCACTGGCTGGCTTAGTCCGCTTCTTCTGGCTAGCAATGGGTGCAAGCGGTGAAACGCGAAGTTGGCCTTCTTTAGTACCTGCCTTGAGAACGGGTTGAATTTGGACAGCTCGTTGAAGTGGACTCCGAGGTATTTAGCATTTCTTTTGGCTGTTATCGGCGACCTATCGGGGAGCTTCACTGTCAGGTTTCTGCAATTGGCTGCTGAACGACATCGGTTGCCATTGATGGTGGGTCTCCTAAAACACACAAGCTCAGATTTGGCAGTGTTTATTCGGATACCCCACTTTCTGTAGTACTCTGTAGTAGTCTGGAGACGTGGGCTTCCACTCTCCGAGCTGCAATTTTCAGCGCTATCGATGAGGTGTAGGTCAGCGAGTCGTCAGCAAAAAGCAGGTTCTCGCAGTCAGTTGGCACGGGTTGATCAGACGTCATCAGGCGATATAGAAAGGGACCCAGCTTCGATCTTTGGGCGACACTGGATTTGATAGATTTGATTGAAGACTTGCAGCTGTCTAGCTGAACGAAGAATTTCCTGAAAGAGAGAAAAGAAAATAATATTTTTCTTAGTGCCGAAGGTTATCCAAGTACTCGAAGCTTATAGATAAGGGCTTCTATCCATACGCTGTCGAATGTTTTCTCGACATCTAGAAAGCATCCTACGGTGGCACGATTTCATCCAAATTTCATCTTCCCTTATGATTTTCATGGTTATAAGTAGAAAGTAGGTGTGAATTGTAATGTGCAAAAAAAATGATTCGATAATGTGATCATGTTGGATATATGCATAGGTAGATTGCTTGTGATGGGGTTAAATATATCCTGTAGTAATACAATGTAAAAAACATCAGGTAGAACGGTGATCAAAATAGATGGCACTTGTATCATTCGCCAGGCGTAAATGTGTTCGAATCAAGATTGTGGAAAACAAAATGGAGCCCTGCGTTTTTAGCTTCCATGACCTAAAAAGGAAGGAGCCGGTTGCACTGAATTGAATTTAATTGAAAATATTTGAAGAAAACGACTCACTTACTTCATTTCTTCAATCGAAAACAACCGAGATTAAAGGACAAACCACTTTGGCCTAGTGACATTTGATGAAAGTGACATAAGGCCAACTGTAACAATTCGGCCTTATGTCACTTTTTTTTAAATATCATCTTTGCATTCAACCTTATTCACTTGCCCTTATGTCATTTATGTAAACCTGACAAATTGCTCCCTTGTGCTTCTAAATGCTGTCCCAAGTATAAAGAACACAATAAATTTCGATCTAACACTCACGTTTCACTCAAATTTCATTCCAATTGATTCCATCATCATTCTTGCATCAAAATGCAATCAAAAAGTAATCGATATTCATATAGATATACTACCGTTGTTCAATTTGAATGCATTTCAATTCATTGAACTTAATTTCTTCAAAATTCCTCCTCCATCTTGTTTGGTTGGATGGTCTTCCATGATGGGTGTGGGTTCTTTTACGTTGCACTTTGAATTGTCTATCAGGATGTTCGACACGATGATATCCTTTATATTTTTGATCACTGAATTGCATGCACAAGCACCAGCACACACCCATCCACACACACACATTCCATTCCAATAATATCAGTTCAGCATCATGCAGACATCTTATGTATATTTGTTTCAAAAAAAAAAAAAAAAAACCATAACCGGGGTGTTGAAAGTTTTCTTTCATTGCTAAAGTGCTTCTGCCTCCTTGTTTCGTTTGTTCAACTATTTTTCCAATACCGAAGCTCATACAAAAAAAAAAAGAAAAGAAAAAAAAAACAATCTTGCAAGTGAATCCTTTCTTCAAGATTGTTTCCTTTCAATTGTTATCCACGTATTTTTTTATCATTCTTCGATTTTTTATTTTTGTCGAATTTTTGAAACACACAAAAAAAATAATTCTACCAAAGCCTTTTCTCACACTTGACAAGGCATTGAAACATCCTTAAATCCATGCATTTATCCAGGACCACTGTATACGGCACACATACATACCACAATGCACTTTGGCCATAGCCATTCTGCACCGACAAACAAAAGGATATTTTTTTTTGTATTTTTTGTACAAAAGCAACACTATGAAATTTTCTGGAAGATTGCAATTTCCTTTCTTTCAAATTCTCTATTTTTTATCTATTTTGTATTTTGTCATCGACTTCTCGTATACTATGTGGATTACCGTCTGGTGTTTGAATCGAGTTTATATAATATCCTTTTTGCCTTCTTCTTCAAAAACCACATCAACGTCCCGTGTCGTCGGTTGTCGGTTGTCCCCGATCAATTTATTTAATTAAATCCGTCAATTTTCAAAGTTCATTCGTGCATAGTCCTTTGGGAAAATTTAAAGAAAATCTAAAATAAATACAGAAGTCCTGATGATGTGTGAGAGTGTGTTTTTTTTTTTGTATTCCTCACACATGGTTTAGCAGAACGAGACAAGAGGGCTCTCCTTGAGCTTCAACATCAGCATCAATTTACTGATCGATATATGAGGAGTGTTTGAAATTGCAATTTTATAATTGAAATATTTCAAAGCTTTGCCAAAGGAACCTCTGCCTTTTTCTCTTCGTCATCGTCTGTCGTCATATACTCGTACTCGTATCACCTTTTTTGGATTTTTATTGGCAGTGGCGGCGCGGCGGCGGCAGCGACGACGGATAGAATGCTCATTGTTTTTGAATTTGTGTGAGTTTTTTTTTCTTGCAAAAAATGTATCAAAGGATCAACATAAGGTAGCAATACTTTAGTTCAAAGACGTGTCGTTCAAAAAGATTGCGAATTGATGATTAATTGCAATTTGAACGCCATACCTACCTACAGCTACACTGTGTTACTTTATAGGTTTCATTTTCAATATCCTTCCAAAGGATGCAGTAGTAGTAATAGGTATATGTAGTTGAAACGCAAAAAAAAAAAAACTAAAACATGGTCGAAAGAAAATCCAAATGCCAGTTGGAAAATTGATGACGACCTCAGGTTTTCATTTATTTTCTCAACACTCTTGAGGATCTAGATACTGTATTGCTTTTCCTTGATGGGTTTTTTTGTCTTCTATTTTTTTATAAGTTTGTGCGGATAGGTATATCCCTCGCTGTACATACACACACCTATCGTTTGCCATAGAGAGAAGAAACGTATTGTTATTGTCAGCATTATCCTTTCCTCGCGAATACTCAATGTTTTTTTGTAGGTATCCTTTTGGAAGCAGCTCGAATTTTGTTTCTTCCTGGTGAAAGAAAGCACTTTGAACAATTAAAAATATTCGAAACAGTTGTGCTGTCAGTGTGTATCTTCTATATCGAATAAAAAAAGTCCTAACATATATTGTGATGTATGTAGTGTAGTGGTGGATGTGGCAGTGTATCGATAAATTCAACCAACCTGGCGATGGTTGGCGTCAGAACAATATTAATTCCGCAGGTTTATCTACGGTAAAGGATCTATTTTGAGAAAATATACCACGAGAATATGGTATCGATTTTATTTCCTTAATGGATGGAGGGAATTCTATTTTAGTTTTTTTCATTCTTTCTTCTATTTTGTTTTGTGTTTTTCTTATTTGAAAATAGCTTTAGGTTAGCTCAACATGAAATTGAGAATGTTTAAATTTAATTTTTAAAATAGAATTTTCGACTTTGAATAAATTTTGCAAGATATATAGGTAGGTATGTATATGTAGATATACATTTTTGTATAAATTAAGTTGTATAGATTCTTATGGGTACATACAGGGCCGGACAAGCTATACGTGCAAGCTGTGCAAATGCGCAGGGCGCTGAACTCAAAAGGCGCCTTGGGCAAGCGTTAAAAAAGCCACTACTTCATAACCACTACCTACCATCGTTTTTAAGTTTCATTTCTTTTTATAGCGCACTCCAATATTGGTATTTATTATATAATTGATTCTGAATTTAAAGACAGATATACATATATATATATAGATACATATATACTTTTCCAAAAATAAGTGCATGTTTAATTTCCTATACACACCCCCATTCCCACAGTAAAAAAAACTACATCACAAAATCTTTACAAAGTGCACAATTTTGTTCGCTTAACAACAGATACCTACATATTATATTTTTCTATTTATCAATCTACTGTTACGTTATTCTTCACACTCACCATCGCGTGTATCGTGTATGAGTGAAGGCATTTATTTTATTTTGATATCCCTCCCAGTGTTGTCGGAATGGCTACTATAGTAACATTTGGCTCCTTTACTGCGGGAAGGGCTACTGTGCTCCCCATGCCTCAAAAAGGCTCCTCCCTCCCATCTTGAGGCTCTGACTAGTAATATATATTAGTTTTTTGCACATAGTCCTAAACGAACACTGGAACTTTAAGAGTTTCAAAAATATTTTTCAGTTGAGGTGCATCAAATTCTTAAATGTCGTCAACTAGGTGGCTTTCGTTGGAGAGCGTTATCTCAAGAATTCTTGAACAATGGGTTCCTCTGCAACATTTTTTCATTGCTTACGAGTTAGAAAGCAATATGAATTTGGCCCGTAATATCTTCTCAGAGCTTACGGAAATAAATAAAACATATTTAAGTTTCTTGGGCTACGTTTTGAATATAACAAAAAAAAAATAAACAGAATTTCAAGCGGAAGTCCCAAAAATGCATACCTTGCTCCAAACTGTAAGAATGTATTTCAAAACCCTTCTTCAAAATTTTGTCAAGTCAGAATATATACATAGATGATTTACAGCTACAAAAAATCGATTTCTCCAACGATTATATTTTTTTAAATCTTAATTACGTTTAATTTGATTATATAAGTTACATATTTGTTTTTAAAAAACCTACTTTTAATATTTTTAATTAATTTCTTAATAATGATCAATTTTCAGTTATTTATTTTCCTATTTAAAATAAAGCTTCGGTCCTTATTCGGAATTCCCCCCCCCCCCCCCCACCAAAATGCACTTTTTTTTAATGAATCGATAAAAAAAACTGTGCTGTTGATAAAAAACATCAAATTATGGAGGAGAAACACTTTTTTATGGTTAAAAAGTGAAGTATAAAAAAATGAATATAGGCCATAGGGTAAATTCAAAGTTTTTTATCAACAGCAAACACTTTTTTATCGTTTCGTTAAAAAAAAAGTTCATTTTGGTGGGGGGGGGGGGGGGAATTCCGAATAAGGTCCAAGGCTTCTTTTGAGGCTATATTTATATAGATATACAACTTCAGATATGAATTGCTTTTTGTTTTGTTTAGTCCAATAGAACGTTACGTGCATGTGTCCTTCTTAGGGTGTGTTCACAACGGAGCTGCAATAAACGTTTCGAGAAGCAATGTGACTAAAGCTTTGAGATTGTTGTTCGAAGCGCTGGCTGCTCCTTGTGAACACACATAGGAAAATCAATGTAAAGATTTCTCAGCTCTGATCAAATCGCAGCTTGAATCGTTTATCGCAGTTCCGTTGTGAACACACCCTTAGATATTTTTGTGTGTAGGTATGAATAAAAATATCAATAGAAAAAAAATATTTTTGTTTCTTTTCATTTGTGACCGCATCTATATTTGATGAAATATCCCGAATTTTAACGTGGCTCCTCAATGCTCCCCTAATTTTATGAAAAGTGCTACTCTAGGAATTTTTGAAACGACAACACTTTCCCTCCCCTATGCAGTGTAACATAAAACAGAATTTCAACAGCAAATACAGACAGTTACCAGTTTGCAAGTTGATAACATGAGCACGATGCCAATTCTTCTATATGAAATCGAAGTCAGCAATGTTACTCAAACAGAAATTCTGAGGTACAAAATTCATACTCAGTGCGCAGAATTAAAAGTTGCGTCTAGGAATTTAAACTCTTCCGGTTGAGTGTTTCTTGTACTATGTTTTAGTTTGGCACTGGCCTCTGTTTATGAGTGAAATTTTATCACTGTCGTGTGTCGAGAATGAGACAAAGGGTTGAAATATGGAAATACTTGAGTGATGATGATGCATGATTAATGTTGAGGTTTGTCGTTAATGAGTGAATCTGTTTTATTCAATTTCTCCTTTTCTCTATTTTTTTGTTCTTGCCAGTTATTGTTTACATTTAAAAAGGGATTTTTTGACTGATCTAATTACTTTCTTTATTTGTCTATGTTTTATGGTAAAAAAACTCAAAACAAAAGAAAGGATAGGGAATCTATATCGACAATAAAACTTGCAACGCTACTATTTTAGTAGTGTATACGAGTATGTATAAGGTTATGATAATGGTTCAAAAATGAAAGGAAAAGAGGCTGGTGTTCAAAACAAAATTAAGTGTTTTGAACCAAGAGCTTATTTTGTTCAGGCTGCTTGCATTCCTTTTGGTTGTTGTTGGTTTTTAATGATTTAGATTGCTGTTCATTGGAAGCTGTTAAGTTTTTTGACAACTTTGTATCAGGTTCAACAATGCGTTGGGACATAGGTACATATACAAAAAATTTCGCTGGTTTGACCTTAAAACCCCTTTCTGAAACCAGATGGGAGTAGACTAAATGCTTTAAAACCATTCAAAAAAATCTTAGAAGCTATAATATGAAGCTCTTATTAAAATATATGAGGCTGGAAACGTTGAGAATAGAAACGTGCTGTCATTAGGAAGTAAAATTTTAGTTTCAAGTTTACGAGTATATGTTGCATATTAATCTAGTTTGATATTTAAGAAAAAAATAATGGCGCAAAATTTTAATTGAATTACATAGTACGATGCTAAAGCTGTTTTAGTATGATACTAGGTTAAAACAATAATTTTAATCGAATATAGCATCATACTTCTCTACCCTTTAATTAAAGTTAAAATCATCGAATACCTACTTTATTTTTTTAGTATTGCGCTAGCTTCATATGACACTTTGACATTTGCAGACATCAAAAAAGTTTCGTGTACTTATTTTTTTAAACGAAATGTCGTTGTTTTAGGTGTGTTCAGAGCAATTTATTAAGGAAATTCTTTTAGTACGATACTAGTGAGAAAATGTTTAAAATTAAGAATGAGTTAGTAAACTACTATAAAGTTAGCAAATTGTTAAGTAGTATCATACTAATACCTTAATACTCGTAATAGTCTGTTTCGAACTTTGCGCCAATATAACTAGTAAGTATTTACAAACTCCGTCTGCTAATTTATCTACTAAATATGCTACTAAAAACTCTTTAGTGGAAATGCGATCAGAAGAACAATTCACTAACGTGCAATCAGCTGAAGCCATAGCTCTAAATCTATAAATACCATCACAGTTTCCTCAAATAACGTAGTTTTTTGAAACTAAAATTAATAAAAAACTACTTTAGGACCCAAATGACTCAGGAAAGATAAGTTGACTAGTCGATCATGGCTATAGAGAAAGAGCTTGTCAAGTCATTATATTATGATGATCTGGTAGCTGAGTTTGCTAAAACAGAAGCCAGAAAAGTTAATCTATTGCAAAAAATTCGTTTCTATTTATTTTTATTAAAATAATAAACTTATTATTATTTCCTACATGAGCAACAATTAATGAGTTCATTATTTATTTGTATGTTGTTATGTTTTTGAATTAGTTTTTAAATATTTTTTAATTTAAAAAAATACTTTTTTCAGTTCTTAAATTTTTGTGATATATTTTTGATTTCTTAGTTTTTAATAAAAATCATATATATTTTAATTAAATATAAGTATTATCTAGGAATAGGCCTCTTGGGGATCCCTCGTTAAAAAAACGCATTGCAAAGGGTACCCCTTGGGTAATGAGGAAATGACTTTTTCCGCCAATCCAATCCAAATGAGAGGCGCCACTGATAAAGCTTGCGCAGGGCTCTAATTTAGCTCGGGCCGGGCCTGGGTACATACTATGTATGTATGGATATGGTTCGTATCGTTCCTACCTACGTAGCTACCTATGTATATCAGATTCATTTAATTATATCATTTAAAAAACGAGTTCGCAAAATATTCTAAGAACACTTCACATGAGACTATACCTCAGATTTGAATGAAAACAGTGTGGATGGGAGGAATGCTAAGATATTGCATTTAGGTTTTCTAAGTGGTACCCTCCATGAAACCATTTTTTTGTTTTTGATTTTCTCAAAAAACGGTGCAACCGTTTTTCTGCTAAGGCTCGCCGAAAATATTAATAGAATTGTGAATTGAAATTTAAATAAAATGCACAACTGGATCGCACGAACTTGCTCCTATGTAATAGACTAGGAATTAAAAAAGTTATTAAAGAAAACTGTTCATAAGGATAAAATGAACTTTTTTAATTCATTTAAGAACAGAATGCTAAGCAAATATGAATTTATGCAAGAACAAAAATTATAAGTCGTTGTAGTGGTTCCTTCAAAAAAATAAGCTTTTATGTAGGTACCTACAAAATTTTCAAAACATTTGTATGAACAAATTTTGGTACGCCAACTTTAAGTTTTTATTATTGTACGAATAAAAGTTAAATTTCCAAGAAAAATACTAAGCCGTTTTTGAGATATCGAATTTTCAAAAAAAAAACGACTTTTTTTTCTAAAAATTTAAAAAATATTTTTTTTTTTTAAGTTTTGAAATGCAATGTTTTTTTAAACTTTTTAGGAGCTTCTTTATAAAAAATTTCATTAAAATCCGTTATGCCGATGATGAGAAATTCAAAATTCGAAAAAATCGTTCTATGGTAGGTACAGTCAGTAATATTTAGATTTAAAATTTTTTTTATTAAATTATAGATCGTAAAAATTAATCAAAAGAAAAAAAAATTGTAGCAAAATTCTCGGAAACGTTTTCGAGAAAAATACGATTTTCGAAAACCATTTTTTAACATTTGTATGGAAGGTACCGTTAGTTTTAGATAAAAGAAAATTTTTTTTCTCAAATCTTGTAGGTTATGTTAATAAACTTTTATTTGTCAAGTTTGAAAAAAATAGATCTTGGGGCTTTCAAGATATTGAGTTTCGGAAAAAAAATTTTGATTTTTTTTTTAAATCCAAAAAATTAAAAATTGAAAATTTGAATATGTAATAATATAATAACTGCTGGGGAGCTTTGGCATAAAAAAAAATGGCTTAAATCGGCTGTACTATTTTTGAGAAAATCAAAAACAAATAATGGACCCAGGGGGGCTACTAAAAATAACAATTTTTTAGAAAATTTTTTTCAACCATTACCTAGTTTTAACTAAATGAAATTTTTCAATTTTTTTTTTTAAATTCTGTGGGACAGTTTTTGAGAAAAAAAAATATTTATAAAATTTCGAAAAAAACCGTATGGTAGGTACCGTTATTTTTGGTCTTAAAAAGAAGAAAAAAACGTGTGGGGCAAAAATCAAAACCCATATCTACCAAGATTGAACAAAATCGGCCGAGCCGTTTAGGCTGTAGTCGAACCGACAGACAGAATTGCGAGACCCACTTTTTTGGTCTTCGCTATCATCGTAATGACAACTTTGATCAAAATCTCGAGTTCGATTTTTTTTAAGTCGCAAGTAAAAAACTAAATTTGTTGGACTTTTAAAAAAAGTTTAAAATTTTTTTTTTTTCAAAACTCAATATTTCAAAGACCCCATGCTAGGTTTTTTTTGTCGCCTTAGCTTTTCGAACTTACTTAGACTCAAGAAAATTGGATTGAGCTTCGCATAACCTTTTTGATGTTATATCGACTAGGGCTTGTAAGTCGACTTCCGCAGAAGTTTCTGTGACCGTTATATTTACTTCCGGTGGGTAGCATTGTTCGTTTGCTTTCCTTACCAGATAATAAGGGAGGTAACTATAAGTAACTTCCAGCATCTTTAGCATTGTGCCTTATTATTTGGTGACCACTATAGCACGGACTTTTCGTTTTTGTAATTTTATGTTGCACTCTTCAAATGGTTTCCGTGGTCTTCCAAATTTTGTTTCTTTTGATTCTGCACTTGTACTTGGTTGAGCTTGGTACAGGCAAGCAGTTGGTAAAATAATAGGCTGTTCTAAGCACTCTTGATTTTGTTTTACAAATTTGGAGCGGATTCTATAGCTCTGCTGCCATTTTTGTTTTATAATACCAACAAGCCTACCCACAAACATCTCCAACTCTCGACCAGGACCGGCCCGAGCTAAATTAGAGCCCTGCGCAAGCTTTATCAGTGGCGCCCCTCATTTGGATTAGATTGGCGGAAAAAGTCATTTCCTCATTACCCAAGGGGTACCCTTTACAATGCGTTTTTTTTTAACGAGGTATCCCTAAAAGGCCTATCCCTAGATAATACTTATATTTAATTAAAATGAATATGATTTTTATTAAAAACTAAGAAATCGAAAATATATCACAAAAAAAATAGTAACTAAAAAATACAAAAATATTTGTAAACTAAAGTCAAAAAATATATCACAAAAATTTAGAAACTGAAAAAAATATTTTTTGAAGTAAAAAATATTTAAAAACTAATTCAAAAATATAAAAACATACAAATAAATAATGAATTCATTAACTGTTGTTGAATTAAAAGTTTTATATTCATATTAAGTTTATTCAGTGTAGGAAATAATAATAAGATTATTATTTTAATAAAAATAAATGGGCTTCTGTTTTAACAAACTCAGTTACAGATCATCATAATCTTATGACTTTGACAAGCTCTTTCTTTATAGCCATGATTGACAAGTCAACTTATCTTTCTTGATTCATTGGGGTCCTGAAGTAGTTTCTTATTAATTTTAGTTTCAAAAACTACGTTATTTGAGGAAACTGTGATGGTATTTCTGGATTTAGAGCTATGGCTTCAGCTGATTGCACGTTAGTGAATTGTTCTTCTGATCGCATTTCCACTAAAGAGTTTTTAGTAGCATATTTAGTAGATAAATTAGCAGACGGAGCTTGTAAATACTTACTAGTTATATTATTTTTTTTTTAAATATCAAACTAGATTAATATGCAACATATAAACTTGAAACTAAAATTTTACTTCCTAATTACTGCATGTTCCTATTCTCAACGTTTTCAGCCTCAGATATTTCAATAAGAGTTTCATATTATAGCTCCCAAGATTTTTTTGAATGGTCTTAAAACATTTAGTCTATACTCCCATCTGGTTTCAGAAAGGGGTTTTAAGGTCAAACCAGCGAAATTTTTTGTATATACATATGTATGTTCCAACGTATTGTTGAACCTGATACGAGTACAAAGTTTAATAGGCATTGAGCAATGTCAAAAAACTTAACAGCTTCCAATGAACAGCAAGCTGAATCATTAAAAACCAACAACCAAAGGGAATGCAAGCAGCCTGAACAAAATAAGCTCTTGGTTCAACGTTCAAGACACTTAATTTTGTTTTTAACACCAGCGTCTTTCCTTTCATGTTTGAACCATTATCATAACCTTATATGCATAGCTGGGCACCGTTAATCAAACAGTTAACTACGTTAATCGTTAATCCGCTACTAAAAAAGTTAGCTTCGTTAAACGCTAAAGCGTTAAATTTCGAAAAAATTAACGCAAGTTAACGTTAATCGTTAATCCGTTAACATGTGATAAAAATTGCATTTTTTATATTTTTTTCTCTACACTGAGAAAAATATCAAACATATTCATATTTAAATCAAACTCAAACACATACGATTTGGCATGGAATCGATATCTATTTAATTTAAATAGAAACGTATTAACCCATGTTTGGCCCGATTTGAACATGATTTGGTTTAAATTTACCTCGTTTTCTATTTGATTTAAACATGCTTATCTTTGTTTTTATTAACTTTATTTGATGTTGTTTCAAATAGAATCATATTAATTTTTTTTGACTTCAGATTTTTCAGAAATTCAGAAATTAAAAAAATTACTCAACACAAATAAAAATTATATAATAAGTACCTACATATGTATTTATATTTTTATTTTAAGTAACATTTTGTGATTACATTTTTCCAAAAAGTATTTAAATTGTTGTGGAGTGCTTTGAGATCTCATCTTTGTCACATCTTGAGAACATCTTCGTCAAATTCTGGTTTATATAATATGTTATTTGTCTTCTGGAATTTGCTTCTTTCGTCATCTTCTGGTCTTCCTTTGGAAAGAATATAGAAGTCAAATGATAATTTAAGATAATACATACTTATTTATCAGTATTTAAAAAAAAAAAAAAACTTTACAAATAATCAGTTTTTGAAACAAATATTTTTTTTTACACTTACATTCAATAGAGAACAGGGAACAATGATATTAACTTCCGCTCCTCGAGTAATCTTAACCTTTATGTTCTTGCGTGAAACAGGTATCTAACATTATATTGGTATATATCAAATATTTCATGATTTTTTTTTATAAATTACTCACTTTAGTAAGATCACAAACACTCGCGGAACATAAACACACTCCATGACTTTCGATGCCAAAAATAAGAAAAGTTATGTATTTAGCTACCTCATTTTAATTCAATTCAAACTTGTTCGGGCTTAAATTTAACATTTATGTTTAATCTCTTACTCTTGTAAATATTTTAACTCCGTTTATATCTAAATTAAACTCGTTCATGTTCATTTTATGTTAAAATTTTTAAGTAAGTAAAATAAATTAAACATGCATTTTAAAAATCAAACTCAAACTAATTCGAATACATACAAAAAATGAAGTGCAGATCTCAATGAAATTTTTAAACATGAATGAGTTTGATTTAAACATATTTTACTGAAAAATAATAGTATTTTCGAATCTAAACAGATTTGAGTTTAGTTATAAAC
Source organism: Philhelius festivus (assembly GCA_963931855.1). Lineage (NCBI taxonomy): Eukaryota > Metazoa > Arthropoda > Insecta > Diptera > Syrphidae > Philhelius > Philhelius festivus. The sequence goes on along the minus strand of OZ007554.1, from coordinate 32,761,814 downwards.
GAATTCTGTTTGTCCTTATTTAAACATATAATTAAACATGTTTCTATTTAAATAACTCATAGTACAGTTTTCTCAGTGTAAGCACCGGTTTAATTTCTCATATATTTCATTGAAAAAACAATTTTCTTCGCGACTCAAGAAAAAATCATCTACCCAGAATCGTCTTGGCTGTTTTTTCTTCCTTTGTAGTTCGTTTTCTAATATTATTAATGCGGCAGCCACTTTTTTTTTCTTAGGGGAAATTATACTCATACGGAACAAATTTAAGAATATTTTAAAGCGAAGGCGTACGTCGACAATAAATGTATGTACCGAACTGAATTCAAAATAATTTCAGGTTTGACGTTTGAGTTTTTTGTTTATCGTGGTGCGTTCAACGTGTTCCCGAACGATTGATCCTTGGTTCCTTGGTTAAGTGTACGAAGGTATCAACTCGTTCATCAACTGGTTAAACAACAATATCGAAAACGCAGTTGATCAACTCGAAAAACTTTTTTTCTGTCAAAATCGAACAATTTTATATATCTATATATAATATGTATGTACCTAGCTGGTTTTGTTTCACCCGCGGCACGCACCGCGCGGCACTTGTCTCATACTTGTCTGAACGTGTTTTTCGCGCCGCGCGTTAAATAGTAGGCATTGGATTAACGATTAACGGACTTAACGTGGATTAACGGATTTAACGTGTCCGTTAACATTTTTAAAAGTTAACTTAAAAGTTAATCCGTTAATCAAAATGTTAACTTCGTTAATTAACGATTAACGGATTAACGAGTTAATGCCCAGCTATGCTTATATGTACGTACATACTCGTATACACTATTGGAATAGAAGCGTAGCAAGTTTTATTTTCAATATAGATTCCCTTTCCTTTCTTTTGTTTTGAGTTTTTTTGACCATAATAAATAGACAAATAAAGTAATTAGATCAGTCAAAAAATCCCTTTTTTTAATGTAAACAATAACTGGCAAGAACAAAAAATAGAGAAAAGGAGAAATTGAATAAAACAGATTCACTCATCAACGACAAACCTCAACATTAGTCATCGCACTATCATCACTCATTATTTTCATATTTCAACCCTTTGTCTCATCTCGACACACGAGCCACACGACATCACAGTGATAAAATTTCACTCATAAAGAGAGGCCAGTGCCAAACTAAAACATAGTACAAGAACACTCAACAGGAAGAGTTTAAATTCCTAGACGCACATTTTAATTCTGCGCACTGACATGTCAATGAGTATGAATTTTGTACCTCAGAATTTCTGTTTGAGTAACAGTGCTGACTTCGATTTCATAATTCATATAACGGGTGATTTTTTAAGAGCTTGAGAACTTTTTTTAAAAAAAAAACGCATAAAATTTGCAAAATCTCATCGATTCTTTATTTGAAACGTTAGATTGGTCCATGACATTTACTTTTTGAAGATAATTTCATTTAAATATTGACCGCGGCTGCGTCTTAGGTGGTCCATTCGGAAAGTCCAATTTTGGGTAACTTTTTCGAGCATTTCGGCCGGAATAGCCCGAATTTCTTCGGAAATGTTGTCTTCCAAAGCTGGAATAGTTGCTGGCTTATTTGTGTAGACTTTAGACTTGACGTAGCCCCACAAAAAATAGTCTAAAGGCGTCAAATCGCATGATCTTGGTGGCCAACTTACTTGGTCGATTATGTAGACCATAAATCGGACGTAAAGCGCGAAACACATTTCGAACCGAACACTGATTTTGGTAATAAAATTCAATGATTTGCAAGCGTTGCTCGTTAGTAAGTCTATTCATCATGAAATGTCAAAGCATACTGAGCATCTTTCTCTTTGACACCATGTCTGAAATCCCGCGTGATTTGTCAAATACTAATGCATGAAAATCCTAACCTCAAAAAAATCACCCGTTAGAAGAATTGGCATCGTGCGCATAGCGCATGTTACGAGTAGTTATCAACTTGCAAACAGTTAACTGTCTGTATTTGCTGTTGAAATTCTGTTTTATGTTACACTGCATAGGGGAGGGATATTAAAAAAAAAGATTGTGTGTACTGACGTACGCGCGGTTGAAGTAAAACTTCTTTTTCCTCAAGCAAAGCTTCTGTAAGATTATAACCTACGAACAAACATTTTGTATTCTAAAAACATGTCGCTGTCTTTGACTGATAACGTGACGGTTTGACATGTCACTGAATAGAGAATTTTTTACCCCCAACGCCGGAAAAGAAGTTTTACTTCAAAAAATTGAATGTGCGCGCCTAGCCTTAAATGAAATCGAGAAGAAAAGAACAAAACTCCCATGCCACTTGACAAGCAAGTTGCCTCGCTTTGTTTGTATTACCCTAGGGCTGCACGTGCAAGTATTGGCAAGCATGTTGTAATCTTGTAATGTACACAAGCATTTCTTAGGCTAGTCGCGCACTGACAACTGTAAGTGAAATCAAATAGTTTAATCACCAGTTGAAAGAGAACCGCACACTGGCAACTCTTTACTCACGCTCGCACTCTTTTTTCTCTTGCACATATAAAAAACAGCTCAACTGTTGCGAAGCAATCGTTTAATTTGTGTCAAAACACAAACTTTTTAGTTTCGAGAATCGAGTTGCTCTAAGTGCGCGGTGTCCCATATAAGCCCATATGTTTCATTTTAGCAACTAAACAGTTGCGAAACTAAAAATTGAATGTGCGCGCCAGGCCTTAATAACCCGTACAAACCCGAGCAACTTAGTAGTCACCTGGCATTAATTCAGTATCCAGGCAACTTGGAAAGCAAGTACACTGACAGCGGCACTCTTGTAAAATTAATTATTAAAGTATTTGATTGATTAGTCGGGTGACGTTCAAATTTATAAATACCAAAACAAATGTCGGTGGCGTGTGCGATTAAGCGAATAAATATTATTAAAAAGTATAATTTCAAAACTTTCAGGCAACCTGATGGTCATATGGCATGCCGTCTATGACAGCAAGAATACAAATGGTAGTGGATATACCAAACATTTTGGCCAGTACTTTGTATGCGAGGGTTAGGTGTTGGTAAAATTTATTTGGATTGCAATATGCTTGTCAATAATTATTCGTGTTGCATAGCCATTGCGCGTCTGAACCTATAGTTTTATGTTTATCTTTGAATGCAGCCATTTGAAATATGTAAATTCTAAATCGTATCCAACTTCATGTTATAATTACTTTGTATTCTAAAAACATGTCGCTGTCTTTGACGGATGGCGTGACGGTTTGACATGTCACTGACAGCTGCATAGAAATTTGTTTACCCCCAACGCCGGAAAAGAAGTTTTACTTCAATAAAATAATTGCCTTCACTCATACACGCGATGGTGAGTGTGAAGAATAACGTAACAGTAGATTGATAAAGAGAAAAATAGGTAGGTATCTGTTGTTAAGCGAACAAAATCGTGCATTTTGTAAAGATTTTGTGATTTTGTTTGTGATAGTTTTTTTTTACTTTGGGAGTGGGGTGTGTATACATAGGAAATTAAACATCGTCTTATTTTTGGAATATAGATATGTACATAATATTGTATATATATCTGTCTTTAAATTCAGAATTAGCTGTTAGTTATACATATAATAAATACCAATATTGGTGTGAGCTATAAAAAGAAATGAGATTTAAAAAAGATGGTAGGTAGTGGTTATGAAGTAGTGGCTTTTTTAACGCTTGCACAAGGCGCCCTTTGGGTACAGCGCCCTGCGCATTTGCACAGCTTGCACGTATAGTTTGTCCGGCCCTGCTCTCGACAGGAAGGTTCAATTCCATTTTCTGCAGCAATGTACAAGTACTCAACAACTTTTCGAAACTTTTTGGTTTTTGGAGTTTGGTACCAAAGTTCAAAAACGGTCATCCTATTCATTTTTCTGTAAGTGGTAAATATTTCTATTGGAGCAGCAAATGGTTGCAAGAACTTACCTTTGATTGTAGTTAAGAAAAGCTTACAGAATAAATCTATACAAAATTTAGCGCCGGTACACGAAGGTAAATGTAAAAAATTTGCTTCCAAAGTTTAAAAAGACGATTTTTTTTACTGTTTTACGAAAATATATTTAAAAAATAACAAAATTGAATTCATAAAACTTACTCAAATCTGTAGTATAAACTTCAAAATTAAAAAATAATAAATCACTTTTTTAATTCACAACACGCAATTAGAATCAGCAAAGCTTAGTTAATCGGCTATGTGATGACTTCAATTTTTTGTTTCACAGAATGTATCACTTTGACAACTTATCATACAAAACCAAATCGTTATATTGACCTCTCACCAACTAAAATCATTTCACTGTTATGTTTAAAACTGATAAAAATTGGTATTATACTTGATAGCTAAACTTTATTTTTTGCATTAAGTTCTACTAGAATCGGAAAATTTCACACCGTGCGGCGGGCGCCCAAAATGTTGATAAAATTTTTTTCTTTCGAATAATTTTTACGATCTATAATTTAATAATAATAATTTAATAACTCACTGCACCTACCATAGAACCATTTTTTCAAATTTTGAATTTCTCATTATCGGCACAATGGATTTTAATGAATTTTTTTTTACAGAGAAGCTTCTAAAATTTTGAAAAACATTGTATTTCAAAAATTAAAAAAAAAAAATATGTTTTTTGTTTTCAAATTAAAAAAAAAAAACATATTTTTTTGTTTGAAAATTCGATATCTCAAAAACGGCTCAATATATTTTTTGGGAAATTTAATTTTAAATCGTACAGTAATAAAAACTTTAAGTTGGCGTACCGAAATTTTTTCTTAAAAATGTTTTTAAATTTTGTTTATAAAGTTAATTTTTTTAAGAAACCGCTACAACGACTTATAATTTTTGAATTATCGGATCTGCTTGTAGGGCAATTTGCCAGGCCCTCAAGTGTTTTCCTAGTTTACAGTGACCATTAAGGAGTACCGTTACTATTTGTAGATAATTCCTACCTAAGCTGATACAGTTCATGAAACGGCCACGTTGTTGTACATAATGCATGAATTGAATATTAATTTAATTTGGAGAAGATCGCTGGTAACAAAATTCCGATAGGCGTCAGATGCTTAAGTTAGGTAGTTTCGCTGGAGGTAGTTCAAATCGAAAAGAGATTCGAGAGCAAAGCTCCCTTAGAATATCGAATTCGAAGTCACGCAAAGGTGTGATTTTCCACTGTTCGGAGACATTCCATCAAATCACCAGTGGAACGATTGCTGCGAAAGCTGTATTGCCGACCATTAAGAAGCTTTTGTTCTTTTTGTTTTTATATTATACGCACACTCAAGGGGTAATGAATACCCTTATAAAGTTAAACACAGTTCGAGCAATTAGGAAAATGGGATAGGATTAGAAAGGAGATACCGATGCACATTGGTTTTGAATGTCTGCGCATTGAAATGAGTGGGAAACATTTAGCCGGGTAAAGCATTCCACATTCGTGTAGTGCGGCTAAAAAAAGAATCTCTGCACTTTACAGTACGTCCGAAATTGGGCTCAAGGGTAAACTGATGAGAATTCTAGAAGAACGGGTATTACGGTTGAATTGTTTCAGGGGAGAAATACAACTGGCTATTTCACTAGAGCACTGTTTATGAAAATAGCGGTAAAACAATGATAGACATGAAACATTGCGGCGGTGCTCGAAGGATACAAATGTTTCAGTTATAGACAACGGTCGCCTATCATTATTATAGCTCTCTTTTGAATATTGTCCAAGAGACTCAAGTTTGGAGCACCTGCCCAGATATGGGAATTGTACTCGAGCTTCGGAATAATAAAGGCCTTATACATAACAACCGGATCAGATCGGCGGAGAGAGCCTAAAGCCTGGACTGGCCAAATGCTTTTTTCGATCGTCTTTGGAAGATTCCAGAATATTGGGTGCGATGGAAAAGCTGAAGCAATGGTTTTTCCAGCGTTGAAGAACACTTCTTCAGAAAATGGGGGCTTACCAATGGGAATACCAGATGTGCCTATATCAAGATCTGAAAGGGCTCTTGCAACTGTACGAGTGCGATGACTTAAGTCCTCAAGTACAGGAGAGGTAATTTAGCTGTCTGGTAACGTTGAGCTACCAGCAAAATGAGCTGCGAGTGTATTAGCCTTATCTGAAGAGCGACATAGTTATCCGGTCGTGGTTAAAGATGAGCGTTGGAACCGAAGATGATGTAAGAATTTGTACGTTCTTGCGAAATGGCTAGAAATTTCGACTGCTTTCGGAACACTGCAGGACTTTTGGCCTTAAGTTCTGGTCATGTAAGAAATTGGTTCTGTTTATAAAAGCATTGCAATGGTATCTGACTTCATTTTTCTCAGTTGGGTTGGCTCGGTAAGAGCGAGAAACTTACTTCTCACAACCTGATAGCTTCTTTGCAGCTTGTACCGCATCAAGACTTTTCTTTAGGTTTTATACTCTTAACTCTGTGAGAAATAAAAGAACGCATCCCAACAAAAATCACTTCTGTGATCATATCAGCACTGGCATCAACGAGAAACATAGGGATTAGTTAAAGATACGAAAAAAATATTTCTGAAGACTGTCTCAGTTGGCTTTCTCGTAGTGTCAAACGGTCCTTGTGGGATAGTTTTGTTTATATGAATGGATGGGATATCAGGCATTGTGTGATATTATACAATGGTCCGAAGTGCCGAATGGAGAGCTTAACGTTATGGTATACATAATTTTAAATAACCGCCGATATAGTGTTAACCATAACTCAGACCATAACTTCCAGACCAGGTCAGAAACAATAAAGGGGGTACAATATCCCAGATTGATCTATCTCTCTGTCTCTCTCTTCTACTATCCCTCTATTTGATTTCATCCAAATAAAAACAGAAAACCTGATATTGCTTGAGCGAGCACCACGATTATGTACTCGTATTTCGAACTTAATCACTAATTGTTTGTATGGACCTTATGTGCCTATACGTAAGCCTTTCACAAAAAGAACAATGTTCCTTTCAGCCATATGGTCCTCATCGCTTAAACTTTGAACATTCCTCAAGTTGAAAAGAGCCAAAACAATGTTCCCTTATTCAACTGCAGTTTTTTGTTTCTTCCTGGCTATTGAATAAGCTCGATTTTTTATTCTTCTCAAACTTTCACTCACAGAGCTCGGCTCCTGCCCTTCCGATCGATATGAGCGATTTAAGCAATGTGAATTCCACCACAGAGCGAGCACCTACTGTCGGCATCCTAATTATAGTTGCAGCTTCCTTCCTTCCTCGTTCCATTTCAATAGATTGTATGGTACAGTTCCGTGATTATGCACATGACACCATTTCATAGCCCCGTAAAGTATACTAATATAAATATAGATGGAGATTGTAGCTGAGTGCACTGGCAGCAGGTTGACTTCCATAGAGTCGTCCATTACTGCTTCCAAAACTGCAATCTATGAACTGCATAATGCGCACGTCATAAAGCTGCTTATACATTCGTCCCCTTCACTAGCCCTTGTTTTGTAATATAAATGCAGTGTCGGGGCGGGCTTCAGAAGAGGAGGAACGGGAGAAGAACTGTACCTATAGTCAGGACAATTGCATTCCCTGGTGAGGATTTCTCAAATAATTAACTTGATCCAATGCGGCATGGCAGGTGGAATGCTTTATCCTTAGGTTTTCCACTAGTGATGTATGAAGTGTGTGTGCTTAGGTACGAGAGAGTAGTTACGAGAGTATCTGACACACAAAACCCATGGCCGGATGGACACTGTCAGAGTGATGCAAACGGAAATGGAAAATCAAATAATCTCGACCGAGATTAATTTCCCAGAGGCTGTTTGTGTATTGTGCTTCTGTGTGCGTGTTTACTGTGTGCATGAGAAATTGACTATAATGTCCTTGTATGGATGCAAGTTAGTTATATAGTCGAATATGCGGATGGGAGTATATTTTCGTCCTTTGTGTGGTATACTTTTAGAATTCGATTTGTGGTCGAATTGAAATTAAATTTTACCAACAAAACTACTATGCTAAAACAAAAGGTAACTCAATAGCTTCAAAAATAAAAGCAGAAGTCAAAATGAATGAGCTGGAAGTAGGGGTCTTACTCATAATGCTAATATAGCTTATATCGGTCGAAATAGGTCGAAAGATCCTGAATTTTTGCTGTTGGAAATTTTCATAATTAGATTCAAGTGGATATAGCAACCTTTGTATTGAATATCATGATCTCCTTTCTTCGGAAAATAAGAGCAGGGTCTTGCAAAGAATCAGATGAAAAATTCATTTTTTAAATGCAATTTTTAAAATTAATTTATGCTAAAGTAAGAATAGTTTAAACAAAAGAATTTTGAAGCAATCAACGATATTTGGGTCAAACATTTTTAAATTTAGTTTTATTTTTAGACTTCTTGAAGCCTACTCCCGAAAAGCTAGAAGGCAGCAGTTTTCACAAAGAGTTTTTTCATGTTGTGAACATTCTAATGTTGCTCCACCTATTGCAATAATAGTAGTAACACGCATTGGCACTAATTATTTATTAGTGCCTTAGACTGTCAACATTTCCCCGATGATCTTATGATCAAAAATTTTATTTTTTTTTCGGAATGAAAATTCTGGAAAAATATATGAAACCGAAAGTGAATTCATGGTTTGATTCGAGCTGTAAGAAGAAGAGTCAGAGAAGTAAATTTCCCATTTAATAAAGCCAATCCTACGAAGGAAAACCGGAAAAAGTTGAAAGAAGCTAGAAAAACATGCAATGATCACATTCGTTCTGCAATCTCTGTGTTCCAATTGAAATTTAATCGATTTAAATAATTTTTAATCATTCGCCTAAAGAAAACAATTGGAATAACGAATATTCTTAGTGGAAGATTAGTAATGAATAATATGAACAAAAGCGGTCCTTATTGACTCCCCTGAGGAACTTCAGTGTGCTTTTAAATTTTTTGACAACTTTGATCCAATTTTAACGTACTGCTTGCGGTTTTTTATGCAACCAGCGACAGTGGCGTAGATAGCTTTTCGCTATGGGGGGGGATGGATCTAGTTCGCTCATTTTTTCATTGAATTCATTATGTATGCCATAAAAAAACAATATTTTTTAAAGATAATATGTTATACGCATTAATTTGAATATGAACTAGAATAAATATTAATATACAGTGCCTTGCATAAGTATAACCGCACCTGTAAAAATGCGTTTTGTAGAAAATTAAAATAGGAATGACACTTTACTATTTTTTTATTGAATCAAGTAAATTGAGAAGAAAAAAAGTTCCGTTATTTTCTCTTCTGGTGTTTAAAAATTAAAAACAGATTTTTATATATTGCAAAAGTATAACCGGACAATGCAAACCTCTCTGAAGCTTCATTCAGTTATGTCCTTCGAAATGACAAGCAACAATGCCGCGTGGTAAACATTTAAGCGATATGGAAAAAGTCAAAATTCAAGCTTTTCGGTTAACTGGCCTAAGCTTAAGGGCTATTGGTAGGAAAATTTAAAGATCCGATCGTGTCGTCCGAAATTTCTTACAAGATCCAGAATCTTACGAGACGAAAATAAGACCCGGGCATCTGCAGAAGCTGACACGTCGAGATAAGAGGCGTTTAATAAATGCTGCATCCAATTCGGCGCATTCTTTGTCGGACGTTTGTGACGAATTGGGCTTAGGAATTTCGGTTTCAACGGAGTTTCGTGCCTTAAAAGCAGTGAAGTGATTGTTCGGTGCAAAATGATGCCAGCTCCAAATTTGACAACAGTCTACAAAGTAAGAATTTATAAGAATTTTCCCAGCAAAATATGAAACGGAATTGGAAAACCATAACATTCCATTAATTTACACTCTTGTTATTCCAAATGGCATAATCTATAATGAATGTTTTTTTTTTAGATTATTTAAGATTATTTTCAGTGGCGAAAAAAAGTTTAATCTTGATGGGTCAGGTGGTTTTAACGGATATTGGCACGATCTGAGAAATAAAAAAGTTTTTTTCCAAGAGGAACTTTGGCGGTGGCAGTTGTAAGGTTTGGGGGGTGTTAATTGCTCATCGAGCAATTCCAAGTGTAAACACTTATTACTTATAATGTAATTTCACCCTAAGCTTTTTCTTAAAAACTTCCTTACCGATCTTCGTATTTTAATATATAAACTGAACCTAACTTAACTTAATATATGTATTTTTCTCAAATACTATATATAGCCCCCATCCTCTATTATTTCCGCCTTTTTTCCTTTGCTCTTTAACTATGTAATTAAATACCCAGCTTATAAAATACTACCGCAAATTATTTTAGTATTAAGAAGAAACTATTGTAAGTTAAAAAATTGAAATTTTAAGAAAACTTTTTATTAATATCTGAATTTATCTTTAATATAGGAATTTGTAACGCATTACTACTAATAATAAAAAAAACGTGTTTGAGTTAACAAAAAGTTTCTGTTGCCGCCAAACTGCGACAACAGGGGGCCTTCTGCGACCGTGGTAAGGTTGCACTTGCCTTCACCTCTGCAAAGATGAACAGTTCAGCTTGCACCCAGGTACTTCAGGATAATTTGGTACCCTACTTAAGACGATTTCGTCGAGTTCGGCATGTCTTCCAGCATGATAATGCCCCAATTCACGTTAGTCGTCAAAGTTTGGGATGGTACGAATAGAATAACATACATTTTATGGTGTTCCCGGCACGTTCTATACAGATTGTAACCCTATTGAAAATCTTTGGGAAATTTTAACCCGCAAAATGTATGTCCATAATAGGCAATTATACAGTGTTGCTGAGCTGCGAGAGGCGATTGTGGAAGAATGGAACTGTATAGACGATTCCATATTAAATAACCTTGTCAACAGTATGTCGAAAACAATTTTTAGATTGGTCGAAAATAGGGGCAGCAATGTCCTTTACTAATTTAGCCGAAAACATTTACTTAAAATAAAAAAAAAAACAGATAAAAATAAAAAAGCGGTTATACTTTTGCAATACAAAAAAATCTGTTTTATTTTTTAACCACCAGAAGAGAAACTAACGGAACTTTTTTTTCTTCTCAATTTACTTGATTAGTGATGCCATTTAATAAAAAAAATACTAAGGTGTCATTCCCATTTTAATTTTCTACAAAACGCATTTTTACAGGTGCGGTTATACTTATGCAAGGCACTGTAGTAAGTAAAATAATATTAATTTAAAAAATAAATCACAAAATAAAATCCAGTTTTCTGTTCTTTGTAGATATAACACTTATAACCTCGTCTGCTATTATAAATATTTCGCTATGAATAGCTAGAGCAGCCAAACCATTCAAACGATCCTGCAAATAAGTAAACATCCAAAGCTTATCACACTGTTATTAAAATAGACATATTTTTAATAATTTCACTTCGTTGGTCATACTTCTTTGTATTGTTTTTATTCTTTTTACTGACTGCAGAAAGTGCTTTCGGCAGTTGACGTTGAAACCGGCAGTGTAGCTAATATCTTTAATAAAATATATATAGCTGGATGGAAAAAAAATTCAGAGTGCGTTTCTTTAACTTATTTGGTTCATAACTGGTTATGATGAACAATTATCGATCCCAATGGGGGGGGATATATCCCCCTGATCCCCCCCCCCTATCTACGCCACTGACCAGCGACAACAAATTAAAGGAGTAGAAGTTTTAAAATAACTTATGGATCGGCTTCCACTGCCGCCGGTACGATCAGGTTTTGTGGATTGGACAGGTGAAACCACTTCTTCATGTGGATAACATCAATTCCCTTGTTATCAATATCGGCATAAGTTCGAATAACAATCTCTTTCTTTCATGTTATTTTTTTCATGTTTACTTTTCCCCAATTCTCCCCTATGTTGTTCTTCCAATGGCCGGCATCTGCATAGATAGCTGGAGCCTTATTATTATCAAAGTGTACACAAAAATGATTTGTAGGTACGATGTCAAAATGATGATCAGGGACTTCAATGCTAAACTTGGAAAGGAAGACATTTTTGGCTAATGTTGGTAAGTTGCTAAGCATAGCCTCGTAGGTAGCACTAGGTTTCCAAGGCTTAGGATTCACAAAGCAACCTGGTGCTCTCCACACGGTCGAACCACAAACCAAATCGACCATAAATACTCATCGATGCAGGGCATTTATCTGACATCTTAGATGGACGTATATTTCGAGGATCAATCGTCGACTCTGAGCATTTCTTGGTTGCGTCTAAGTTCAGAGCTCAACTGTCAAACGGAAAAAAACTGCGAATCGCCAAGAAAAAAATTAACGTTGAGCACCTCAGCATTTCTCCCAAACATTACAAGAAACACCTCAGCGAGAAACCAACAATTAGTGGTCCCAGTATCACGATATTATCTAAGCCGAAGGCTGCCAACCACCTCAGAGAAAAAAAAACGTGGTATGATGATGAATGCGGTCAACTGAAACGAGTGAAGATGCACATACCAACATGCTGCAACGCAAAACAAGACCAGCGAGAGAGGAGTGCCATGCAAAGAGGAGAGATGAAAAGAAGATCTTGAATAGAAAGAAGTGCTTACGCAGCCTCGCAGCAGATCAGGAAGATCGAAGAGTCTCGCAATAGAAACAACACCCGGAAAAAATCCAAGCAGCTGGCTGCTGGCTTCAAGCTCTTTGAAACAATGTACTTAAACTAGTCTACGGACCAGCATTTCAAGCAGCAAGCAGCATTTCCAACAGCTGTTAAATGGGCAAGATGACTATCCCCCCCCCCCCCCCTTCAAATCAACCAGCTCAACAGTTCCAGTATAAAGAGCTAGCTATAAATAAGCTTAAGGCTTCGGCCACGCACTGAGCGACGAGCGACTAAGCGATTTAGCGAAGGCCGACGCCTAAGAACAACAAGGTTATATGATCTGATGGCTTTCCTGAAGAGCTCTTCAAATACGGCAAATATACGGAGTTCAAATATGGGTGAGTGGGAGCATGCCCGATGACTAGACCATCAGCTCCATATTCCCCATCTACAAAAAAACGCGATCCTATGACTTTCAAAAACTATCGAGGCATACCCCTACTAAATGTCGCATATAACATCCTATCCAACCGTTCTGTGATAATTTAGTCTTGGAGTACCAGTGCTTCTTCAGGCCCTTAGGACACAATAAATCTTTAGGTCGCAGTGTTTTTATACCCCAATTTATTAATTCAGGCTCAGCACATCGACCATAGACCAAATATTCACATCAAGGCACATACTGCCACATATGATAGTATTTATCGTCAGAAGTCCTATATGGTGATGGTCAAATTCGGGATCCCGGGAAAACTAATCCAACAGTGTCGCGGTACAATAAGCCACTAGCGAGCAACTCTTCTAATTTATTTCAATTATGCACACGTTTTCGGCAAGCAAATGCGCATTGATGTGATTTCTTGAATATTATTCTGGAGCAGGTGTTGCGCGGGGCAGTAGCTATATTCAACAAATCTTTTTAACTGTTGGGGTATGCGGACGATAACGACATCATCGCTGTTCCCAAATGTTCTGTAATAGAGTCCTTCACGGCTGTTGAAGATCAGGCGTGACTTGTTGGTATTGAAGTAAATTAAGACAAGAACAAGTAACGAGTGATTTTTTAAGAGCTATCGGAAGTTAAAAAAAAAATACATAAAATTCAGAAAAATGCATAAAATCTTTATTTCAATCGATAGTAGATATTATTTAATGTTTGAATATTATTTCATGCAAATATTGGCCGCAGCTGCGCCTCAAATGGTCAATTCGCTTGTCCAATCTTGGCATATTCTTTCTAACATTTCAGCCGGTATCTTACGAATAAATGCTTCAATGTTGGTTTCTAATGCGTCAATCGAAGCGGGCATGTTGCAATAGACATAAGCCTTAACATAGCCCCACACAAAATAGTCTAGAGGCGTTAAATCGCACGACCTAGGCGGTCAATTGACTGGGCCCAAACGTGAAATAAACTGTTCACTGAACTCGCCTCTCAATTATTGATCCATTGTTAAGCGTGCTGTGTGGCATGTGGTATCGTCTTGTTGAAACCACATGGCATGCAAAAAAGTTTGTTATCATCGCACGGCAGCGCTCATCATTCATAGTAACGTTGCGATTCGCATCATTGTTGAAGAAATACAGCCCAATGCTCCCACCAGCCCATAATCCACATCAAACAGTGACTTTTTCTGGATGCATTGGTATGGTAGCTTTTCACTCCAAATACGGCAGTTTTGCTTGTTCATTTATCCATTCAAGCAGAAATGAGCTTCGTTACTGAACACAATTTTCCGAAAAAAAGTGGATCTTCGGCAAACTTTGTAAAAGCCCATTCATCGAAAATTCGGCGTTGTGGTAGGTCGTTCGGCTTCAATTCTCGGACCAACTGTATTTTGAAAGGCTTCACACCTAAATCCTTCCGCAAAATTTTCCACATAGTGGAGTAACAGAGGTCCAATTGCTGCGAACGGCGCCGAATCGATAATTCACGGTCCTCACTAACACTGGCCGAAACAGCTGCGATATTTTCCTCAGTTCGCACTTTACGTAAGCGTTTTGGTGGTTTAATGTCCAACAATGTAAATTTGGTGCGAAATTTAGTCACAATAGCCCGAATAGCCGCCTCAGTAGGTTGATTAAACTGACCATAAAATAGAAGAAGCCCGCGATGAACTTTCTTAACAGAGCACGCATTTTGATAATAAAATTCAATAATTTGCAAGCGTTGTTCATTCGTAAGACGATTCATGGTTAAATTATAGACCAAACCGAAAATGTTTGACAGTGACAAAAAACACGAAACGTGCGTGAGCTGTCAAAACCAGTGTTGCCAAAAAGAAAATAGAAAAAATATCACCCATTATATGATATCAACAAACAAACATCTGTCCGACGAATAGTGCAAACCGTAACTATTAATAGCATAAACTTCAAGGTAAAGGGTGGTTAAATTTTAAGGGTCGATGTTGATTTGGAATAAAACTCAAATTATTTAGGAAATTATTGTCATTTCTTTTTATTATGATATAATATGGTATGGTTCAATTATGTATGGAACAAAATATTGGCCAAATGGCCGCCGGCGGCACACCTCCATCCGATTGTCCAAATTTTCGATGACGCTGAGATATAATTGAGATTATATACCATTAATGTGCCAAATTATCTCATCCTTTAGCTCTTGACTTATTGCTGGCTTATCGATGTACACCTCTTCTTTCAAATAACCCCAAAGAAAGAAGTCAAACGGTGTCAAATCACCAATTGACATCGCCACCACGTTAGATAACACTGCCGGTTTGCTCAAATTTTTGCACGATTTTTCCGATTGTACGAACATTTGGACGATTAAATTGACCGAAAAAATCACGAAGTGCACGATATGCATTTTTATTTGAACGCCCATTTTCATAATAAGACTGAATAACTTTAACGCGTTGCTCGATTGTGTATCTTTCCATGGTTCAAATTGACTTAGTTTGAAATTGAGAAATGTCAAATGAAATGCAGAAAAAACTTGACGTTTAGGTGTGGTTCACATACAACAACATTCAACTGAAGTTTTTGAGTCTCAAAATCTACCCAATATGACAGTTTATACTAATACTAAAAGTCTTGGTTGCCTTGAAGCATATTGATGCATCAAAATCTACTGGCCCTGACGGTTTTCACTTTTATTTCTGAATTACTCGTACCTATGTAGCGAATGAAAATGATTTTTCATTCCTAACTCCTTTCCATAAAATATTCTTCACTTATTTTGCCAAACTGTTTGATAGGGTTTATCAAAAGATTCAACTTCATAAACCTTCTTGCTGAAGTCTTCATTCAGTTGTTCTTGAATGGATTAAATCATATTTGACTAAACGCATGTAGATTTTGAAAAAAGACTTCATCTTTTCTATAACATGTTGATGGGCCATCTGGTGTTCCTCAGAGTAGCCACATTGGCCCTTTGTTATTCCTCTTATTTGTTAATGATATATCGGAAATTTTCATTCATTCTTAATGCCTTCTTCATGCTGATGATTTTTATAAAATTTGATTCCACTCATGACTTATGACTGCATACTTCTTCAGGGGTATCTATTAAGATTTTCTCAGTGTTGTTCATCAAATTATTTTACTGTCTAAACATTACATGAAAAAGTATTGAGTTTCTTAAAATTTCTAAAAAAATTATCAGATATTACCATGGAGAGAGTGACGCAAAAAAAAAGATTTTGTCATAGCTAATTCTTCCACTTCTACAATAAAAGTGGGGGTTTCATAACTTATCTTGCGTGATCAATACTTTAATATGACTTAGTGTCAGAGTTTTGCTATGAAAAAATCGCTACTAATCTAGTTTGTGAGCTGAGACTTGATCTTGATTCATATGCAACTTCTTCCATCTAGGAAAACAGTACATTCATGCACTTGGTGACGGTAGTGTTACTCTAGTTTACATACCAGAGACTATGACGGCTTTCTGCAAAGCAATACCCGTCATTCCAGTGACTCAGTGATTGACTGTCCTTTAAGAATATCAATGCTAAGTACCTATCAGACTAATTGGCGTAAATAGCTGCGGATCTCCACCTATTCTTTAATTCTCGTGAGCTGTATGTATTTATTTTGTTAAAATTTTTCATGATTCAAAAATTCATCTTTAAAATTTAAGTTAAGACATTTTCATCTAAAACGAAACTTTTATTTTACTTTCAGGTGACGCCGCTGCAATGAGGACGATCCGTTAGCGGCATTGACTATGGGACCAGAGGCATGGGCGTGTGTGCGGACCCTGGGTCTTACCGGTGGTGTCAGGCATTAAGCCGGTCGCGATCATCGTTCGCCACAACAACAACAACAACAAAAACCAAAACCAACAAATCGAAAACTGCTGCAGTCAAAACTGCAACAACTTATCGCAAGACCTATTCAATCATATCTCGAACAACGCAAAACCTAACCGAACTCTTCAAATCCCTGGAGCTGGTGTTTCTTGTTTTTGTGATCCTAACAAAAACCACATTTGCCAATATTCCAGGTACGTTAAATTCATCTTCAATTATCCATCCATCCATCCATCCATCATAGATATCAACATTTACACCCTTGTTCCTGGACTTGGTGAAGCATATAGTCAAGGCTCAAAGACCAAAAATGTTCTTTTGTTCTCGAATTTACAATTTTGTTTCGCCGTCAGGGCGGAATTCATAGAGAGATAGGTATATAGAATGATGGATTCAGTGTCTGATATTCAAAACGTCATCGATGAATTTTTGACTTTACGCTCTTGAAACGAAGCAAGGGGCCGATAACCATTCCAATGGACCAACCTTGACGAAGCCAAACGAACGATTGACAGAGAATGCCCTCTTCGACGCTCGAATTGTGTGTATGTGGAAAATTTCAATTTCAGGACACAGCGGTGGACAATAGACAGACGATGACGATTGAGCCAACTGACGGACGCTGGACGGTTGTGGTTGTGTCCATATGAGAAGGCATTGCTCTTCAGAGCACACTCGATGACAATAATTGTTAAAAGCCGATGACACTTGAATGTTTCCCAATCGGGAGTGAGTGGCTCTCGTCACGTGTGTATTCAATAATTCTCCGATTCCACCATTGCATCGGTATTTATAGAGATACTTCCAGAAGAGGTTTAATTCAATTTACGACGCGATACGCCGACCGACTTGACTGATTGAATTGAGGTTGTTAATTCTAAATATCTTCTGAGAGCGGGAACGACTCAATGTGAGGAAGTTTTAGTGTCTGCATGTTCCACTTCAACTTCTCAGGACTTGCCTATCTATCTTTTCAACACATTCCGTTCTTGTAAAGCAGATACCTATGGGGACGATTAGAGGAGGCCAAATTGTAGGAAATGCAAAATTAATTAAAATCCTTGTCGGAAAGGAAGTTGTAAAACTGTATTACTGCAGCAATCAGCAGTAAAATTATCATGCATACTGCATCGATAAGTCACTTCAATTCACGGATATCTTCGGAGCCATTCAAATCCCTTGGCTCTTAATAGACTTCTGTTGATGGGATGGTTTTACCTACGTGATTATATGTCGACGACATCGAGAAGGATGTTATACTCGATTCGTATAAGGTGTTAAGAGATGGAAGACACTCTGCTTTAAGCATTTTGGTCATGGAAATTGAAGTTTCTTTGTTCATCGCATATAGTATTTCATTATCCCATAAGATATAACGTCCTTAAGTTGAGCTTTATGGATGCGAGGGTGGTTGCACGTACGGATAGTTAGAGAGCAATGGATGACACTTGGCAGGACGACCGTATCCCTCAATGGATCCATTTAGATTTTGCGTATTCTCGGGATGAATGAACGAAACGAACGCATCGATTGAATTAATGGATCCAGAAGGATTCTCGTATAATGGACGGCGAATCGGATTCCTTGCATAATCTTTTCTGCTTTGGTCTTCTTAATCCACAAAGTTCCTAGTCCTTTCTTTGTCTGTGGGATTAATTTGTTTCACTTTATATCTTTTTGTCATTTTTAAGCATGCAGATTATATTATGATTGGATTAGGTTCAATTGATAATTTGAAACAGGACCTTTTTAGGGATTAGTTATTTTTTTTTTTTAATAATGAATAAAATGCGTTGTCTTTTATTGGGAGGAATATTATTTGATGGATGGACATAATAAGGCTTTTCCTGCCAGCTCGATTTCTGGCTGGTTGTCTCCACTTTGCCACCCAACTCACTGTCGACCTCTACTGCAAAATCCTTATAGGATTTGGACTTAAACACTTTCCGGATTAGAGAATTGGTGTTCTTTTTCTCTAAATTACCCATCCACCACAGTTTTGGCAGTTTACTTTTATCGAAAGGTCTTCATTGTACAGCTTGTACAGTTTATTGTACCTTCTTTTTTACAAGCAGGGACCAAAATTAATTTTTCTAAAAACAGTCTTATAGTTTAAACCCACATTTGATAGAGTTCAAGTTCTTGCAAACATATATCTATTAGGACCGGAGTGATAAGTGTCTTGTAAAAGGGACACATATTATGTGAGGGGTAATCACTCAATAGCCTTCTTATCCCTTGAAAACAGTAATTGGCTAGAGTTATTCTTCATTTAATAACGGTGTTGGTACCGTTCTCCGGGTCTTAAGCAGAGCCTAGGTCTAGAATATCATTCTACATATCTATGAAGTCGATTTTGGGTATCCTTTCTTGATGAGGAAGATATTACTTGAGCTTCTTCTCAATATGACCTTTAAACCCTTCTTCTTTAAAACCTTCCTTTTCACTTTCACCTTTTCGCCGATTATATTAATATCTTAAGAGTATCGGAGTTCACTGAGTGATCAGACTTTTGAAAGTCATGACGCCAAAGTGTTGCACTATTCTATCGAGAACAATTTTGGAGACATCCTACCGCAGTGCATCACCTTTCCCAAAATAGTTATTGGCATCTTTGCTGACCTTAAGGAAGCAGCTTCATCTTGCAAAAATAGACAAGCTTGCCAGAGATCCCGATACTTAATAATGCTGTTAATAGCTGATCTCTAAAGAAATCTATCGATTAAATGGTGGTTAGTCTCGATTTGAAGTTAATGGGTATCCTCCCAAGATCTAGCGTAATTTGAATATTTCTAGTCCATGGTGGATTTTTCAGGTTTAAGGCTACACTAATAAGGACCTTTTACTTAGGTACCTTCCTTTTAAGGTCATGGAAACGCTGATTGAAATTATCAGCTAAAGAATAATGAAAGCTTCGAAACGACCGGCAGAACGGCTTTCGTAGCAATGGATCCAATGGTGATTTGCACATCTCACCGAACAGTGGAGCAATTCATCTTTGGAGAAAGCGAGATCATTGCGTTTGATATTTCAATAGCATTTGATAGAATTGGGCATCAAGCTCTCTTATTGAAAATGCATGTATTTGGTATTGATGAATCTCTACTTCATTGGATTATAAACTACCTTTCGGTCCGCTCAATATAAGTCATATTAAATGGTCTCAAGTCGAAAATTATAAAATAAATTCTTGTGTGCCACAGGGCTCCGTATTGTCTCCGACTTTTTTTTCTCATATTCTTCAATGATCATTTGTCTAAAATTTGTGATCCATTGAATTGTTTTGCTGACGAGAGAACTCTCAACTTATAATATTCGTTTCAAGATTCACTTCCTTGTCCTTGCGATTTGGAATTAGAACGGCAGCGTATGATAAGCTTATGATCTTGATAGCATTGGCAAATTGGGAAACATAATGGGGAAACTGATAAGTTTTTATGGAATGTTTCCAAAAACGCTACTTACTCTTTCTGATATTTCTATAATCTATAAAGCCTTCATTCGTCCAAAACCTGAGTACAATTCCAATAAACGGGTTTATTGTATATAATATATATGGATGTATATTCCATAACAGAATTTATTGCTCTTGGATAGAATTAAAAGGCTGTAAGGAATGTGGCTTGGGCCAATGACTCCAATCTATGAAGTCACATGAAATTATTTCAATAATGCTTCAAGTCATTTAAGATTTAACTCTTCCAGAAGAGTGGACATTTTTAAGGGATGTCTAAAAGTCAACTACATTCCCACTAGTTGAAGAGTAGTCAATGTTATCTTCATTCCGATATTCCGAAGGCTGGCAAGCCCACTTCCAAATAACCGGAAATTTTCAGGCCAATAAGCTTATTCTTCTTTTCTTCTCAAGACCCTAGAAGAACTAATCAAAACCGATATTGGCCTAAAGCTAAATGATGTTGTGGTCTTCCAGGCCAAATATGCATACACGAAGGGTAAATATGTTGGGACAGCGCTTCATGAACTGGTCGGCATATGTATATGTAATTTAAAATCGAGTTAACTTCAAAGAATTTAGACTGGGAGATTTCCTGGACATAGAAGGGTCCTTCAATTGTTTTGAAAACAATGCAATTCGAAAAGCACATAACTCCTTCAAGAACGATCCACAAGTGACAAACTGGATAGACTGCATGCTTCAAAGCGGACCTATAAATAAAGAAATAGATGATACCAAGTTAAAAGTGTAGTCGTGTAGAGGAATTCCACAAGGTGGATTCTTATCTCCTCTGCTTTGGCTATTCTCGTCGTTAACCAAATCTTATTTAAACAAAGTACAGACGGGGTCAATATCGCATTGCATACACCGATGATATCGTGTTAATAGCGTCGGGAAAATGTGTCCCTATTTTACACGAGGTCCTGGATAAACTCACTAATTGATCGCGAAGCTGTGGATTTAACCTTAGTACACTGAAGACAGAACTAGTGTTTATTTCAGCGAAACGCAATATTTCAAACATATACTCGCTACAATGGGAGCATTGCTCAACACAATTCATCAGTTCATTAACGTACATCAAAAACAATAAGGACTCAATATTGGAACCTTGAGGAACGCTGGTAGCAATATTTTGTATCTCTTGTGTGGTTTCTAAAAACTCAAGATCAATACAATGAAAATCGCGAAATAATGGTACTCTTTTTGGTAAAATGATTAACATTAAATTTCAGCGTTAAGAAAATTATGATAATTTCCGTATTCCAGTTCTGGTATGGATCTTGTTTAAGAACCTTGCATGCTTCCCTTATAGCTAGTAGTTCAGCTTGAAAAAACTCTAGCAAAGCGGGGTTGCCTAAGCGAACTAGATACATCTGAAGAGCCAGAGAAGATTCCTGAGCCAACACCACACTCCAACCTTTGAGCCATCAGTAAAAATAGCTGTATAAAGCGGCAGATACACACGACACTTGTGTCAAATACACACGGCACACCGAATCGTGCACACTTTAGTGTTGCAAAAGGTTTCAAATCGGAAAGATCTTACCATAAGTGCCATTTAACCAAATAATGTCGGTGTACGGAAATGTGTGCCGAACTCGAAATTTTGACATTACGATGATAGCGAAGACTGAAAAAGTGGGTCTCGCAATTCTGTCTATATGTTTGTTCGACTATAGCTTAACGGCTGGGCCGATTTACTTTACACTTGGTATATATTGTAATGTTTTGCTAACGTTCGTTATGTTGTAAAGTACGTACCTTACAACCTTCCCTTATCATTTCCCCTTATCATTCCATCCAACTGAACCCATTGCCACTTCAAATTCCCACAGTCATCATTTCCTTCGATTGACCGATTTAAATTTCAATATTCATTCATCATTTCCTTTGATTGCTCAACCCATTGCCACTTCAAATTCCCACAGTCATCATTTCCTTCGATTGACCAATTTAAATTTCAATATTCATCATTTCCTTTGATTGCTCAACTCCGAACCACTTAAAATTCCCAAGTCATCACTTTCATTTTTAATTACCTATTAAATCCTAAACCCAACGACAAAGGCACTCTTTTTTTCCAATCCACACGATCATATTTCTTTTTTGTTTCTTGACAAAAAACGGGCATTGCTCGCAGCTGTGAGAGGCACACTTCGGACGTGGTGCTCATGTGACATTTTTCTGGGAACTTCGGGTCGGGTGACGAGTCGGAGATTCGACACTGTTGTTTCGGACTGCGATCGGTACGGTTGAATACTAATTCATTTTTCTTTTACTATATCTTTTTTTTACTATATCTTTTTTACTATATCTTAAATCTCATGGACAAAAAGAACAAATAAAACCTTAAACTAAATCTTCTTTAGATAATAAGTAAACTGTTAATGTAAGGAATAATCAATAAAATATTAATAGAAAACCAAATCCTAAGTTCGTCTAATTTTTTTTGTGGCACAAAGACTAGAACACTAAAAAAGGTAAGACCCCTTTCGAGAATCGTGCTTCTCGAATCAAAAGAAAAAAAAGCGCAACATAAAAATTGGTGTCAGGTGTGGGGTTTGCCTGAAAAGTGTAAAGTGCCATTAAACCAAGTAAACATAAAAGCAAAAAGAAAAGAAAAAAAACATACTAAAAGTGAAGTGACTCAAGAAACAAAATATAAAATAAAAATTTGGTGTCCAAAAGAAACTCAAGTGACGCATTAAATAAATAAGAACTAGTGAAACAAAAAAAAAATACAAAACTGTACCAAAAAAAAAAAAATAAAAAGAGACAATTAACCAATCCAAGGGGTTGCAACGAAAACAAAAACAATCAAGTCATCTCTAATCTACAACATCTTTAATATCTCATCTTTAATCTACTACATCTTCAACATATTCATCTTTAGCCAACCATCATCTCAACTTTAATTATTTAATTCATAAAATAAAAAGAGGCAAGAATTTAAAAAATAAAATATATTAGATACATATTGATTTTTACCAAACATTATTACCTACTTTTACTATTATTATTATTATCATATTTATCATTACCTTCTATTAGCCTAAATTTTTTGAGCTTGAATTAAAATATTTTGTAATTTTTTTTTTATTTATTATAAAATTATCAATTTATGTCCGATATTGTTTTTGTAATATTATCAGTTTATGTCCGAAAGTAAGACTACCGAAATATCCGACTGCGAAGATTCCGATTCTAGTACTGTCGAAAATTCCTCTTCCTCTGAGACCTCTAATTCTATTCTTGAACTCGAAACTGAAATGGCTCCAAAACTAGATCGATCCTTTGCCCTCAAATTAATTCCCGAATTTGATGGGAACAGAGCCAATCTACACAAGTTCCTAAATGCGTGTGATTTAATATCCGAAGATATTGCAGCTGCCGAAATTCCTATCCTTCTCTTAATCATTAAAACTAAACTTACTGGCCCAGCTTATAATATAGTAAAATATACAGAATTCACCACTTGGGAATCCCTTAAGGAAAAACTAGTTCAACAATTCTTAGAAACAAAATCTCTGTCCCAACTCCAGTTGGAACTAATACATATAAAGCAAAGAACAAATGAGACAGTGCGTTCTTACTCCAATAGATTGGAACAAACTTTAGCGAATTTAAATGATGCTTGCATAGCTAGCGAAGGTTCAGAAAGTTCTAGCGTTATTATCAATCTCAACAGAAAAACTGCTTTAAAAGCATTCGAGAGAGGACTTAATCCCAGAATAAGTCTGATCATTAAAGCTTCGAGATTCACTACTTTAACGGAAGCTATAGAAGCTGCCGTATTAGAAGAAAAAAGTGGTTTCTCATATAATAACCAAACTTCCTATATCCCATCACAACCTAAAATCTCAACCAGAAATCCTATCTTTTGTAACTTTTGTAAAAAAACTGGACATAACATCGAACAATGCTACCTAAAGAAAAATAAGGAACAGCTTCCTTCTTTCAAGAGTGAGGTTAAAAAATTAACAATTACTTGTAGTTATTGCAAGAATCTAGGACATCACATAAACGAATGTAGAAAAAGAGAGTATAACAACAATAGGAAACAAAACAATGCTAATCCAATTCCCTCTTCCTCAACAAATAAACACACGGAAAACATTTCAGAGGCCGGAACCAGTGGCAGGCTTCGGACTCAAACTTAATCTCTTCTCGCCACATCTTTCAAATAAATTTA
Organism: Philhelius festivus; assembly: GCA_963931855.1. Taxonomy (NCBI): domain Eukaryota; kingdom Metazoa; phylum Arthropoda; class Insecta; order Diptera; family Syrphidae; genus Philhelius; species Philhelius festivus. Next base: position 32,737,406 of record OZ007554.1, on the reverse strand, counting down.
AATAATAAAATAAGTAGAGTAGACTCAATAAAAATTTCATCCGAAACCTTGCTAAATCCTAAACCTGCGAAATTTCTCATCGATGGTGGTAGTGAAATTTGTCTGATTAAAATAGACAAATTAAAACCAGAACTATCCATCGACTCAAACATTATCCACTCACTATCTGGAATTACAGATTCCGTGATTCGTACTAAGGGTGTTATATACTTACGCATAAACCTACCCAAAAATATTACTATTTCTTATCCCTTTCACGTTGTAGATAAAAACTTTCCTATAAGCACTGAAGGAATCATAGGTAACAATTTTCTCGATGATCATAAGGCCCAAATCGACTATGGGACTAAAATGCTTACATTCTCTTTTAAAAATTTCATTATTGAATATGATTTAATCCCCTCAAATTTAGTCACTATCCCACCTAGATCCGAAACCGTAGTCCCTGTTCTTAAAGAAGTTAATGTGGACAGTATATGCCTCTCCCAACAATTTTCTAATGGATTATATATTGGCAACAGCATTACTTCTGCCAATAGTTCTATCTCCTACATATCCGTCGTTAATTCCTCTGAATCTCCTATTGAATTTAATACCGAAGACCTTATATTCGATGAGGTCTCCAACTATAACATTTTACGAATTCAAAATTATCCCGAATCATATGATAGAATCCAAGCTATAAAAGAGTCAGTCGTGACAGATCACATGTCGAAGAATGAAAAAGAATCGATACTAAATCTGTGTATCTTGTATAGCGAACTTTTCTATCTAAAAGGGGATAAGTTAACTCATACCTCTTCTGTACAACACCCAATCCTTACCCCGGGTGCAACACCTACCTATATCAAACCCTACAGGTTGCCGGAAGCACAACGATTAGAGGTTGACAAACAAATCCACGAGATGATGGACGATAATATAATCCAACCATCGAATAGTCCGTGGAATTTTCCTCTTATCGTTGTCCCTAAAAAACCTGATAAAGATGGTAATAAGAAATGGAGAATCGTCGTCGATTTTCGCAAACTCAACGACAAAACTGTCGGTGATGCATTTCCATTACCCAACATAACTGATATCCTTGATCAGTTGGGAAGTTCAAAATTTTTTTCTACTTTAGACCTCGCCAGTGGATTCCATCAAATCCAAGTTAGACCGGAAGATAGAGAGAAGACCGCTTTCTCTTCACCTTTTGGTCATTACGAATTCATTAGAATGCCTTATGGATTAAAAGGTGCCCCAGCCACCTTCCAGCGGTTAATGAATAATGTATTGACTGGTCTTCAAGGTATAAAAACTTTCGTTTACATGGATGACATCGTGGTCTATGGTAAAACCTTAGATGAACACAATTCGAAATTAAAAGAAATCTTTGAACGTCTCAAAATACATAATCTTAAATTGCAACCCGAAAAATGCCAGTTTTTGCGAACGGAACTCACCTACCTAGGACACGTGATAAATGAATCAGGTATCAAACCTGATCCGCAAAAAATCGAATGCGTGAAGAATTTCGCTCAACCCAAAAATCCCAAAGAAATAAAAAGCTTTCTGGGACTCGCTGGATATTATCGCCGTTTCATAAAAGATTTTGCAAAAATTTCCAAACCCCTTACTAATCTTTTACGCAAGGATGTTCGTTTTGACTGGACTCCTCTTTGTTCAAATTCCTTTCATGAATTAAAAGAAAGACTAATTAATCCACCCCTTCTTCAATATCCTGATTTCACCAAAAACTTTATCTTAACAACGGATGCTAGCGATGTAGCTATTGGTAGTGTCCTTTCCCAAGGTGAAATTGGTAATGACCTCCCTATATCTTATGCATCACGAACTCTCAATAAAAGCGAGAAAAATTATTCTACTACTGATAAGGAACTTTTAGCTATTGTTTGGTCAGTCAAACATTTCAGACCTTATCTGTATGGTAGAAAATTTCAACTATACACTGATCATAAGCCTCTAGTTTATATTCACAACTGTAAAGATATAAATTCCAGAATGATGAGATATCGTCTACAGCTCGAAGAGTTTGAATATGAAATCATTCATAAAAAAGGTGATCAAAATACAAACGCCGACTGTCTTAGCAGAATTGCGAAAATGACTCTTCGATCTGGTACAAAATCTTCTTCTACTTCTTCTCAAAATTCGTCATCTTCATCATCTCCTAAATCGTCTGCAAGTACCAATTCTTTTTCTACATCGTCAGTTCCTAATTCTTGTTCATCATCACAAACAAATACAAATTTGTCTCCATCGCCAATTCCTAATTCTTGTTCTTTATCACCAACAGATACAAATTTGTCTTCATCGCCAATTACTAATTCTTGTTCATCAAAAATAAATTCAAATTCGTCTTCTAAATCTTCAACTTCTAATTCTTGTTCAAAACCAATTACTAATTCTTGTACAAATTCTATAAATACAAACTCGTCTCCAACATCGTCTTATTCCAATTCCAGTTCCAAATCATTAAATACCAATTCTTGTTCAAACGCTACTAATTCTTGTCCCACATCTTCAAATATTGATCCAGAAGCCTATCCTTCATCCATAAATTCTAATTCTTCGAGTCCTCCAACATCTTCAAAAACAAACTCTAATTCTTGTTCAACGTCTTTAGCCAAAGCTACTAACTCTTCGACTTTTCCTTCGGCACAACAAGACCTATCAGAAAATGATATAAAAACCATTCTCAAGGAATTCCACTCGAATCCCATAGGTGGACACTGTGGTGTCAACAGAACCTTCAAACGGATTCAATTATATCATAAATGGAAGAATATGTTCCGAGATATAAAAAATTACATCAAAAATTGCGAACTCTGCCAGAAAAACAAAGTAACAAAGTATACGATGGAACCAATGGTTATAACTTCAACCGCTAAGGAACCATTCGAAAAAATTTCCATCGATATCGTTGGTCCATACCCTATGACCAACAATAAAAACAGATACCTCCTAACATTCATTGACGACCTCACGAAATACACCGATGCTATACCAATACCCAACCAAGAGGCGAACACAATCGCCGAGGCATTCGTCAAGGAAATAATATTTCGATATGGCACACCCAAATACGTTTTGTCAGACCAAGGCCAAAATTTCCTTAGTGAAATATTCAAAAATGTATGTAAGCTTCTTAAAATTACCAAACTCCAAACTACTGCATACCGACCTCAATCAAATGGTTCTTGCGAAAGAAGTCACAGAAACTTCGTTGAGTATCTTCGCTGTTTTATCAACAAATCTCAAGATGATTGGGATAGCTGGATAAAATATGCCGTTTTCGTCCATAACACGACCCCTAATACTTCAACGTCATTTACTCCGTTCGAACTCATGTATGGTAGACAGGTTGAACTTCCTTCTAGCGTAACAAAAAATCCCGAAATTTGTTACAATTACGACCTCTATGCCAATGAACTTAAATCAAGACTTCAACACTGCCATAAGATAGCGAGAGATAAACTGCTCAAGAGTAAAGAATCCTCAAAATTACAATACGATAAAAAACAAAACCCTGTCGATTTTCAAATAGGAAACCTAGTTTTACTCAAAAATGAAAGCAATCCCAAAAATACAAATAAAAAATTACTTCCCCTTTGGTCAGGCCCATACGAAATCATATCTACGTCAGGAGTAAACTCAAATATTAAAATAAAGAACAAAATAACAAAAGTTCATAACAACAGACTAAAGATTTATTCAACCTAACTAATTTACCTCAATCTCAATATTCCTTTCCAGAAATGGAGAAACTTTTAATTGTGACCCTCATCTACAACCTAATCTTGATCTCCCAAACGAATATACATAACAACGAGCAACTATATGAAATCATCGACTTGCAAAACAAAACAGGGCTGTACTACGAATACGTTGGTAATCTTAAGCTTTTTTCTAATCAATGGAACTTAGTCATTTATACTAACCTTACCGAACTTAACTTACAATATAATTCTATCTTACTGACCTATGACAAAATTCTATCTTCATGCAAACAACTTCTTTCTTCTCACGAATACCTATCCCAATGCGAATCTCTTCCTACCCTTTCTACTATGGTACTTGATCGAATAAAATCACAAAACCAAATCATTAATAAATACTTAGGAACCACTATAAAACCGAGACTGCAAAAGAGAGGATTAATAAATGCTATTGGTTCTATATCCAAGCAACTATTTGGTACCCTCGATGACGAAGACGCAAAAACCTTTACTCATCATATAAACAAACTTAAACAACAACAATATTACGAATCCCAATTACATGAAAAACAAATTTCAATATCGAAAAATATCATCCATCAATTAAACCTTACAAATGACCAAATTATTAAGATAGAAGAAAAAATTGAAGAAACCAGTAAAATCATTAATCAAGTGAGCAAGAACTCAAATAGTAACAACGTAATAAATAAATCCTTTCTTCAACTAAACGAACTTTTTACGATGTTCAACTCCTTATCAGAATATTATTATTCAACCAAAGATCACCTCCTTGATGCTATTTACTCCGCAGCCCATGGAAAACTTCATCCATACCTTATTGACCCTTCTAAACTCACCGAAGAAATTAAAGAGATAAAATTACTCCTTCCAGAAGAAAATCGCTTACCACTTCCTTTACAAGAGCAATATATAGACACACTCTTTAATCTCTTAGAAACTCATGTTTACTATATTGATAACCAAATTAATTTTGTATTAAGAATTCCTCTTACTTCTTCAAAAAACTATAACGTTTATAAAATGACTAGCATACCAAATCTCATCAAAAACAAAACCTATGCAATTATAATCCCCGAAAAACCTTTTCTTATCGTAGACTCAGAAAAACAATCGTATTTCCTCTTTGATAAACATGACTTAGACAGATGTCAAACAACTACAAAAAATAATTATCTTTGCGAGAGAAACGCGCCAATCCTATTCACATCTTCAAGCAGTGCCTGCGAACTGAATTTACTTTCTATTCTGCCAAGTGAAATCAGTAATTGCAATATTCAAGTAATGCAAATACATCACCCAATTTTCCTTCAGCTAGCAGACTCCAACTCTTGGATTTTCGTTTCCCCAAATCCAGAAAACCTTATGATTAAATGCCAAAACCTTAACTCTCAAACCAAATTAAATGCAACTGGTATTCTTAAGATCCAACCGAACTGTATAGCAAATACAAGATACCAATCTTTAAACTCCAAAACAAATTTCGAAACAAAAACTAATCTCAATTTTATTTCATCAAATCCTAACCTTTCGTTTAACATAACACCACCACAATTTGAGAAAATTCCCAGCTACGTGACAAAATCTTTTAATATACATAATCAAATTGATGAACTTAGCTCCATCAGTAAAGATATAGAAAATATAAAAAATTCCCAGATCATATATCCAAAAGTCGATCACGAAAGTAATAATATGATAGTCGTGTTCCTTCTTACAATGTTTTCCGCCCTACTTATGGTCATAATTATACTACTCATGCGAAATATGCGAAATATAAAAAAAAAGTTCCGTAAATACTCAAATATCGAATTCCATGCCATTAGAAGAAATAAAAATCTCGAATCCAATTCAAGCCACAGAACAAATTCCAGAACCATTACCAACACCAAAACCTCGTTTAGCTCCATCTAACCTTTCTCGTTCACTTCCAATCCCATCTTCTAAAGCCGAAACTCGCACCATTCCAAGGTACAAGTTTCGTTCTTAAGGGGGGAGGTGTTGTAAAGTACGTACCTTACAACCTTCCCTTATCATTTCCCCTTATCATTCCATCCAACTGAACCCATTGCCACTTCAAATTCCCACAGTCATCATTTCCTTCGATTGACCGATTTAAATTTCAATATTCATTCATCATTTCCTTTGATTGCTCAACCCATTGCCACTTCAAATTCCCACAGTCATCATTTCCTTCGATTGACCAATTTAAATTTCAATATTCATCATTTCCTTTGATTGCTCAACTCCGAACCACTTAAAATTCCCAAGTCATCACTTTCATTTTTAATTACCTATTAAATCCTAAACCCAACGACAAAGGCACTCTTTTTTTCCAATCCACACGATCATATTTCTTTTTTGTTTCTTGACAAAAAACGGGCATTGCTCGCAGCTGTGAGAGGCACACTTCGGACGTGGTGCTCATGTGACATTTTTCTGGGAACTTCGGGTCGGGTGACGAGTCGGAGATTCGACACTGTTGTTTCGGACTGCGATCGGTACGGTTGAATACTAATTCATTTTTCTTTTACTATATCTTTTTTTTACTATATCTTTTTTACTATATCTTAAATCTCATGGACAAAAAGAACAAATAAAACCTTAAACTAAATCTTCTTTAGATAATAAGTAAACTGTTAATGTAAGGAATAATCAATAAAATATTAATAGAAAACCAAATCCTAAGTTCGTCTAATTTTTTTTGTGGCACAAAGACTAGAACACTAAAAAAGGTAAGACCCCTTTCGAGAATCGTGCTTCTCGAATCAAAAGAAAAAAAAGCGCAACAGTTAAATAAAACTTATTACTCTTTTTAGTATTTCTTCTTTATTCACACTTTCCAATTCAAAACAGTAAATCTCAATTTATAAACAACTCAAATACTTTTATTCAAATTTAAATCACACTTGTTTAATAAAACAATCCAATAAGCAATACTTTTGCACACTTTCATAATCCGACATCAACTGTCCCTCGCTCACCGTGAACACTTCCTTATATACTCAAATTAGTTGTTCTCGAAAGTTCTTGTCTTGGAATGTTCTAGATGTTTGGAATAAGAGGAAATACATTTGACATTGGAAAAGAGCTTTTTGTTTCTTCCATAAATTAGATATGCAGTTTTCCAACAGATGACGCTGTAGTAGTATAAAGCTCTGTTCACAACAATATCATTTTTTTCTTTTTTTTTCTTTTTTTAAGACCAAAAATAACGGTACCTTTCATACGAATTTTTTTCGAAATTTGATATTTTTTTTTTGCTAAGGCTTGAAAAGTATTGTGTATTCAATTTTTCAATATAATCTACAAAATGTGAGAAAAAAAATGTATTTTACCTAAAAATAAAAGTACCCACAGTAGAAATGTTAAAAAATGTTTTTAAAAATCATACTTTTATCGAAAACGGCGCTTAGAATTTTGATAAAAATTTTTCTTTCAATAAATTTATATGGTACTTAATTAAATAAAATCATTTAAATTAAGATATAACAGTTTGTACCTAACATAGAACCATTTTTTCAAATTTTGAATTACTCATTATCGAAATAACTGATTTCAATGAAAATTTTTATAGAGATGCTTTAAAAAACATTGCATTCCAAACTTTAAAAAAAATATTTTTTGAATTTTTGAAAAACAAAAAATTTTTTTCTTCCATGCAAGAAGCGATTACAATTAACGCGCCAACCTCATCGTCGAATGGACGACGACGTCCATGTCACTCATGGTTAGATCTCTCCAGTTTAAGATCTCTTGCACAACTAAAGTGTGCACGATTCGGTGTGCCGTGTGTGGTGGAATGCTACACCGGTGTAGGCACACCGGTGTGCACACAAGTGTCGTGTGTATTTGCCGCATAAGTCGTTATGCATTCCAAGATACTATACTCTGTCCAACAAAAATTGTCAGTACAGGCCTTATGGGAGAGCTTTTTCTAAAGCAGTGGCGCCTGATGCACCCTCACTACAATGCGTTAGGAAAAATGCCACTAAAAAAAGAGCAAGCCACTGACTTTTCTTAAGGAATTGTTGTTGTAATTCTTTGCAAAAAGTTGTACACCCCAACACGACCGTCGTATCCCACTGCTGATGAGATACTGTCAAGAGTGTCAAGTGTCACTCAATACGATCGTGCGCTCTTTATCTACATCAAAACAGAGTTACCATTATCATTCTCAATCGCAAGCAAGGAGCTTTTTCAGTGGTTTTTATTAAGGAGCTTTTGGGAATTGAAGCTTTTGAGAACACATTTTAAGAAGATGAGTATGTTGAGTGTTGTCGTATTGCTTTTCAACTTAAAAAAAAACGCGCCTATTATCTTACCGCTTGGCGTTGTGGGAAAAGGTAAATTGAATATTGTTTTCAGTCGTTTTGAATCGGCAGACGGTAGCCCTACGCGTTTTTTACTTTCATTTGACGCGATTTATAATTTAAACTACGGAATCCCTGTGAGAGCTTTAAAAGGCGACACACTTATGCATGGCAATGCAACCAGAATGAGAGACAAACGTCCTATCTTCCCTGTACTGACAATTTTTGTTGGACAGAGTATAGATACCTTATGTGTAAATCAAGAGGTAATAGATACAGAAAAACGCTTTAGTCATCAGTTGGGCAAGATCTTAGAGCCACTTTGGTGCCAATGCTAGCAGATCTTTGTATCTTCTTTTACTGATGTTATAAGCTTTGATAAGCGAGGGCCATCATACAATCGATCCATACGTGAGGAGTGCAAGTATTAACTGGTCTTAGATTAGATTTAAGCATGTTTTGAGTGAGAAGATTTGTGGTTAAAAGATTACAATTAATCTCCACATTGAACAATACTACCTTTATTGGAACTCAACAAAAAATTCCTCTAAAAGTGTTAACAATGGTGAGGTATCAATGTTTCTTTTTGGTCTATATATTGCACATACTATACAAAGTGGCGATTGTCTGAGACTTGTTGGCATAAGCTCGCGACTTAAAAAAGAAGTCTGGAATGGTTAAATCGGGCGACCTTGCTGGACATGCCAAAACAACAAAACGGGAGATTACGCTACTTGGAAACGCTTTCTTCACAATATCCCATTGTGGCTCGTGCTGTGTGTGCTGTGGCACCGACTTATTGAAACCACATGTTCGTCAAGTCCCGTTAATCCAATTCCAATTCCTTTAGAAAGAAGTCATTTATCATGGCCCTGTAGCGTTCGCTAGTAACAGTGACCGTATTGCCGATGACATCCTTAAAAAACTACGGCCCAATCACTTCTCCCGCGGGAACTCCGCACCACAAAGTTTAGCACTGAGTGGATGTTATGGCTCTTTGAGCATCACACGCGGATTTTTCGTTCCTCAGATATGAAGATTTTACTTATTGACGTAACCACTTAAGTGGAAATTCGGCTCGTCGCTCATCACATGTTCATCAATACGTGCTTTCTCTCCCCTCCCCTAATTTCCGCATAATCCCTGCTGTGTTCAACGTTATAAGGGTCTCTTAACATACTCTTAAGCGCTTGTGAATTATTATAAAAAAATGATGATTTTCCTAACAAAATCGTTGTTGAAATTGACAGTATTTCACACGCGACGGACGATCAGCAGACATTAACTGATGCACTGTTTGCACTTTGTCCCGCAACATGTGTAAGTCTTTCACTAAAATTCCATGTATGGTCCGTCTTGTGATATTCAATTGCGTGGTCCGTGCGTCGTCTGGTTGATGTTTCTTCGTTCTCAACGACATCGGCAGCTACATCCATGATATTCTTGGTCGAACGACCAGTCTGATGGCGGCCGTGCCCTTCATGGTCTCCTATGGTTCCAGTCGGTTCGGTTCAAGTAGCTAAGCGCCGGAATGTTTGCCCAGTTGGAGCAACACGATAAAGAAATCGACTTCGGAATTAATACTGCGCTAACACCACCGACCGATTATTCGTCAAAAAAATTGACACAATTATTCCACGCTCGTACGGAGTATAACACTCCATTGCTTGTCTATTTGTATTCTGCTGCTGCGCTATCTAACGGGTGATTTTTTAAGAGCTTGAGAACTTTTTTTAAAAAAAAACGCATAAAATTTGCAAAATCTCATCGATTCTTTATTTGAAACGTTAGATTGGTCCATGACATTTACTTTTTGAAGATAATTTCATTTAAATGTTGACCGCGGCTGCGTCTTAGGTGGTCCATTCGGAAAGTCCAATTTTGGGTAACTTTTTCGAGCATTTCGGCCGGAATAGCCCGAATTTCTTCGGAAATGTTGTCTTCCAAAGCTGGAATAGTTGCTGGCTTATTTGTGTAGACTTTAGACTTGACGTAGCCCCACAAAAAATAGTCTAAAGGCGTCAAATCGCATGATCTTGGTGGCCAACTTACCGGTCCATTCCTTGAGATGAATTGTTCTCCGAAGTTTTCCCTCAAAATGGCCATAGAATCGCGAGCTGTGTGGCATGTAGCGCCATCTTGTTGAAACCACATATCAACCAAGTTCAGTTCTTCCATTTTTGGCAACAAAAAGTTTGTTAGCATTGAACGATAGCGATCGCCATTCACCGTAACGTTGCGTCCAACAGCATCTTTGAAAAAATACGGTCCAATGATTCCACCAGCGTACAAACCACACCAAACAGTGCATTTTTCGGGATGCATGGGCAGTTCTTGAATGGTTTCTGGTTGCTCTTCACTCCAAATGCGGCAATTTTGCTTATTTACGTAGCGGATTTTCTGCCAACTTTTCTAGGGCCCATTCACTGAAAATTCGACGTTGTGGCAGATCGTTCGGCTTCAGTTCTTGCACGAGCTGTATTTTATATGGTTTTACACCAAGATCTTTGCGTAAAATCTTCCATGTGGTCGAATAACACAAACCCAATTGCTGCGAACGGCGACGAATCGACATTTCACGGTCTTCAGCAACACTCTCAGAAACAGACGCAATATTCTCTTCTGTACGCACTGTACGCATTCGTGTGGTTGGTTTAATGTCCAATAAAGTAAACTGAGTGCGAAACTTGGTCACAATCGCATTAATTGTTTGCTTACTTGGTCGATTATGTAGACCATAAATCGGACGTAAAGCGCGAAACACATTTCGAACCGAACACTGATTTTGGTAATAAAATTCAATGATTTGCAAGCGTTGCTCGTTAGTAAGTCTATTCATGATGAAATGTCAAAGCATACTGAGCATCTTTCTCTTTGACACCATGTCTGAAATCCCGCGTGATCTGTCAAATACTAATGCATGAAAATCCTAACCTCAAAAAAATCACCCGTTAGTTCACAAATATAAAATATGATTGACATGCGGCGCCATTTGCAAAAATAATAACATCTTCCGATAGAGTGATTCATTTTGCGCCACCTTATGGGAAGTGTTCATTGAGAACTTGATCTAGCACTGAATAGTAGTTTCGACATAATATTACCCAGCTCTTCTCTGCTTAAACGAAAAACACTATAGATCCTTAAAGTTTTATACAATCTATTTGTATGGGCATGTCACCACATACCTTCATATTTTTATGTGAATACATTTTCACGTACTTGGGGTATCTTGACAATCAATTTATTTTCATCATAAAATTGTTCATCATAAATTTTATCATAAAATCAAATTGAAAATTTCATCTCGCCTCCTATAGAGATTCATTCCCCTCTCGCCTGACAAATTGAGCACAATTAAGTCATAAAACGGTAACCCCCCCTTTCGATGTTTCAATTACATCTTTGGGTAAGAAACTTATTTGAAGTTACTACCGTGTATTACCCGTAGGCCACAATCTAATAAACCCATAGTAAGTTCTAGAAATTCATATAGTAAAACTTTTAAACTATAATACAATGAACGAATTTTTATTACCACTCGTCGTACACCATAAATGTTGGGATTTTGATTAAATCTATGTTACATAAGCTTCCTTCAACCCCACAGCGCTGCGCCGCGTGTCGTTCATTAAAACCATGTTTCAACGCCGAACACAAAGGACACATCACGTAATCCGGCAATCTACCAAAAAAAGCTTACTCCTGTCTGTTGTCGCTTATACAATATTATTCGGATCCTTTTTATTGGAAAAGGTGTCTACACGTACATCTAGCATTTCTTATCGAGCATAAGAATGAAAATTCGAGCCCAAACCGCGCACTTTACACAGGTATAGGGTACCTAGCTGTGTGTATATACATATTTACATCAGTTTATCACGACGACGACGTACACCGCAGTGGGGTAAAACTTTGAGTAGCGTCCTTATAAATTGGTTTTTGAGAACTGTTTTTCGCATACTCATTGCTTTGTTCCGCCACCGTCACCGTCGCCGTCCTCGTCCTTATAGCAGATATATTTGCACAACTATTTGGAAAACATTAAGCTCCAGCTTTCTGAAAGTTGTTAAAATTGATGTCCTTTTTATTCAGGAATGTATGTCGCTCTCGCTATCGTTTTGTTGGCACGTGTTTTCTTACAGATGTGTCCTTAAATTTTAAAGCTTTAATTATAAGGAGCCGGCAAAAAAATAAAATAAAAAAATTAAGGCAATCATTTTAATCGCAAAAATGAGGAAGGAAATATTTTTCGATTCTCTTATTTTTTGGAGAGTTTTTTAAGTTTTTGACAATTTATATCCTTTTCGGTCGCCCTACATGTGGTGGGCGTGGTGGGTACTTACAATTCTTATGAACAGACAACCTACTTTAGTTATGTCCGGAAAAAAAAGAGGCTTCTTGACTTGGGGTTTAATTTCATTGGGTTCGTTCGAAGTAAATGTCCTTTTCGGGACCAAAGCTATATACAAGGCACCAATTCTCTCATACACCCAACTATTTTGTGGAAGAAGGTTATTTCCGTGGAAAGGCAATCATTTATGTAAGTATCACCCACCGTGCCTCTGATATTCCAACTGGACGGACCGCCATTTATTTTTTCTTGTATTGTGAGTGTTTAATAAGAATGCCATTTGAATTATTTAATTTTAATTAAAAAATCTTTTTGTTTTTGGGTAACTAAATGGCACACGAAATGAAAGTGTCCTCGTAAAGGATCTCCGACTTTTATTTCCATTGTGATTTTTATTTTTTGTGGAAAACATAAAAGGTAGGCAGTCGAAAAAGGTGCGATTTGGTATATCTGAGGAAACAAAAGCAGAATAATGTGATAAAGGTGTAGCTAGCTTGATATCAAAATATACGCTCGAATAATTAAAGTAGGAAAATTAAAATTTCACGATTTATTTACTCAAGTGAAATCCGTAATTCTCGCGCTTACACCGAGCCTAACAGGCAGGAACTGAGCAATGAACAGTTTGCCAACAAATTTCTTTCAACTTTTTTAAAGAAACCGGAAAAAAAACTATAATTTTAATGACTAATGCGGGAAAGCGGAAAAGAAGAAAAACTAATTGAAATTGCGCATTTTTATAATTAAATAAGCTACATGATAGTGGGGTGAAGGAATATGATTAATACTTTGTTTAGCTTTTAAGACTACTTCTAGTTTTTTGGACATGTATTCCACAAGACGTCCCGTTTTTTAGCATCAATATTGCTCCATTTCTCAGTAACTGCGTCTCTGAGGGTTGCTTTGCTGGAAATTTGTCTCTGACGTAATTTTCGGTCCAAATGTTCCCACAGGTGTTCAATTAGATTTATTTCCAGGCGGAAGTCAATGCCATAGGGGAATGTGCTGGTCGAAATCTCAAAAGGAATTACCGAAACCAAAACATTTCCATTATTTCAGATAGCCAAACTGCACTCGAATCAAAGCACGAAGCTCATATCCCATCACGCCTAATTTGATGTGGGAATATGTAGACAGGCTAAACGAACTTGGTAAGAACTATAAGGTCTTAGATTTTTGGGCACCTGGGCATGTAAGTGTTCAGGGAAATGAGGAGACAGATTTCCTATCAAAAATAGGCCAGAGCCTTACTGCGGAATAAGAGAAAACAGATTTAAAATGAAATCAAAATAGAGGAGGAGATTTAGGGATCAAAAAACTGGAAGGAACTCGCAAAACTGAGTCAGGCTAAAATACTTCTTGGGAACTATAACCAATATCGTTTCATGAACTGTATTAGCATAAGTACGAAACATCTACGAATAGTAGATGACTTCTCAAGGTTCACTGCAAACTAAGACACTTGAGTATTCTTGGCCTGAAAAACAGGCGCACATACAGATTCTGCAATACTTAACGCGAAACGCCAGAACACATACTAGGCGGATGCGAAGCATTAATGAATCAAGGAAACCAGTATCATGGACGATATCAGGTAGAAGAGAGTGATTTATCATCTCTAAAGGTACTCCAAGTAATCAAACTCATCATATAAAGGCTGGGCCAAATGTAAGTTCCTTTTCAAAAATGCAATAAAATGAACCAAATTAAATTTTGTCCATGTATAATGGCCCTCGTAGTAAGAACAAACATTTCCATTAATTATGGAACACAACATCTTTCAAGTGGCTGCCTCGGCTTGCATCGCAGTAACGCATTCTGTCACTCCAATTTTTCAAAACCTTGTTGATGGCTTCGGGCTGTAGCCCGCAATTTCTTGGATGATATTAGCTTCAAGTGCTTGAATCGTTTCTGGATTATTGGAATAATATCGGTCCTTCCCGGTTCCCTACTAAAAAAAAGTCCAAAGAGGTCAAATCGCAGTTCCGAAGCGGCCAACTGACATCGCCAAAACACAAGATTTATAAATTTGCTGCACAAAAGATCGATTGTGGCATTTGCCGTGGGGCATGATGTACCATACTTCATAACCAGAAGACGTCCAAATCCATGTTTTCAATTTCAGTAAAAAAAAAGTCGCTTAACATGGCTCTGTAACGCACACCGTTGACCGAAACGTTGTTCCCAGTCTCATTTTCGAAGAAAAATGGTCGAATGATGCCACGACTCCACAATTCTCACCAAACTGTCACTCTCTGTAGATGCATTGGCTTCTGGACAATAACGTGCAGGTTTTCCGAGCCCCAAATGCGGCAATTTTGTTCGTTTACTATCAACCAAAATTAAAATGCGCCTCGTCAGAAATGAAATGATTTTCGCCCAAAATTGTTGTTCGATTCAAGCTGCTCTAAGGCCCAAACTGCGAAGTGATAACGACGCGGATGGTCGTGTCCCTTCTTCAATTGCAACTTGTAATCTGATAACCCGAGATCTTTGTGCAGAATTCTCCTCAGGCTAGTGCGTGAAATGTTGAAATCGATGGTGAGTTGATGTTCGTGAATTGAGTCTTACACTCTCTGCTACAGCAGCCACATTCTCGCCTGTGCGCACCATATAACTATTGGCACCATGAGTGATGTCCACTAGCATAGAAGTCTCACGAACTTTTTGCACAAGCTCACGTACAGCAGGTGCGGTGGGTGCTTCATTTCGGCCAAAACTTCTTTTCAAAAAAACGCACTGTTTGGGCTACACAGTACACACTTTAGAAATAAGTTTTCAATATTTCTCAACGTTGTTCAAGCTTAAAACGACTCAATTCGTTCCGCGAAGATATGAAACTGACTTTCTGTCGAGATTTCGAGCGGGAAACAACTGTCACCACCATTTAATTGGAGGAAGAGCTGTAGCGTTAGGAACTCATCTAGCATTAGATGGGTACACAATAGATCTTAAGGTCGTCAATATTCATTCATTCAAATTGGTCCAAAAAAGTTCCAAAAAGGTCCGGTGATTGCGGAGGATTATCTTGCTATTTTGGAGTTCTATAATGCAACCAGAGCTGTGTTCTTGGGATCGTTGTTTTGTTGGGACGTCCAAGTGCTTGGTAAATCCAAATTCAAAGCCCTGTCTTCAAAAAGTTAAGGTAATCTAATTTGTCTATTTTAAAATCAATAAACACTAGGTCACCAATTCCTGATACAGTCATACACCCCCAAAATATTGCTGATCCTCCGTGTTTTACCGATTTTGTTATATTTTTGCTGTAAGCTCGACTAAATCCTGCCCCACAAAAGTTTTCTTTTTTTTTAGATCCAAAAAACCTTACCATATAGATACGATCTTTTTTCAAAATTTTATAAAAATATTTTTTCTCCAAAACTGTTTCACAGATTTAAAAAACAAAAATACAAAATTTTATTTAAGTAGTTAGAGCTAAGTACTTGTTGGTACTCCCCTTAGAACCTTTTTTTTTTTTTTTTTTTGAATTTTTTCAACAACGATTAAATCAATTTTGATAGTTTTTATGTATGCCAAAGCTACCCAAAAGTTCGGTTAGTATTGTGTATTCAAATCTTAAAATTTTTTGCTTTAAATTCAATATTTCGAAATCCAAATGCTCGATTTTCTAAGAGTATATAATTAAAAGTTTTTTAATACAATCTATAAGATGTGAGAAAAAAACATTTATTTCTTTCTAAAAATTACGGTACCCACCATGAAAACGTTAAAAAATGGTTTTCGAAAATCCTATTTTTATTGAAAATGACACCTTCAATTTAGACATAATTTGTTTCTTTCGATTAATTCGTAGGTACTGACTGTACCGACAAAAGAACCATTTTTTCTAATTTTGAATTTCTCATTATCGGCATTACGGATTTTAATGAAATTTTTTAAAGAGGAGCTTTTAAAATGCTTGAGAAAAATTGCAATTCAAAACTTAAAACATTTTTACTTGCGACTTATGGGTACTATGTATAAAGCAAGTTATGCATTCGTAAAAAAAAATCGAACTCAAGATTTTGATAAAAGTTGACATTATGATGAAATCGAAGACAAAAAAAAGTGGGTCCCGCAATTCTGTCTGTCTGTCTGTTCGACTAAGAACAGCTAAGCGGCTCGGCTGATTTTCGTCAAACTTGGTAGATATGGGTTTTAATTTTTTTCTCTCGGATGTTTTTTTCTTTTTTTTCTTAAGACCAAAAATAACGATACCTGCCATACAATTTTTTTCGCAATTTTATAAATATTTTTTTTCTCGATAACTGTCGCAAAGATTTTTTTTAAAAAATTCATAAAATTTCATTTAGTTAAACCTAGGTAATGGTTGAAAAAAAAATTCCAAAAAGTTATTATTTTTGGTACCCCCCATGGAACCTTTTTTTTGTTTTTGATTTTCTCAAAAACGGTAGCACCGATTTTGATAATTTTTTGTATGTTAAGGCTCCCCAGCAGTTTCAATATTATTGTGTATTCAAATTTTCAAACATTTTTTTTTTGATTTAAAAAAAAAAAATCAAATTTTTTTTTTGAAAACTCAATATTTCAAAAACCCCATGCTCAATTTTTTTAACCTTAACAAATAAATATGAGAAAAAAAATATTTTACCTTAATATAACGGTACCCTCCATACAAATGTTGAAAAATGGCTTTCAAAAATCGTATTTTTCTCGAAAACGGTTCCGAGAATTTTGCTTAAATTTTTTTTCTTTCCATTAAATTTTAAGATCTATAATATAATAAAAAAAATTCGAACGATTTTCTAAAATTTTGAATTTCTCACTGTCGGCATAACGGATTTTAATGAAATTTTTTAGAGAGAAAATTATAAAAGAATTGAAAGCGTTTTGTGACCTATAGTCTAAATTTCGACTAGAGGTCACAAAACGCTTTCAATTGATTTACTCAATATAGTCCACAAAAACAAAAACAAAAACTATAAAATTTATTTTTACATTTTTTCGCTTTTACTTCTTCTTATTAGATTATAAAAGGTTTAAAAAACATTGCATTTCAAAACTTTAAAAAAAATATTTTTTTTGAATTTTGAAAAAAAAATTTATTTTTTTTTTCTGGAAAATTCAATACCTCGAAAACGGCTCAATATTTTGTTTGTAAATTTAATTTCTATTCGAACAATAATAAAAATTTTAAATTGGTGTACCAAAGTTTTTTCTTAAAAATGTTTTAAAATTTTTTTATATAAAAGCTTATTTTTTTAAGAAGCCACTACAAAGACTTACAATTTTTTTCTTGTATAAACCTATGTATATTTGCTTGAATCATTTTTCTCTATAAACATTCATTTTTGAAATTATTAGTCTATCACATAGGAGCAAGCTCGTGCGACCCAGTCGTGCATTTTCTTTTTTTAAATTGTTGCAAAATAAAAAATCAGGTTTTTTTTTAAGGTTTTAAGTCTGATATTCATAAAATAAATGCTGGTGTGCCGCAAGGTTCCGTTTTGTCTCCGACACTCTTCGTTATCTTTTTAAATGATTTCTTGTTTGAAACTTCTAATCCACTTCATTGTTTCGATGACGAAAGAGCCCTCATCTTTACATATTCGTTTCCAGACACACAATTCTGTTCTTCGGCTATGGGACAAGAACGGTAGCGTTTTCTAAGCTCATAAGATTCTAAATTCTAATCTCGACTGGATTATACAATGGGGTTCTAAAAAGTGCGTGAAATTTAATGCTTCGAAAACACAAAACTGTCTTCTGTCGGCCAAGCGAAACATACCACCCATGCCATTATCCATAAATGGCACTTGTTTCAAAGAAACTGAAAAGCTGTCCATAGCCGGTATGTGTGTCAATATCCACCTCTTATGACATGCTCATGCTCATATATTGGACGTAGCCATATTTGAAGCGAAAGGCTTAGTTTTCCTTAAAATATGCAAGAAATTTGTTTACCCTTCTGATATGGCTACGATCTATAAAGCATACATCCGCCCAAAACCTAGGTATAACTCTTATGTCTGGTGTCCCTATTGACTTATTGACTTATTTGAAGCTGTTGGATAGAACTCAGAATAGAGCACTAACATTTATAGGGGACATATCCATACAGGTATTATTACTTCTCTTAAAATTCTATTGTGTAACACAGTGCGAGCGTTAAAGTAAAGTGAAGAGGATTTATTAATAGGAGATGAAAAAATCGAGAGAGGCAATATATTTCACATTCTAGTAGTACGACTAAAGAAAGAACCTCTTTAGTCGACAGTACGTCTGAAATTAGGCTCAAGGATAAACTTATGAGGCGTATTTTTCATTATTTGATTTAATAACAGAAGAGTATTACCCTATTTCAATTTGTAAGAACAAAAGAAGAGACATTTTGTTGAAAACGTATTTTTTTAAATGAAAACAAAATCATAAAATAGACACGGGAAATATTTGTTTTTCCCGGATTTACAAAGTCCTGAAGTGTAAATCGACCTTATTCTTACAACCTTTTCGTTCACACTTATTTCTTAAAGAAATCTTTGTTCTTTCGTACTAAATCTGCCTCGATAAGAAAAGTTTCACTTGAATTCACCAACCGACCGCCACCCTGTAAAACTCTTTAACCCCAATGATCTTAAAACAAACAAACAAAATAGAAGACAAACAAATATGCAACATTTTAGCGTTCTTAGCCAAGGATATACATCTTGCAACATTCCCTTAGAGTTAAAAAAAAAGTAAAAAAAATTCCCTTAAACAATCCGGAGTACGGAAAAAAGGGCCATTGAATTTGCAGTCAGTAAAAGTTTCCCTATCTATCAGAGTCCTTTATTTGTTCCGGGACAAAAATTAATGCAGCCATTGAAAAAGTTCCATCCAGCTTCCTGTTCCAGAGTCCTTTGTCTCTCGCAGAACAAGACAAGGGAAGCTGAAAAATTGCAATCAACTGCGGTTGGCCGCTGGACAAGAGTGTCCTCAATAGTTGTCTGTTTTGTTTTTGTATCTTCTTCTTACTTGCAAATCCTAATCAGCGCTTACCCTCGAAGAATAAAAACGCAAAGCATATAGAATATAGAATGACAAACATCTTAACCCTATTACATGAAACTAAACCAGTAAAGGAGGACACTCTTTTGCACACAAGCACAAACTCAAACATCCCCCATACGCTGCGCTGTACGAACACTTTGCACGAAGCCTCGTGCAAATTAATTTAAAGCTTACTGCCAACTTTTATAATTATTATTATTTGTTAAAATGATAATCGTGTCGAGCAGTTAATTAGAGCAGCTAATTGTATGCATGCATACAATCTCATAAAAAGGACGCTCTCACACACATGAGGGTGGGGTTCTCTGGGTAGAGCTTAAATGAGGGAGATTCCACGAATGTCCGCCCCATTGCCTTATACGTTTAGTCTAGTAAGTGGGGGGTAATTGGGTGATGGTATTTGTTAGAAGCTGTGTGAGAAACTGCTGATACAGATAACAATGTCACCATTGCTAATGGTTATCGTAATAATGACGAGGACCGTGATAGTGCTGATGACAGCTTTTAACATTTCTTTTTTGTTTCGAATGGCTTGCCTCTCATTTGCTGCATCCCTTACGCAGAGAGCAACAGAGATGGTATGGGAGTGGATTGGTTACCAGCCACTATTACTCCTAACACACGTGTAGGTATACACACTTAACCTACTTCCTGGGAAGCCATCTTTCGCCTGGTTCCATTTTGCAAAAAAAAAGTCAATGGGTATAACTTTATCAGCTCAAGTGGAGGTGGTTGAATGGAACTACTCAAGCGCGAAAGTTGTTGAGCTAAAGTGGGAAGTGGTAAAGTGATAACGATAGCTTAAATGGAGTGCTTTCCCTGAGGACCACTACAACTTATAATGTCCAAATAAATACGTATATGCATTTTTGTAATGTCACCTGCCATATCTTCATGTTTAACTCGCGCTAGCTGTCAAACAATTGAAGGACCTCATAAATTAAATTATATCAATTTTGAAAAAGGATGATTAAATTTAGATTTTCAAACTTGGAACTGCATCATAAATAATAACACGGGCTTTTAAGTCGAGTGCGGTTTCAATTTAGCCCCGGTGCAGATAATACATGTCATTTGCTTCAATTAGCAAATATTACATTACATTACATATTACACTACTCCGTAGTTAAATCTACAAAGTAGAAAGTAGAGACTGAAAGCACTCGCAACTGAGACCATCGGCTTAGACATTACAACAGAGACAGAGACACACAGAAAGAAAGAACAACAGAAGAAACACAAGTCAACAACACACGGTTGGTATTGACCGGTCCCCCATCCAATTACTTACTCGTACTAACCACGCACAATGATGCTTGATTTCGCTGATCGATGGAAAGCGATGCTTTCATCAAAGCCTAGGCCGTTGACAATTAGCAAATATGAATCTGTCACACTGCTTGAACATAGCCTTGAAAGCATTTGTTAAGTTTGTTTTGAATTAAAAAATTGTTTAATTTTAAACACCTACTATGCAGGGAATATGAAATTTTTTAAAAGCCTGACCTCGATTTAGCTGTTTGGCGTGGATTAAAGAAGTCCAATTTTGAAGACTCAGGTGCATAGATTACGATGATCTTATCGATACCTTCCCGCAAGAATGTATTAAGCGACATTTTAAAAATTGTTCAGGAACCGAAAAAAACGTCTCATTTAGTTATTTTTGTCGCTTAATACATTCTTACGGGAAACAAATCTGTTTCGTCCAATAAAATACACACAAAAATAACTAAATGAGACATTTTTTTCGTTTCCTGAACAATTTTTAAAATGTCGCTTAATACATTCTTGCGGGAAGGTATCGTTATGATATGTTCGGCCAGTTCACATCGCTTCTGTGTAATGAATAATACCTCAAACCGCTTGTCTACGGTATCGGCTAGCTATGTGGCACATAACGCTCTTCTGTTAGAATAATATACTGTTCACACAAGTTATCCAATTCGGCCAAAAAGAAAAATTGAAAAATTGAATGTTCAAAAACAGATTTTTTTTTTTAATAAAAAATAGTTTTTCAAAGTTTTGGAGGTTGTTTAGTAGGTACCGTTAGTATGCATTTTCTTACTTTTATGCTTTTAAAATTCTGTGGGCAGTCTTGGAGAAGAAAATGTTTATTTAATTATAGAAAAATAATTGCACGCCAGGTACCAATTTTTCTGGCCCTAATAAAAAAAAAACCTTTTCTACTAACTTTAAGGAAAATCTACTGAGCCGTTAAGCCTGCAGTCGAACAGCTATTTAAGCTATTAAGGATTAACATGTAGTTTTTGTAAATAAATTTGAAATTGAAATTGAAAATTGAAAGATAAACAGAACTGCGAAGGCCAATGCCAATCGTCGGCTCAAGTTTGATCAAAATCTCGAATTTTTACATATAAGTAGTACCTATTTATGTACAAATGCACAACAAATAGGAAAACATTTTTTTTTTGAACCTACCAATTTTCTTTTTACAAAATATATAGATATGTTGAAATCTTATAACATTATAAGGAAAAGTAAAGTTTTTTTCTTTTTTTTTTTTAATAAAATGATAATTAAAAAATAATTTTTTTTTCTCAAAAACTGTTCGACAGATTTGTAAGACCAAAAATAAAAAAAATCATTTAGATAAAGTTAGGAAATGCTTGAAAAAAATTTGCGAAAAATGGTTATTTATACTTTTTTTCTTTTTGATTTCCTCAAACACGGTACAATTGCTTATGATCGTTTTTGTATTGCTAAATCTTCTCGAAAAGATTTGTTTTGAATTTTTAAATTAATTTCAATTTTTTTTAATTCAATATTTCAAAAACCCCATGCTCGATTTTCTTTAAACTTAACAATTAAAATTTTTGTAATACAATCTACAGGATGTGAACAAAAAAATTTTATTTTATCTAAAAATTCTGGTACCCGCCATACAAATGATACTCGTAATAAAATGTTTTCCAAAATCGTATTTTTCTCAGAAACAGCTATCAGAATTTTGATAAAATTTTTGTTCATTCGATTAATTTTTACATTCTATAATTCAATAGGAATTTTTTAAAATTAAGAATTTGCTGATTGCACTTACCTCAAAATTTTGTATAGAGAATGCCCTTAAAATGTTGGAAAAACCTAGCATTTGAAAAATCAAAAAGAAATATTTTTTGAATTATAAAAAAAATAATGTAATTTGAATAAAAATGTGTCAATATTTTTTTTTATTTAATTTTTATTTATGCAATAATAAAAACTTAAAGTTGGCGTACCAAAGTTTTTTCATATTTTTTTTTAATCTTGTTTTTTAAGAAACCACCACAACGACTTATTCTTGTTCTTACATAAATTCATAAAAGAGTTTAAAAACATGAATTTTTATCTTATAAGCAGTTTTTTTCAAATAACTTTAATTTTAAAAATTCTTAGTCTATTACAGAAGAGCAATTTCATGCTACCCAGTCGTCCATTTTATTTGAATATCACGTTAACAGATATAGATTTTCTGTACAGATTCTTTAAATAACAGTAATTTTTGGATTTAAAAATAAAAATAAAATCTCTCGAGAAAGGATGCGATCTGTGGTGTAGTTTGCACAGATTTTTCGAAAGCATTTGATAGAGTAAATCTTCGAATTCTGCTAGCCGAACTTGAAAACTTGGTATTTCACTTGAATTTACTTAAATTGTTTGCTTTGCAGGTATCTTACTGGTTGAATTCAGCATGTTCAAATTAGAAACCAAATTTCGGATTATGTGGATCTTGTGTCCCTCACGGCAATAACTTGGGACACTTCTAATTTTTGATTCTATTAATTAAATTTCAAGTTCTTTCAAATAGTATTTACGTAGTCCTGCCTTAAGTTCTGTCCCTAACAAAAACACGTTTTATTTAAAAAATTAAAGAGCAATCAAAATTCTTTTTTTACGTCATTTATTAAGTATTAAATTTACAATATACTCGTAAATATATATGTAAGAAATTATTCAAAATGCCCCCACTTAGCCTTCAAACATTTTCTTAAACGACCGGCCTCGCGTCTATTACCGCACGCACAACTTCCAGTGGAAACGAAGCTATTGTCTTCAACAAATCGGCTTTGAGAGACTCAATATTTCGGTGAGGCTTACAGCAAGCCTTCTTCTCCAAAGTGTTCCATAACCGGTAGTTCAGCGGAATAAGATCGTTGCTGCCCGAGGGCCAATCTTCTGCGGCAATAAACTCTGGTAAATTGTCCTTGTGTTGTTTTTGCTTTGTGGGCCGGCGCAGAATCTTGCTGAAATATCTAGTGCTTGCCAGCCGGGCAGCCCCGATCTTAATCCGCTGAACATTTTGGAGGAGTAGGCTTGCTGCAAGCCTCACCGAAATATTGAGTCTCTCAAAGCTGATTTGTTGAAGACAGTAGCTTCGGTAGCGTGCGGCGAAGATGAGTGGCCGGATCGCTTAAGAAAGTGTTTGAAGGCTAAGGGGGGGCATTTTGAATAATTTCTTATGTATATATTTATATTGTAAATTTAATACTTAATAAATGACGTAAAAAGAATTTTGATTGCTCTTTAATTTTTTAAATAAAACGTGTTTTTGATAGGGACAGAACTTATGGCAGGACTACGTAGTATAGCTTGAACCAATTCAGTTGGCAATTCTACTGCGCAGGTCTCTTTAAATTTCTTTGTTCTACTCTTTAATTCTTAAAGAGACAGAAAAATCACTGAAAAAAAGAAAAAAAAGATGTACATGCCGACGTTGTTTTCAATGATGCTGCTGCGATTATATCATACTGAAGCAAAGCACTAAGGAGGGTGAGTTTTGTTTATAGCTTCGCTCACAGTAAAATAGAAATGAATTTCCAGTGATGGACTTTCTTTGAATAAGATATGATCATGGTTTACTTTTCTTTCATAGCTTGATGTCTAAAAAACTATTTCATCTCTGGTGAGATAAAAAGAAAAGATTTTTAAGTGTAAACTTTACTTCGAAAAAATAAAATTAATAATTTTTGTTTTTATTATTGGGACACATTTCAGTGCACCTATAATAAAAAAATAAGTCTTTTGCAAAATGCAATTGGGTTAGACAAAAAAACCTACCTGCGAGCTGCGACATAGGATTAATAACAAAAAGTTTAGGGATTATGGTTTATTTCTATGTTTTATGATTTGTGGCTTATAGTAACAGAAAGGTTCCGGGGGCGTTGTGTTTATATTTATTTTATGGCGTTAGTGTATATTTGATATATTTTTTTTTGACCTGTGGGGTTGGGATTAATTGTAGATTAGTGTTAATTAGTTAGATTAGTGTGTACGAGCTTAAACAATTTTTGCCTACGAGTTTTTAAGAATAAATTTTTGCATCTGAGGGAATTAACGTATTTAAATGATATTTGCTTTGGTTTGCAATTCAGTTTAAAAAAACAACCAAGAATAATACATTGAAATACATTTAAAAGAAATTTTAATGGATCCATTTAGAACAAGAAAACCTATTGGAAGCCAGGCGCGTAAGATAGTTGTTAAGATATATAATGACAAACTGGAAGAAGCAAAGAATTCGTTTCTTGAAAATCCTGTGAGTTACGCAACAACGCAAACAGTGGAAACTACTGGAATTTCTGAACGTTCATACAAAAGGGTTATTAAGGAATACGAAGAGACAGGAGTTGTGCAGTTACCAAATAAAAAAGTGCAGCATACGAAGTGGAAAACTGGACTAGACGAATTTGACATCGCAGCTATTCAGCGTATAATGCACAACTTCCACCAGGGGGAAAAAATGATGATGTCCTTAAAAATGTTGAGACCACGAGTATAGGAAGATCTGGAGTTTAGCTTAAGTATTACGTCTCTCAACAGGATTCTAAGAAGAAACGGATTTAGCTACAAAAAAACTCAAAACAACCGGAAACTTCTCTGTGAAAGAAATGATATTAAAATCATGCGAGTGAAGTATCTGAGAAAAAACCGGGAATACAGAACAAAAGGATATGATATAATTTATTTGGACGAAAGCTATATTAATAGCTCACATACAAGGCCACGGGCTTGGACTGATGACAGTATGTTGAAGACGCCAATTTCAAAGGGAAAGAGGCTGATAATGGCGCATGCAGGTGGTGAATTTCAATTTATTGGATGTTCAAAAATTAGCAGAGGAAGAATTTTCAAAAATAACGGCTGAAAAGTGTGTGAAAAAGCCATAAGAACTGAGGAAAAATACTTTTCTCACAACCTGACGGGGGACCCAATTTCAGATTCAATTATAATTAATCCAGGTGACGATTCTTCAACCGACTATGAAAGCGACATTAGTTCTTAAAACTAAGTATATGTAAATGAACATTTATTTTTTAAATTATATTATTCTTATTTATATTGCTTTTATTTTATTATTATGTTTTATATTTATTTCTGAAGTACAAATTTATAATAAATATTTTAAGGTAAAATAAATTCTTAAAAACTCGTAGGTAAAAATTATTCAAACTTGTAAACAATAACCTAACTAATTAACACTAATCTACAATTAATCCCAAAACCCTACAGGTCAAAAAATAATAAATTCATATATCAAATAAACACTAACACCATATAAAATAAATATAAACATAACGCCCCCGGAGCCTTTCTGTTGCTAAGCCACAAATCATAACACATAGAAATAAACAATAATCCCTAAACTATTTGTCAAAGCAAAGTTGAGTTAGGCACTGTAAGATTTAAGGGAAAATTTTTACTCATTAAATATCTTGTGCACCATTTTTGTTTTCTTAAATCCTCTCTCTGCGCAACCGACCGTTGGCCAACTGAATTGGTTGAAGCTATATAGTTCTTTCAATGTAGTGTAGTTAGATATTTAGTTACGAGTAGTTCAACTTAAACTTCAACTAAGCTTAAAAGTTTTAAAGCATATTATTAAGCTGAAAAAGGCACCCCAATTACTTTTTCTTACAAGATTCACTTTCACTAGTTATTATCGACTATATTGTTGCTAATGAAGTTTCCTTTACCAAAAATTCGAAAGATTTTTTGTACTCACTTGATAAGAATTGAAAGGATTCATGAAAAGATACACTAGAATAGCTATAAGAACTTTGCGTTGGAACATCGATATGCCCTCGTATAACTCTTATAAGGAAAAACTAAAAATGTAAAAAAAATATATGTTTTCCTTTATGTTTTCGTGAAATATATATTGCATAGTCAATTGAAAGCTTTTTGCAACTTTTAGTACAAATGAATCAGACCAAGTTCATCTATACAAAAACCTTTGTGTAACAAGCCAGCCGTGAAAAGTACTGAGATCTAAAGGAACGCCAAGTTCTTACTTAATGAATTTTTAATACCGAATATTCAAAGTAGAATAATATTGAAACAGCTACAATGTAATAGAGAAATTTTATTATTTAGTGATTACTGATTAATATTTGATGGGTTCACTGGT
This sequence comes from Philhelius festivus, assembly GCA_963931855.1. Lineage (NCBI taxonomy): Eukaryota > Metazoa > Arthropoda > Insecta > Diptera > Syrphidae > Philhelius > Philhelius festivus. The sequence goes on along the minus strand of OZ007554.1, from coordinate 32,710,580 downwards.
CAAGTTTCTTTTGAATCGTAAAAAAAAACTGCCATATAAAATTTACATCCATTCTGAGGAAGTGGGCGGATACCACGCCTCTGAATAGAAAACCTCAATTTTTATATTTGGTCCTTTATATGCAATTTAAGCCCTACCGTTTTACAATATTTCATCGTTTTACAGCAGTCGGAGATGCTCTATTTAACTAACACCAGTTGGGAGAAAGTGGGCGGATACCCCGCCCCCTGAATGGAAAACTTCAAATTTTTGTTTTTTTCTTTGCTTGCATGACAAGACCTGCAAAATAACAAAGTTCTACGATGTCGAGAAGTGCTCCATAATTTTGATGATCTGTCAGTCAGTCAGTCAGTCAGTTAGTTACGGTTTTTGTGATTTTTGAGGCCTTATATCTCAGGAACCCCTTATGCTAGAAAATTGAAATTTGGTGAGGCGTCTGTGCCTGACTAGTTTAGCAAATATTCGGAATTTAAAGTTTATAACTTTATTGGTACAGAAGATAGGGAGGGGTCAAAAATCGGCTGAGTTTGTTCCTGTAAAAAGGGTGTAGTGCCAGAACTTGGCTGGGCACTACCGTGCCCTTTGATTTTACTGATAAGCAAAACTGTCTTGCCTAGGCGAATTTTTTGGGAATGCAATTTATCAATTTTTTTTATCAATTCCCCTAAAATATTGTATTCATTAACTTCGAATTCAAATTCTGTATTTTACCATTTAATCTTACAGTAATCAAGTGAACGCAATCTTTTGAGAATTCATAAATTTCTCCAAATTCCGTTCATTACTTTGAATTTTTCTCATTCTTTTCTGCTTTATAATCCTTACGACTACTCCAAGTGAAACACCTGGTTTGTTTTTAACTTTGTGTTCTACTTTTTGCTGGCTCTCTGAATTTAGCAAAGTCTATTTCATTATCTGACAAATCTGGTTTTGTCGAAGGAATAGTCTAAGAGTTAGCAGTTATGACTAAAGGCGTTGACCACAATTAGAGTATTTGAAGATTTTGAAGGACTTGAAGAAAAAGAATTAAAATTCTAATTTGTAGAAGAATGAAATGTTCCTGGATCAATATTAATATTAGAAGATGTGGAACAAGAATTAGTATTTTCCTTTGAAGCATTAGAACAACAATTGGTACTTTCTGATTCAAACTGTGATTGAAATTAGTCTATGTTGAAGACGATTTTGTATATATAGAATTTTAACAAGAATTAGAATTTTTTTGAATAAGAACTAGAAAATAAAGATTTAGAAGACGAACTCGAATTTATGAATGATGGACAAGAATTAGTAATTGAACGAAGAGTCATTTTTGCAATTCTACTTAGGCAATCAGCATTTTTGTATTTTGTTCAACCTTTTTGTAAATGATTTCATATTCAAACTTTACAATTATTGTGGATATAAACTATAGGTGCATGATGAGTTGAAAGTTCAAAGGACACTACCAAAAGCAAGGTCCTTAGAATGTTTTAAGTGAAATCGGGATATTGGAAGAGTAGTGGATTAATAAGTTTCTCTTTTAATCCATGAAATGAATTTGAACAAAAAATCTTCTATGAAGCGCCGATAATAACCTGCAAGACCCAGGAAGCTTTTGATTGCTTTGGCGTTCTTGGGTTGTGTGAAATTATTTACACATTCGATTTCTTATGAATCAATTTTAATACCGGATTCGTTTATGACATTTCCCAAATAAATGAGCTCAGTTCGAAAGAATTGGCATTTATCGAGTTGCAATTTTAAGTTATGCATTTTAGGACATTTGAAGATTTCTCTTAACTTTGAATTGTGTTTCTCTATAGTCTTACCGTAAACCACAATGTCATCCATATAAACGTCCAAAAAAAATACTTAAATTCTCAAAAATTGCATTCAATTGATTGCATGACTGAATGGAGAGAAAAATAATTGAAATTCTTTCTGTGGTCAAATAAATATTGATTGTAAAATGTATACTCAAAGCTTCAAAGTTCAATGTCAATGAATACAGTCTTTTTATTTATTCAATCCTTCACTGAATTTAAATTGTAGAGATTGCATTATCAAAAGGTTGCGTTCTTGTACAATGCAGTTCGTGAATATTCATCTAATTTTATTTATCGATTTATTTCTTTTCATTTAAGTCGGCAAAAAGACTCGATTATTCTTTCAAAAATAACTTCTTCGATAGGCTTCCCATTAAAAACAAGAAAGTAAATTTTTTTCTGACGATTGAAAACAGGTATCAAAAACAAACTACATTCTCTAATTAGGAGCTCTAAATAGTGACTACATAACTCAAAAATTCTCTAACAATACTTAATTGGTGTGTTGTCAAAAACATGAGTGTAATTGTGTAGACATACATTGAACAGTATTAGGAATTTATTTAGCAAAACGACGCATAAACCTAAACCTCATTCGCGAGGATAACATAAATCCTTTGTATTTATTGATCAATTTATTTGTCTGCGTCCAACCGAGAATCCAACCACTGGCCATGGGCATAACCTGGTTTTTGGGTTTTCGACATTATACAAACTCAATGCGGCCGATGTTATACATTGGAGATTTGGGAGTTTTTGCGGATGGAATCGACGAATCTATCATCTGGTTATGACAAGAAAAATTACTCAAACAATGTATTTTTGGTTCATTTAAAATGAATTACATTTTGTTTGCAGGCGAAAAATTAATATGAAAAACCAAACGACCAACGACTTTGGTTTTTTCGCACCGAGAATCTATTATAATCAGAATTTCAGAGAACAATAGCCAATAATTTGAGCTACTATATTTTAATCAAAATTTCGCGGTGGAAATGGAAACACACGCGATGACAGTGTTTTTTTTTTGTTTAATTTAAATTTACGATGATATTTCAAATGCAGATTATTTTATTCGCTGCTGTGTTTTGTGTTCGAAGAAGCTTTTTGTTTTGATTACCAGCGAATATTTTGTGTTTATTTTTATTTAAAAAAAAAATAAACTCGGGTGAAATGGTAATTTTGACAATTTTAATAATAATTTTATATGATTTATGAATTCGGGTTGCCAGAACGCAATTTTATTTAATTTTTGGGCAAAATATTTTCACAGGAGTTTCATAATGATGCCAGTGAAAATTTTGAAAATATGTAGGTACCTAGATATTTGAATTAATTATAATTTTATGAAACTAATATTTATGTAAATTTTATTTAATAAAGAGCTAATTCATTATGTAACTATTTTAGTATGCGGAAGGCTTAAAAAACATAAAATCTTTTTTCGATTTACTATCTAAACTCAAATTTAATTTAAATACGGGGTGTGTTGTATGTTTAGGGTCGATTTTATTTCGTTGCCATTTTTGTGTGAATGAAATTTCTGTGGCCACAACCAAGAACCGCTTAAGTCAAAAATATGATTTTTGGGTATAGTACTTTGAAGCTAATTTTTAAATCTGGAAAAAACTGATGCATCAAAATAACAAAACCTCTTCTGATTCCATCAGTAAAAGGCTTAGACCAGAATTTTGTACACCATTTTTTGTGGTTCTAATATTCTTATTCCCAAATTTATTGTAAAAAACATTATTTTTCCAAATTCTTTTTTACCCTTTCTTGCTTACCTACATATGTATGTCACTTAAGCTTTTATTGCAGACTAAATTATTTTTCATACTTCTTCTTTAATGAGATAAGCTGTTTTTAAAAATTTCTTTTCTTCACTTTAATCCATTTAAGTGATTTTTACTTGCGACTTATAGGTACTATAAGGCAGGGTTGCAAAAGCTTAAGTCACTTGTTAGCTTAAGCTTGGCTTTAATTCACAAGCTAGTGAGTGACTTATGAATTAAAAAAAATATAATTCAGCAGCTACGAACTGACTTATGAATTAAAAAAAATTAATTCACAAGTCAGTTGGTGACTTGTGAATTAAAAAAAATTAAATCATAAGCTTCTTAGTGACTTATGAATTAAAAAAAATTTATTCAGAACCTACTAAGTGACTTATGAATTAAAAAAATTTAAGTCATGGGCAAGTAAGTGACTTATGAATAAAAAAAATTTAATTCCCAAGCTACTAAATGACTTAGGAATTAAAAAAAATCAAGTCATGAGCAAGTAAGTGACTTATGAATTAAAAAAATTCAAATCATCAGCAAGTAAGTGACTTATGAATTAAAAAAATTTAATTCAAAACCAACTTAGTGACTTATGAATTAAAAAAAATTTAATTCATAAGTTAATGGATAAATGCTGATTAGAAAAATTATGAAATAGATAATTTATAAGCTAGCGTGATAATCTTATGATTTAAAAACTAGATTTGAAAGCTTTCGTTAATAAAATTAAATAATTATGTAGTCAAAACAAGCTTAAAAATTTCCAATCTACCAACTAACTTATGAATTAAATTTTTTTTAATTCACAAGTCACCAACTGACTTGTGAATTAAATTTTTTTTAATTCATAAGTCACTTAGTAGCTTAGGATTTAAATTTTTTTTTAATTCATAAGTCACTTTGGGGTTGTGAATTAATTTTTTTTTAATTCATAAGTCACCAAATATCTTATGAATTAAATTTTTTTAATTCACAAGTCATCTATAGACTTATGACTTAAGGATTTTTGAATTCAAAAATTCGCAGCCCTGCTATAAGGCAAGTTATGAATTCGTAAAAAAAATCGAACTCGAGATTTTGATCAAAGTTGACATTACGATGATAGCGAAGACCAAAAATTCTGTCTGTCTGTCTGTCTGTCGGTTCGACTACAGCCTAAACGCCTCGGCCGATTTTCTTCAAACTTGGTAGATATGGGTTTTAATTTTTTGCCCCCGGACTTTTTTTTTGTTTTTTTTTTAAGACCAAAAATAACGGTACATGCCATACGATTTTTTTTTTCAAAATTTTATAAATATTTTTTTTTCTCAAAAACTGTCCCACAGAATTTTTAAAAAAAAAATTGAAAAATTTCATTTGGTTAAAACTAGCTAATGGTTGAAAAAAATTTTACAAAAAATTTTTATTTTTGGTAGCCCCCCTGGGTCTATTTTTTTTGTTTTTGATTTTCTCGAAAACGGTACAACCGATTTAAATAATTTTTTTTATGCTAAAGCTCCTCCAAAGTTTGAATATTATAAAATATTCAAATTTTCAATTTTTAATTTTCTGGATTTTAAAAAAAAAAATCATTTTTTTTGGAAACTCAATATTTCGAAAACCCCATGCTCGATTTTTTTCAAACTTGACAAAAAAAAGTTTCTTATCATAATCTACAAGATTTGAGAAAAAAAAATTTGTTTCATTTTAAACTAACGGTACCTTCCATACAAATTTTAAAAAATGATTTTCGAAAATCGTATTTTTCTCGAAAACAGTTCCGAGAATTTTGCTAAAATTTTTTTTCTTTTGATTAATCTTTAATTTTAATCTAGATATTACTGACTGTACCTACCATAGAACGATTTTTTCGAATTTTGAATTTCTCATTATCGACATGACGGATTTTAATGAAATTTTTTATAAAAAAAACTCCAAAAAAGTTTAAAAAACATTGCATTTTAAAACTTAAGAAAAAATATTTTCGTCAATTTTTAGAAAAAAAGTCGTTTTTTTTTTGAAAAATTCGATATCCCAAGAACGGCTTAGTATTTTTTTTTTGGAAATTAGACTTTTATTCGTACAATAATAAAAACTTAAGGTTGGCGTACCAAAATTTTTTCTTAAAAATGTTTTAAAAATTTTTTACATAAAAGCTTATTTTTTTAAGGAACCACTACAACGACTTTTAATTTTTGTTCTTGCATAAATTCATGGTTGTATTGCATTCTGTTTTTATCTCTTACTACCTACTAAAAGAATTTAATTTAATTTAAATTCATTTTATCCTTATGAACAGTTTTCTTTAATAACATTCGTTTTTAAAATTCCTATAGTCTATTACATAGAAGCAAGTTCGTGCGACCCAGTCGTGCATTTTATTTATTACAGAAAAACATAAAGATATTGATATTAAGGAACAATTCACAGTCACAAAAAGAAAACAAAACTTAATAATATATAAAAGTAGGCAATATACAGTATAATATACACAGAGAAAAATATTAAACTTATTCATATTTAAATCAAACTCAAACACATACGATTTGGCATGGAATCGATATCTATTTGATTTTAATAGAAACGTATTTACCCATGGTTGACCCGATTTGAACATGATTTTGTTTAAATTTACTCCACTTTCTATTTGATATAAACATGTTTATGTTTGTTTTAATTTACCTCATTTGATGTTGTTTCAAATAGAATTTTATTTATTTTTTTTGAATACTTCCGTGTTTGAGTCAGGCAGGTACTATTTTTTTCTAAACTTGTATCTATTTAGTTTTTGTTTTAAACACCTTCCATTTAAACTGAAATGCTTTCTATTTATTATACCTAGTATGTAAGTTATTTAAAAAAAAACATTTAACAGTAAAATCGAAGTCTTAAGTCTCTTGATTTTCATCCTCATCTACTAGGTCAGGATGAATATCAAATGCTTTTTCCGTTTCTAAATTATTATAAAAATCGTGAAATGCAGGTTCGATAAACGGAAACAAGCTTTTAAGATTCAATTCAATTCAATTCAATTCAATTCAATTCAAATTTGTCGGTGGTGCGTTGGGGATGTCGCTCAATTTAATTGAATTGGCCCCCCGTTTTGTAACATTTAGAGTTGAAATGGTTGATTTTGGTCAAGGGTGGTCTTGTACTGAATATTACCAAACATGTTCTTGTTGTACCTCAACCAAAGTACTTTATTCCAAACAAATTGGTTGGATTCTTCATTTCGGGTCCTCCAGAGAAATTTAGACTTAGCAACAGAACTGTAATCCAAAAAGTCTTCACTCCGCATTTCTATGACATTAAGGCCGAGCGCTCATAACTTAAGAAGCTCATAAAACTATTCACCAAGCAATATTAGTGAAGATCTAACGTTGTAAAAAAAAACTTATACACAAAATTTCATTCGCAAAGTGCCGTCGCCACCGCACCGCCCTCCGCGCCGCGCGCCACCACCATCCATCGTGCGTAGGCTGTCCTTCTCAGTAGGTTTTCTGCATATAAATATAATGTATGCATGCTTGTGTGCGCCTGCGCTGTGCTCTGAATAGCTATACTAATATAGCATGTTTGTTGTTTATGTCTCTCTCTGCCGAGAAAAGGATAGCATTTGAGAAAATGTTAAATTAATTTGCTAAAATACGGTTTGGGTATTGGGTTTGGTTGTTTTCTCTGCCGCTTGGTAAATTACGTGGCGTTCCTCGTCATGAGACTACTATAAGAATTTATATACAATGAATATATGAGAGTTTGATTCTAAGTAGATAGAGAAGAAAATCAAAAAATACACCCTTTCAAAAAGACATTATCTATAGATAAACACCTAACCTAAATTTCTTTGTTTTTTACACCTTCCCTTGCCAGCTTAAGAATTTGTAATGCTCGAAAACTCATATTATTTTTTACCCGTTGTTATTTTATGCACAAATTTATGGTTCAACACTTTTATTCAAACAACAAATTCTTGAAGCACTTCAATTCCCGGCACACTCTTAATTCAACTGATATTTCACGCTTCCTTTCGAAATAACGAACTAACTCAACGTAAGAACTGGATTCCTGGGGCCTATTGCACCATCTTACGAAATTGTGATTACAAGCATTTTTTCAACAAATTTGTAAAAATCGAGTTTTTTTCATATGTAATTTTTTTTTAATCACAAATTTGTACTTGTAATTTGTAGTTGGTGCAATAGGCCCCTGGTATTGACATTTTGAAAAAAACAGCTTAGTCTACACAGCCTCCTTTTCCGATCCAGCTGGCATTTGCAATAACCGCTTAATATGTTTGTTAGAATTATAAGAACAAAATTTTATAATTAAGCGCTTAAGTCGAATAAGTCGTTGTTAAAAGATATGATCGATTAATTTTCGAACAGTTTTTTAATTTGCAATAATGGCTTATGTCTATTTAAGCGGTTTTCATTAATGTAAGCGTGTTTGATTTCAGAAGAATTTTTGAATTTTCATGAGTGGCTTAAATCAACTTAAATCGTTTTTGGTATAATGAAACTATAAAGTTTCAAAATTGTTTAGTGAGATAAGCGGTTATATCAAATGCTGTAAGTTATGATAAACACTTAAGCGATTTTTTCTTTTGCATCTATTTCAACGAAAAATAAAGTAAGATAGCTAGAAATTTTTTTGTAATATATAGAACAACATAAAGAGATAACGATGCAAGAAAAATCTCACTTTTGTCTTAAGTCGAGTTAAGCCGTTATTGATTGGGGCCACAGATTTATCAATTGCCATTTGATAGAGAGTGGTCGATGACAATTGGAGGGGATCCTGATTTCTGATACTTACGGTCGGTGGTCGACTATTATCATCTTTAAATAAATAAATAAATAAAGGATTATGTGAGATCGGCAGGTAATACGCTACTGGTGGTTTTCGGAACAGCCGGTATAGCTATGGCTAAATGCAGGTACCAAAGGCCTTGGTGGCAATTAAGACACTCTACAGTTCTATCTAAAAACTCGTAACCACGGGTAGGGGCAACCCTGAAGAAAGAACTATTCAAACTATCAAATGACCAAATCAAGTTTACTATCGTCTTGTTACAACACGTAAGCAGGGATTGAAAGGGTGTCTTTTCTATATTGTAGTACGTCCTCTTATGGGTCTTTCGTGTGGAAAGTAAGTTTCAACTGAATGGTGTCGAATACAAATTATAATTTATATGACGTCATGTGAATTGCAAGAATTACCATTTTTGTTGAGCCTGATAGTATGTGGGTGGCTCGAGACTACGGCTCCGGCTGTGACTCTGATACTCAAGGAATTACATAAATGAATATGAGTTTAGCATGGAACGCTTTGTTACAGACTAACTGTATGGTTCACCCTTTGGGCTGCCCCTTTGGACTATATTTCGTTAAGAAGGGCTTTATCAATGCCTTTAAAGCTATTAGTGACCGCTTTTGGGACGTGTTGGAAAACTTTCTTGCGCCCGAATTGGGTCATTGAGGCCTACAGAACATATGTACATATGTGGTTGCCACAACACACACAGCTTGTGCTACGATGCGAATTATACGAAAAAATTCCCAGTCGAATAATGTCAAAAATTGGTAATAAGGATGGGCTCCTACGATCCCCCGGATTGACACATCCCGATTTCTTCTGTTGGAGGTACTTCAAAGAAAAGGTTACAAAAACAAATTAACCACAACCTCAATGCTTAATGACAACATAAGAGGCGAAATTGCTTAGTCGATTTTTTAGCTCTGTGGGCTGGATTCTAGTCTTGATAGCACACCCAATGCCTTTTATTTAACAAAGTATTGTTTCATCACTTTCTCTACAATTAAAAGTCTTGTTCACAAATATTCAAATTCGTGGTACCTTCGCAGCTCCCTCCTCAACAAACCCTGATGTTGACCTCTTTCGAACTCCGCCAATTGCTTCCTGATACTAAACAAGTCTGTGGCCGCAAACCATAACCGCCTAACTCGAGTTATGACGAAATTGAGTTTTTATCATAATCGTGCTGAGAATATAAAAATCTGTCCCCACTCAATTTTTTACGTCTGTATCTTTTTTTAAACAAAAGTTATAAACAAAAAACCTAACAACCTAACTCGCTTTTCAAAAATTATAATTAGTCATAACAACTTAACTCAATAAAAATACAACGGCAGTTTCATAACTTAAGTTAAGTTTTTATTATTCTGCATTTAAAAAAAAAATAATGGGGAATAACAACATAAGTCAAGTTAATCAATTTAAAATCTGCCGAGAATTAAAAATGCTTATTTTTCATTTTTCTTATATCAACATAGGCTCTTATTCCCTGATGTAGAACAAATATTTACTTTTCTTAACTTGAGTTAGGTTGTTATGGAAAACCACAATTCTATTTTTTGACCAACTTAACTGAACTTAAGTTCTTTTGGCTAACCAGACTATGATTGCATGAAAATCTTAAATCGAGTTAGGCCGTTATTCCGTGTTTCAATTTAAAAAATCACAAATCTAAGTTGACTTATGTTCTTTTGCCTTAATCAGTTTACTGTAAAAATGAGTCATAAGTGAAGATAGGTCCTTACGAACAGTTGCATCTGTAGTGTAAGTACTGTTTAAAATTGAAAGGTTTAATTAAAGAAGTGCGTAAGATATCGATTAGAGCTGTGCAAATAATGAAATTAGCAAGGATGCTTACAATTTACAAGATAATTATTATCTATTAATTATCATTCTGATTACACGATATAGTTATGTGATGTATTTAGGAGCTGATATCACATTGGGCAGTGCCCTACGAACAAAATTTGTATAGGTATTACTCAATAAGAGAAAGTACCCATTACAACAACAAGCGTGGTTTCAGTGCTTTTCTATCTCCCCTTAAAAAAAATTCCTATGTAAATTGGTGATCGAAATTAGAAAAACGGTTTATAAAAATATTTGTTTTTCATTTGTTCTTAAATAAATTTGGGGTGTCAAATTAAAACAAAATTCAAAAAGAAATATCAAAATAAGAAGTCGTAAGAATTGATCTTCCATTGAGCATTTTTTTTTCACTACGCTTGTGCAAACCTCAAAAACATTATTGTCTATTATTTTTTTATTGCAGGACAATGTAATAATAGAGATCAGCTTGTGCGTGAATAAAATGGAATGAAATTAAAGAATTCCTGTTGCCAATCCCTGTTTTCATGATTTGAGAGTGTACTTTTAGAAATGTATTTTTTGCTTTAAATCAAAATATAATATTATGACTTTTGTTACAATTAAACCAAACAAAATTGTTTCCATATTTTGAACCGAGTATAACGAAATACAGTCATTAAAGAATGGCCAAACTCTTATTTTTAAGTCATCATAGCAACAAAACTTTCAATATTTAATAGAATTCTAAGGTTTATGTTAAGATATGCAAACAGTGTTTTGTTGTTCAGGTGAAATACATAATATGTACATGAAACTGAGAACGTTGAAAATGATCCCGAATTTGATGGTATTTTTTTAATAAACCAGAATAGATACACTTATTTAATAAGTCTAGTAATTCAATTTCTGAGAGCTCAACTAGAAGAAACATTTGCAAGACCTAAATGCAAATCTAAGAAAAAGCTATATATTAAACTTTCAATCAGCAGAAAGACTGTTAAGGTTAAGGCTTGCAAGCCTCTTTATATTTGTAGAAGTAAATACACCGAGAGCATTAAATTTTAAAAACTTAAACTGTAGTTCAACAGCTACTGGTCATTAGAAAGCTATTACCAAAGAATTTTATATATTGGTTCCCTCCAACACATTGAGGATACAAAATTTGACACCTTGGTGTATGCAGTTAACTGGAAGCCAAAACGCGACCGTAGTATAAAGAATACGAAAATATTTTTAATGTTTTTTGTAAAAAAATATTTTCTTCAGTTCTTTGACGAAACTGAGAGCTTCTTTAAATCCGTCATCAAAACAAAAAACTTCACTGTCGTTAGTGTCGTTCGATTCCATTTAAGTATATCAGAGAAAAACGTGCTCCTAACAATAAAACGACATATTTCGAGGTTTACTGCACATGAAGGCCACGTTATTTGAAAAGACTCGTGTACAAAATATTTAAACGCCAGCTTTAATCTTACATCAATACACGGCCATTATAAATCATAATCTTTGAATCTGGCAAGCTTATCAAAATACTTAAAAATGTTTGGATTTATCGGCCAAGAGTTTAATGCCCCAAAAGTAGACAAGTGTTCTTTTGCTTCGAAGAGAAAGGTTACCGAATCCGAGAATGAAAAGTTCGCATTGCAAGTGAAGCAAAACGCAACGAAAAAAAGAAGCGATAAAAACCAAACACTTTTAAATTAAAGCTTTTACCTTCATCGATCCTTGAACCAGGGCTTACAGATGTGATTGCGCCCATCACAAGCTCAATTAGCTTAGTGAGAAAAAAAAACGAAGGTCCAAATTGATTTTTATTTCGTCAATAAGACTGATTTAATTGACACGAAGAACAACGACAATGATTTTTCTGATTTTGCCAAATTTTATAGATCTAAAGTTTCTTGGAAACGAATAGATGAAGATGGTAACAAAATAACTACGTTACTATAAAAACTGCATCAAATGCCCTACACAAATTTCTTGCACAAAGATGAGGTTTCTAAAATTATAAAAAGTAAAAAAAGACGAGAGCTTCTTTAAATCTAAACAACTTTTTTTCCAAAAGAAAAGAAGATTTCATGGACTTAAAACATCAAGTCTTGATTTTCAGTCTTTCTATGACAATCTTCCATCCAATATGGACGAGCCAAATACTTATCCTCATTTAACAGGCACTGACAACTCAGAAGATACTTAAATATCAATTTTGCTCAAAATTTAATCAATAACGTACAATACATAATTTAAACTTATGCATATTAAAAACTTGAATAGATAAAATATTCTTATTACAAAATGTTCCTTTACTTGTATGATACTTTCACGACCAAAAGAAAACAAACATGGAAAATTAACTTAAGTTAATAAATACCCTGGTTTATTGGTAAGGAAAAAGAACTTAAGTCAACATATGGAATTTTTTCCCACAGTCTCACACATGGAATAACGACCTAAGTCGACAAAAGAAATTTTAATCATTCTTTCTTAATATGCCATAACAACCTAACTCGACCTAAGCTTTTTATTTTTTTAAAGTTCAATAAGCCATAACAGCTTAAGTGTTTTTTTCCTTAATTACTCACTAAATATAAGACATACATTTTATTACTTCTAGTATATGAGAAATGTGTATTCTTTCTTCATTTCTGCATTTAAGAAATTTAAAAATTCATAATTCCTGATTCATAGAGAGATTATGAAACTTAAAACTGCTCTCCTGAAAAATATGAAAAATCGACTTAAGCGGTTATGCCTTGTGACCACTGAAGTATTGACCTTATCATTTCGGGGTTTGAATTGTCTCGTCAGAAAAAAAGATTTTTCTGTAACTCCCCTCAGCACAACGCAACGTTTAAGCAATGCTATTACTCTTTCATGTCTAGTTTTTGTTAGGACTTCTGGCTGCTCACTCAGGTATAATGAATCTTTCCAGAATAATTTTGAATGAACCGAATGATACTTCTTTGTAAAATACCAACCTCTCGTGACATGATTTCCTGATTCACTCAAGAATTTCAACGAATTTATGCTGACAATGTTCGAACTGAATTATTCATCTTTTGCCAAGAAGGCTTCGAGGCTTAACTATAACTTTGGTTCTAACAGTCATTAAGTATTTACGGGAAATAGAGGCTACTGTCAACTTAATGTTCACTTTTCAAAATCCAAAAGTGGATGGAAATTTTCAGTTTTAAGCAAAAGGATTTACCCGTTTAATTTTAGTCTTTTAACTTCAATAAACCTAAACCCAGAAATGCTCTTTAATAGCTGGAGGAGAAACCAATACCCCACCTTCTCCGTGCATGTCCTGCTTTAACCCACGGACGTACACTCTATCTGGGAGATTCCTACTTCAATGACCTTAATCAAAGGCATATTTTGGTGAGCTACAGAAATTATCTCTGACTATTTATAACATTAACAAAGAAAAAGTAAACCAGGGATCCATTTACTAAAAATCTGATTCCAGCCCAAGGCTAACCCAAGGGAAAATTACTTTGCCCAAATCTTACTCAGAATGTCCACACTTTGCATACATTCTTTTTCGTTACTCGGGAAAATGAAAAAAAAATGCATTATTCATTTGCTCACACATGTAACTTGTTTCGTATTTTTAAATAGAAAAAATTTTTTTCAATCAAAAAATCGAGAAATATCCTCGAGCTCGAACACGTACAAATCCGTTCAATCTTTCCAGGAATAGCAGGACCTAGTATTGTTGCTCCTGCACACTTCTTCCTATCGTGTGGCTGATGGCAAAAAGTGTATCATCTGAACAACAAATTCAACATTTCAACAAACAACAAATTGAACAACTAGATTCATCTTTTCATTCTATTCTCCTGACACCTGACAGGAAGATAATCAACTGGGGTATTGAAAAATCTGGTTAGATACTACCAACCTCTTCCACTCTCTTTCTAAAGCTATACATATGTATACACATTCAAGAAGTTCTCCATTCCCATATTCATTTAAAGTGTTCGGTTGTTGTTCGCTTATGGCACATGAATTCACTTACACAAACGCACATTATATTTGTTGTCCTCTCAAATACATAAATATAATGTAGAGGTATGTATGTTGGCCCCATTTCCTTTTAGCACCAAAGTGTTTCCGAAAGGTTTCTGTGTACCTTACTCCATATCAGGAAAGCACATACCTTTCGTACTTAGACTCTGCATCCAGCTTCCAGATTCACTTCGAGGGTCATTTGTAGCATTGAAGTGTTGTAAATTACATCACGTTACGGTGATTGGGTGTATCCATCTATAACATAAAAGAATCCTAGATTCTCGTACACCTACGAGTATAACAATAGTGTAAGTTGAGAAATGAAAAGAACTTGCTTATCCGCTTCCAGATGAACCAGAGGGGATTTGAAGATTTGAATGAAAGAAAACCCATGACCAATTTAAGGACATACACCAAATCCACCCAAGTCGTAATCAATTTGTCTTTATTGACGAAACGCAATGAGAAAGCCTTAGAACGGTACAGAGGGATTATCTAGAGGTTGTCAACTTTATTTTATTTTTTTTTTGTCGAAAATCTAAGCATGAAAATAATTGAGTTGACCAATATTTTTTGTTGCACCTTCTTTAATATATGGTGTAAACCCTTCCAAACTAATAGGCAATTTTTCAAAGTTGTTAATGTAAACATGGACATGAAAGGATAAAGGAAGAACTATGTGGTAAGCTTTGAACCTTAGAGTTAAAGTGTTTGCATACGAAAGAATATGGTGGTACATTTTATTTTGTTTGGCTTCTTCCAGGTCAAAGACCCGAATTTTATTTACGATTGCAAAGAAAGTCTTGGTGTTGTCCTTTTGACTGATTTCTTTCATTATTATCCGAGCATTACTCTGATTTCGAAAATTCGTTATCAGTTCTTCCTTTTTGCTTATCGTCCAAGATTCGCTGCTTCAAAGTAGGACTGGCAATATACGTCAGCCCAAAATAAAGAAATAGTTTCCTATTGTACAAAATATCATTGAAATTCTGAAAATAGATGAAGGATTTTTTTTAATCGTAAGAATTCTTTTCAGACACCTAGGGTTTTCTGTTCTTCGACATCTTGAATTTAAAGAAAATAAGTTTTTGTCAAATCACTGTTACATGTCTGAAACTTATTGGGTATTTTTTTCTGTAAATTTAATAACTTTTTCAAGAAATTGAGCAACAATTACAGAATTTGCTGTGGTGTTTTATAAATCTTGTAAGCTTCCTAGAAAGAAGCCTCCACTTCTGTCTGGGAATCCTTTATAATAAAATAGTAATAGCGGAATACCGATCTATGCTTTCTATCAGAAGTAAGTCCTCGCATACTATTTAATAAACAGAACAGTTTCAGATTTCTGGAAATTGATTTTCAACTTGTCGAAGTGAACCTCCAATTCTGATGTCTTCGACTTTTGAAAATGTTCTATCGATAGTGTAAATGCTGGAGAAAATCAGCGAGTTACCAGCTCCTTGCTGAAGACTATTTCTTGTATCAAGTTAAATTTTGATAGAAAATACGAGTATATTGCAATATTTGAGAACAAACTTTCTACCACTGAGCATCAAACTCTCCCGCTCTCCTTCATTGCAAAATATCTAGGTGTATTTCTGACTCTAAATAAACTGGAAACTGAAGAAAGAGTTAAGAAGTCCTGCAGAGATTTCTACGCCTTTAGTAAAACTTTTGATAAAAAGTGGTGATAAAAAGTGGGGTCTTCAATCAATGATGGTTTTGAGCACCTACACAACCGTAGTAGAATAGATCCTCAAATATGGTTTGATTGTGCAGTGGCCCGCTCTTACCAAAGCATATAACATCGATACACTCAAAAAGGTACATTATCACTGCTAGCGTTGGCCCCACAGTGGTTCAAAGATCTTGCTCCACCGATATATTAATCACTTTTCTGCACCTTTTACCACTTGAGCTCTTTAAAAAGACTAATGAAATCGAACTCTTGGTTTCCCAAACCTTATGGTCACAGAAATTTCACAGAGTTTAATCCAATAGAAAAAATTCCCTTGTCCACTTACTACCGCGCCCCTAAAATGACCAACAGAAAGGATTTAAAGGTTAAGTTCTCATCCAGGAAGGAGGAGGATGATGACGTGTCATGACAAAAGGTTTGCACGCAACTATTTTTACTAATTGCTCTAAGATGGAATGCAGTGTTGCCTCAGGTATGTTTTCTCTAAATTTTTATAAGTCCTTTCTTGTTGGCCAGGCAGGAATCAGTCCTTCATGGCTTACTTCTGGAAATAGTGAACATCCCGCTCGAAGTTATAAAGCAAACTATTTTCTCAATTTTTCTTAATGAATAAAACCGCAGGTGGAGTAATTTCACTAACTGCATTACATCAAGAAAGATAAGGCTCACCTATAATTAACCTCGGCCACTTGATCTAGTATGCAGACCCAGGACAAAACATAACCAGGGTCGTTCCTACCTGGTAGCGAACACTGACCAATAGAAAAGGATGCAGCGAAGCTAGGCATTCCTTACAACACTCACTCTCACAGCTGTAAAGACTAGGAATTCATTAATTTCCTCTGCAAATGCTCTCTTCTGGCGAAATCTAGAACACAATCATAGAGAAGAGCTTTTTTTGACGACACGGAAAAACTTTCAGAAATGAAAATTAAAGACTTGATGTCTTTTCTCAACGTCTAAGACGAATTTCGGTTACTTCTGTACCATGGTTTTGATTACATTCCTTAGAGCTTAGAACATGAGTTGGCAGACTTGGAGCTTTGACGGAGGCTTATGGTGCACAGTTAGTTAGGTTAAGGTGGCTGCTGACCGGAGAAGGATAACACACTTAGACCAATATTTGGTCGTTGTGATACCACAGGATTTCAAAAATTACCCTTACTCTTTAAACCATTTTGAGCTAACAATGAAGCGTTTGAGACAGTGAAAGTCGGAATTATTTAGATCACTAGGATCGTTATAGTAGTAGTCTCCCAAGTGTAGTCTACGTCTTTGTACTAGGGCAGGACAAGAACATAGAAGGTAAGGAACTGACTCCTCTTCTTCTTCATCCATGCAGCTTCTGCAAAAATCATTTGCAGGAACTCCAAGACGGAAAGCATGTCTTCCTATAAGGCAGTGTCCAGCAAAGACACCTATAACGGAGCTAATATGCAATCTACCAATAGAAATTAGTTGTTTTGAGCGTTCAGCATCAAACAATGGCCAAATTAGTTTAGTAGACCGGCAAGTTGGGGTGCTGGTCCATCTGTAATTAGCTTTCTTTATGGTATCGTGCTTTAGCATAAGCATGCAAGTAGTTAGGGGTATACCGATGTTAGATTTGCTATCCAACAAAGGTAAGATTGTTCCGTTTCTTGAAAGTTCGTCAGCTTTACAGTTTCCTGGAATGTCTCTATGCCCCGGCACCCATGTAAGGTGAATGTTAAACTGTTTAGACATCTCCACCAGAGATGATCGACAATTTTGGGCTGTTTGTGAGTTAATGGAGACATAGTTTAGTGACTTTAAGGCAGCTTGACTGTCTGAGAAGATACGTATATATCAGTAGTCGATATAACGTTTTCTTTTAGCCAAGAGAGGACTTCTTTTATTGCTAAAAGCTCTTTCTGGAACACGCTACAGTGATTGGGAAGACGAAAATATAGACAAATATTTAATCTTTCGGAGTATACGCCTCCACCGACCCAGTCCATCTGTGTAGAAATGAATCGCTTCGTCTACCAACAGTGACTCATTTTCCCAGGTAGACCTGGAAGGGATGGACACTTGAAAGTTTTTATTAAATTTTGGATGAGGGGTGGTGTAATCGACGTTACTAGGTAGGGATCTGAACGATTTCAGAATAGTGGAGTGGCCAATATCGTTATTGATCCACTGCGAGGAGGCTTTAAGCCGCATGGCTGTGCTAGCGGCCGATTGTTTATTAAAGATATCTAGCGGTATGAGATGAAACAGAACATCAAGTGCAGCGGAGGGAGTTGAGCGGAGAACTCCACGCATGATTAAGCAGGGTGTTCGTTGGACTTTGCTGAGCTTATCGCGGTTTGTTGCTATTTCCAACGCAGTCCACCATATTGTTACTCCATATGTAAGTATCGGTCTAATGACTGAGATGTATAGCCAGTGTGTAATATGAGTTCGTAGACCCCATTTGTTACCTACGGCTTTTTTGCAAGAGAATAGATTTATGTTGGCTTTGTTGATTCTTTCTTGGATATTGGGCTTCCACCTTAATTTCTTGTCTAAAATAAGACCCAGATATTTTGCTTGTCCGAAAATTTAAGCGGTATACCTTTCATGTCCTGACAGTTCTTCGAGTAGTAAAATCGTCCAGTTTTGAATTTATAATCCTGCTTATCAACATATGATTTATCAATTTACTGATTGACGTATCCACCTGCAGAAATGACAGCACAGATGTGATTGCGGATGCGTCGACATTGTTAAATCTCCTTGTATAGGTATCTAGGAAAGCAACTAAGGTGAACTCCTTATGATGAAGGAAATGTTCGATAGTACGAACCAGCGTATGTAGAGCGGTTTCTACATATTTTCCTTTATTATAGGCATGTTGAGCATTGGATAGTAAGGACTTATCAATGTTTACCCTCAAATGGATTTCAATCAGACGTTCAAATGTTTTAAGAAGGAATGATGAAAGGCTAATAGGTCTTATATCTTTAGAATTAATATGGCTATGTTTGCGAGCTTTGGGGATGAAAATAACATTGAGTTCTCTCCATGCCAAAGGAATGTTAGCCAGTGTGATACAACCAGTGTGGCCAATTAAGCATTTTTCCTGCTAAATCTAGCATGAAAAATTGTTTTTTAGCATTTTTTTTTTTTCAAATCATGCCGGCATATTTTTTAGCATGAAATCTGCTCTTAGCATGAAAATTTAGCAGAAATTTACACGAACCATGCAATTAAATTGAATTTATAAAAAGCTTAAACAAAACCTACGAAAGTGTGTGCTGACTTCAATGTAACTTTTATTGTAGGTATTGTTGAACGCAACCACTTTTAAGTTGTAACGAATTCAGCAAACTAACATACTTTTCCTTGATGAACCACCATCTATCGGAAAGTTTTTAACGATTTATCTCGCCTCATTTTATCGCTAATTAAAAAGATAGCTGTGTTTTCTGAAGATGAATTAAAAGTAGATATGACTATCGACAAACTATTACCCAATTCTTACTTGGGCTTTCAGTGTGAAGAAAAATTACAAAAATTCAAGATACAAGATTTTAAAACATGCGACGATGAAAATGAATTTAGAAAAAACTGTAAAAACTTTATTTTGAAGCTTATCAAAGAGCTTCAAAAAAGAACACCAGAAAATCTGAGAATTTTACAGCAAATACATTTTTTTCCGTTCAAAAGTGTTTGAAAATACACAAGCCACAATTAATTCCAAGCTATAGGTGTGTTTTTTTTGCAAGTCCATATAGAATTGTAAAAAAAAACGACATCGGGATTTAGGAGCTTTTTTTCCAAATAGCTGGAAGCACTGTGTACGCTATGACATTTGTCAGCTTATTGACGACTAGAATCAACCAATCCAAAAACTTCACTTTTGACGTCTCTGAGCAAATTATCGATAACATATAGATAATACTATTTTGGCATCACCATTTTTATCGGGTCTTAGATTAACGCTCGATAATTATCTGGTCTTAGCTAACTCTGTATAGATTTAAGTAGTTGTTGCATTTGCGTGTAAAGCGCTTAGTCCCGATGTCGTTTTTTTTTACAATTCTATATGGACTTGCAAAAAAAACACACCTAATATCTATAGAATAGAAGCGCAGTGGAATAATTTACATTTAAATGCTTGAGAAAATGTGGAAAACACTGTGGAACTTTGGTGTGAAGTAAATAAATTCACTGACGCTTCTAATTAAAATCCATATAAAGACCTCTCAAACCTTGTCATTTCATATAAATGGTCTTACCGATATCCAATGCTGCTGTTAAAAGAGTTTTCAGGCAAACAGGATGAAAATAAATATGCTGAGTAGCATTCTTCTTATTAGGGATAATTTATCTCAAACATGTTGTGATAATTTCGCTGTTCCTAATAAAGTTAATGAACAGGTTGGAGCATCAAAATTGTATGTAACCCAGGAAGAAGAAGACGATATGCGTGATATTTTTTGAAGAGGCTTTGAATGAGCTCAACATTTTCATTTTTTTTTTAATAATTTAATATTTATATTTTAGTTCTAACCAGAGTGAATTATTTTTAAAAATGTTTTTTTTTGTTCAATAAATTTGATTTATAAAGAAAAAAAAAACAAATTTCCGTTTGTTTTAGTTTAAGGCAAATTTTTTGGCAGGTTTCCAGCTAAAAAAAATATTTAGCATAATTTTTAGCATATTTAGTACGCAAAAAATCATGCTAAATTGCCGAATTTAGCATAAACTCAAATTTTGAATTGGCCACACTGGATACAACCATTAAGGATGTTGACCAGAATGGGTATTAAGATATCTATGGTGCACAGTGGATGGATGATCAATCGTTCAGATACCTAGGAATTATACTAGATAGTAAACTCCTCTGGAACAAACACATAAATTATATAGTCGGAAAAGCCACAAAAGCCCTAATGGTTTGCAAAAGAATTGCAGGCAAGTCATGGGGTTGCAAACCGAGCATCCTTAGGTGGATGTACACTATGATGGTAAGACCCATCATTACCTATGGTGCGGTTGCATGGCACAAGAAAACCGAATTAACAACAACTAGGAAAACCCTAGAAAAAATCCAAAGGCTCGCATGTATCTGTATTACGGGATGTCAACGGCCTTGGCTTTGATGAAAGCATCGCTTCCCATCGATCAGCGAAATCAAGCATCATTGCGCATGGTTAGTACTTGCATGGGGGACCGTTCAAATACCAACCGTGTGCTGTTGACATGTGTTTTCTGTTGTTCTTCCTTTCTGTCTGTCTCTCTCTGTTGTATTGTCTAAGCCGATGGCCTCAGTTGCCAGTGCTTTAAGTGTCTCTACTTCGTAGATTTATCTACGGAGTAGTGTAATATGTAATGTAATGTATGTATTACGGGAGCAATGAGAACCTGCCCTACCGCAGGTATTGAGGTTATCCTCCATCTATCCCCTCTACACGAGGTCATTAGAAGTGCTGGAGTGGGAGGAATCATGAGGTTCTCAAAGGAAGGAACTGGGACAGGTAAAATAATTGGTCTCAGAGAAAGGGACCTAATTGACAGGTCCACAATTACTAACCTTATTGACATCCCAAGAGATGGAATGATCAAAAAACATAATTTCGAGAAAAACTTTCTTACACAGCTTAGTAACAAAGAAAACTGGGTAGGAGAGGATATAAACTATACACTCGAAGCAAATACCATCAAGTGGTACACTGATGGATCGAGAACAAGCGAAGGGACTGGTGCAGGAATTTTTGGGCCAAAAACCAAACTTTCCATACCGATGGGACGGTCCACCAGCATCTTCCAAGCGGAGGTAAACGCGATAGGGAAATGCGTGGATCGCAATCTCGAAAGGAATTATCGTAACAAGAACATTGCCATTATGTCAGATAGTCAAGCAGCACTAAAGGCACTGAGCTCATACACCATCAACTCTAAGCTGGTGGGGGAGTGCATAAGTAGGCTAAACGAACTAGGCAAACAGAACAGGGTCACACTTTATTGGGTACCTGGTCACGTTGGTGTTCTTGGAAACGAAAAGGCAGATTCCCTAGCAAAATTAGGTGCTTCAACTCCCCTAACAGGGCCTGAACCCTATTGCGGAATAGGTGAAAATGTCATCAAAACCAAAATTAAACAAGAAGAGGAGGCAAACAGAATGAAGAACTGGAATGAACTCCCTAGGCTGAGACAGGCGAAACTACTGCTGGGTAACTACAACCGGTAACGTTTCGAAAACTGTATCAACCTTAGTAGGAATAACCTAAGAATAATAACAGGTATTCTAACAGGACACTGTAAACTTAGAAGACACCTTAATCTAATTGGTGTAGTAAGCAGTGCCACTTGCAGATTCTGCAACATGCATGAGGAAACTCCGGAACACATACTGGGAAAGTGTTGTCCAATCATGCACCAAAGGAAAACCCATCTGGGACGGTACCAGGTGGAAGAGAGCAACCTACCCTCTCTAAAAGTGCCCCAAATACTAAAATTCCTTAAGGCAATAGGTTTGGAGGAAGAACTGTAGGATGAGCCAGCTCATCATTATAAGAGGGGGCACAATAGATCTACAGGTCGCAGTGCAATTAATCCCCAATACAATTCATTCATTCAAGGCAAACACACGTCATATCACAGCAATAAGACTCATTAAAAGTCCTTGAGAATAAGCCCACAATTCCCCATATCCAATCCATCCACAGGTTCAAACGAGTTATGATACCAATACGGCGTACTTCAGAGCTATAATTTAGCCCAAATGACTATAGACTGCCAGTAGTCATCATTTCTACCTAACTACTGAAAATTTCAACAAACATACTCCTATATATGTAATAGTGGTTAAAATAAGTTGCGTCTGGTCACCTTTAGAAAAAGACCGTTAAACTAAACAGTGTCAAAAGCCTTCTCCATTTGTTCCATTGGATATCAGAGACCGGCTTAGACGTGGCATTAAATGTAGGGGTATCTTGTTTCATCTCAGAAACGAACTGGGTATCTGGTATGATATTGTTGTCCTCTGGCTTACTTGGACTCTATTAATAACTCTTTCGAAGACCTTACATACTGAATACTGATACCCATCATTCTCCGAAGCTTTAGACGTGGAAGATCGTTTTGATCATTCTTGCTGAAGCTCTTAATAATCATTTACGGAATGGCTTAGGTTCATGGTCTGAAGTTCCTCTTGATCAATTGGTTCATTGGTTGATGTTTTTGATTGACGACTTCATTGTTAAAATCTTGTAGTAGTCGGCGCCGAAATTATGATTTTGTACGGCTTAATTGCGCCAATAGAGTTTTGGAAATGTTCATTTGGACATGTTTTCGGTTTAACATTAGCAAACACAACTTTCTCATGACAAAATATTTATTTGTTATGATAGAAATATTCATGGCTTTAGCAATCTGATAGGAACCCTTAACTTTGCGGATGAGTATCAATACCAGGCTTTTGTCAAAATTATCCCTTGTATACTAACCATTACGGCTCGGGTACCGAACCACATTTGCAAGCTTTTGTTGAGAAGAGCTGCGAACTTCATCTATAAGTCGGAAACTTTAGTAACTTTCATGATATTTAGAAGGATAATCTTCACATTTTCCTTGGTATATTTTTAAACTTAACTTCCCTTATCTATACTATTTGGAAAACCTTGTTAAATATCCATCCAACGTTAACAATCAAACGTGAGCTACAAAAGGTATTAAAATTTCAAAAAACAATGGCATTTTAGAAAATTTAATTTGAAGTCCTTCCAGTCGGCCACGGGGAATTTTTTTTTTTTAACTATGTACATTTCAGCAAACAGGATTCGGTCTATATACTTAACAAAACAGATATACTCTCAGTTATAAGCTGATTAATTAAGTATAATTTATAGGTTAACCCTTAACTGGCTTAAACACATCTCATTTGGATAGTTCTGTCATTTCCAACGACTTGATTCTTTTGTGTCACTGACACAGATGTGTGCTTAAACTTGAGCTATTCAAAAGTTGACTGAGAAAGAAGGGGTGGGGGAAGATGCCAATGCATATAGATATGGTATGCCATGATGGGCATCACATCGGGGCAACCCAACCAACTATGATGGTGACGAAAGCTTCCCAGTGAATCATAAATTTTCTGCTCTAATTATTCCCTTGCAGAATATTTTCCGTCCTTGCTTTACTTGCCATACCGCTGCCGCCACTGCCACTGCAACCACCATCACCACCACTACTACCGCCGCCGCCACTCAGCCATTTTTGTAGTCGTGTCGTCAGAAGTTTTCTCTGTCTGTGAGCGCGCCTTTTTCTACTGAACCCCAGAACAGAACGCCAACTCTGCAACCCAAACCGAAGCAAGGACCCACATTTTTGAACAAATCCTCGTGGGTAATTTAATTCATGCGGATGAATATGCGGCAGCCGATGTAGATGTCATAGGCAAGGGGATGAATATTGTGTGAGTATAGTACCTTGAATTCTCCAGTGGTTGTGTCAGCCCTCGATTTTAAATTTGTACAAACACGCTTGGGGAATGGCAAGTTTGTGGCATCTTCTGTGTCATTTCATAGTCTATACCTATAAGAGAACGGGGACTTAAGGGGAGTTGCGAAAAATGTGTGTCATATCAGCCCCTTTAAAAAATGTGAATGAAAATACAAACAGAGAAAAATGTCAGATTCGTTTGCATGCTAAATAATAAAACACTTTTGATTTATGCAACAAAAATCGTTACTTTTTTCGTTTCTTGATGAAGGCAGTCTTCCTTAAGACTGATCATGCTTCCTGAATTACCCAGAAGTAGTCAAGAGAGAGATACAGCGAAAGTGTTATCATTTATGACACAGAAAAAGAAGAGAAAACCGTGAAAGAATATTCCAGAACAAAATTACAAAGAAAGTCAATTGAAAGACCAATAAGATAGAACCCACGAGATGAACGTTGACAAAGTACAAAAATTCTGCTCCCCGCAATAAAAATGAAGATTCTTTTGTTGTTTTAGTTTATTACAATTAAATTGGGTTGTCATTACTTATAGAGGTTTATGGTGGTCTCGGGGGAGCTACAGGTATAAAATTAAGTGAACTTTCAAGAATGACAGAGAGAAAAGTTTGGAAGTCTCTCCTGAGGCGAGTGCAAGCTATGTATATATTTTATGGACTTTTAAGTATCTTAAGACCGTTGACAGTTCTATTGTTTTTTTTTTATTAATGTTGTATTTATTATAGATTTAAGGCTTCTGCAGATACATATCAATTATTTCAAGAAATTCTCTTGACAATTACTGATTTAGGTGTCGGAAACTTAAACTTTTGCCTTGGACAGAAATGTGTGCGTGTTACGTTAAGATTTTTTTTTGAAACATTGATACATATAAACCTACTTAATGGAAAAGAATAAATACCTAGTCTTTTTTCCTGTAGACTTACAGCATTTTAGACAAAAAATTCTACCAAAGTTAGCCACTTTTACTCAGTACATTTGGAATAAATCAAAAAACAAACGTGTTGGAAATTCCCGAATACTCTAACCAAAATTTGAATCTCAAAACCTGCAGTGCACACAATCTGAAATGTCAAAAATTAGAATATTCAAAATCGCAAACAAACAATTTCAATACTTTCATAGTGTGGCAGCACTTCCAGAAGAAAGAATAAAGAAAAACAAATGAATAAATGAATGTTCCGAAGGAAGATATAATGAAACATAATGATTATATTTAATAGAAAGAGACTGCCGGTTAGGTAGAAGAATATACTGAGAGAATAAAGATATGATCAGTAGATCAGTTGTTGTGGATCTGTCAACGAGGAAAGACCTATTATTTATTTATCCGAATATTGTTTTAGTTTTGTATTAAGCAACAGTTTAACAATAGTACATATTCAATACCTTTTTAATATGACATATGCCTTATACAAGCCAACTTTACTTAATATACATACAATATGAGAATCAACAAGAACGAACCAAATAATTTGAAGAAATCTAATGGAGTCAAATCGTACGATCTCAGTTGTCATTTCACATCGCCTCCGATTGATATAACGATATTCGTAAGTCATTCGTTCAAAATGTGCATTGTGGCACGGGCTGTGTGGCACGTAGCAGCGTCATGTTGAATCCGGCCAAATTCTTGTGCGGTACGTGAAATTGACTGCCACAAGTTCTTCTGCACACACTCACCGGTGGCAGCGATATTTTTGCCAGATCTTTACATTTCGTTGATGAACCGGTCCTTGCGAACTGTTCATTGAACCGATCGACTCGGATTTACCACCAGGTTGCAATTAGTCGAACAAAAGACCCATTTTCAAAAGACAATTGAATTATTTGCACATGTTTTTGAACGCTATAACTCTGCACGTTGATTGGAAACGTTTGGAAGAGCTTTTTCCTAATTTCCACATCGCACAACGTATTTTCCAATGTCATGCGGTACGATCGGATCAGTTTCCTGGAATCCTAAGTTCAGCGATTGTTTTATAGTACTGCTTATGATAAATGCTTTCATATGCAGCTTTGAAGTGATGATAAGATGGAAAGTCTCGACTTGAAAGTCGATGGTCTCGGATTTTTCTCAAAACCAAGATTCGTTCTATGGTTAATCTGCCGAGCCGGAAGCTCCACTAAAAGGAGGGCTAAATACAAGTTTCCTTTTAAAAATGCAACAAAAAAGAACAAAATTAATATAAGTAAGAGCAATCATTTCCATCAATTCAGGAACACAACGTCGTTCAAGTGGCTCCATCGGATGGCTTCAAAGCAGCACATCGTATTATTCTAATTTCCAAGACCATGTTGATGGTTTCGGGCTATAGCTCATGGATTGCTTTGATAATATTGGCTTCAAGTGCTTGAATCGTTTCCGGATTGCTGGCATAACATACGGTCCCCCAAAAATAAGGGGTCAAATCACAGCTCCGAAGCTGCCAAATGACATCGCTAAGACGGCTGATAACATGATTTGGAAATTTGGTGCCTAAAAGATCGATTGTGTCATGAGATATGTGGCATGGCGTGCCATCCTGCATGAAACCGAGCTCGTATAAATCTATGGCTTCAATTTCAGTAAAAAAAAGTCGGTTAACATGGCTCTGTAACGCCTACCGGTGACCGAAATGTTGTTCCCAGCCTCATTTTCGAAGAAAAATGGTCCAATGATGCCACCACCCCACAATCCGAACTAAACTGTCACTCTCTGTGGATGAATTGGCTTCTGGACATAACCGTGCGGGTTTTCCGAACCCCAGTTCCGGAAATTTTGTTTGTTAACGTAGCCGCCAAGATGAAAATGTTCCTCGTCAGAAAAGATGATTGTTCGCCCAAAATCGTTGTCCAATTCAAGCTGCTTCAAGGCCCAAACTGCGAAGCGATAAGGACACGAATGGTCGTGCCCTTTCAATCGGTGAGTCAAATGGACCTTGCAAGCGAATAATCCGAGATCTTTGTGCACAATTCTCCTCAGGCTAGTGCGTGAAATGTTCAGCTGTTGAGATCGATGGCAAGTTGATGTTCGTGAATTAAGTCTCACACTCTTGGCTTCAGCAGCCACATTCTCGTCTTATCCACTAGCATACCTGTCTAACGAAGATTTTTCAGAAACTTGCGTACAGCAGGCGCGATGAGTGCTTTATTTCGGTCAAAAATTCTTTTCAAAAAACGCCCTGTTTGGGCTACACAGCACTTACCTAGGAAATAAGTTGTCAATATTTTCCAATGTTTTTTAAGCATAAAGCGACTCATTGCGTTCCACGTAGGTTTGATACTGAGTTTCTGTAAAGATTTCGAGTGGAAATCAGTAGTCAATGTCAAAATAACCTATGATTTAAAAAAAACCACTAGATGGCCCACCCTTTATATGATATGACATTTTATGGGTCATCAACAAAGGATGTGCTCTATAGTTTTTGCTGCATTGATGATCACGTTTTTGTAGATGAGCATAACGAGTTGATTGTCCAGATGTGTCGGATGTGCTAACCAGACTTGGTTCCTGAATTGATGCAGACACCCCACCAAAACATCACCACCGTACTTATAGAGCTCAGCAGGTAAACCATTCCATCCTGCGGACTTGTTGAATGTCTGAATCCGTATTATACTGGGGCTATTGCACTGCGATCTAGAGATCTATTCTGTCCCGACCTATATTAGGATGAGCTTGTTCATCTTACAATTCATTCTCCAAATCTGTTGCTCTTAGAAATGTTAGCATTTGGGACACCTTCAGATAGAATAAGTCGCTCTCTTCTAACTATAGTATTGTCCCAGATGAATATTCCTTTAGTGCATGAGTGGACAATATTTTCCTAGTACATATGTGGTTTGGTGTTGATTGCTCAGGCATGTTGCCGAATCTACATGTGGCACTGCTGGCTACACCAAGTAAAACTAGGTAAATACCAGTAAGTGTGTTAATCAGTGTCACATGTATAAAAATTTTGCAACATGCATGCGAAAAGACCGGACTTATTACTGGTCCAGCCACTGGCTTACGCAGACCATATCGACATCATCGGAAGAACCGAACAAGCTGTACACGATTCCTTCATCCAGATCGAGCAGGCGGCACAAAATCTGGGGCTGCACATTAGATAGTGAAGGTAAAACAAAGTACATGGTGTCGTCGAATGCGAGAGGAACAGTTGGTCAAACAATCAAGGTAGCGGAGCACGAATTTGAAGTGGTGCACTCCTTTAAATACCTTGGGTCAATAGTAGCAGCCGATAACAATATAGAAGAAGAAATACGCGGGCGGCTTCTCAAATCCAACGGAGCCTACTATAGTCTGTCAAAGCTCTTCAAATCCAGAAATCTCACCATAACTCCAAAACTGCCGCTGTACAGGACCATGGTCCTGCCACTGCCAGTACTCACATATGGATCCGAGACTTGGGTGCTTAGCAAAAGGCACTCCGACCTCTTAGCTGCGTTCGAGAGAAAAGTCTTAAGGAGAATTGTTGGCTCCATATGTGAGGAAGGACGGTTTCGGAGACGGTACAATCATGAATTGTACGCAATCTACCTTGAAGCAGATATCGTGACAAAAATTAAGCTCTGTAGACTCCGGTGGGCAGGGCACCTAGCTCGCATGAGCGAAGAGGAACCTGCTCGGAAATTTCTATGTGGTACATTCTATGGTAGACGACAGCGTAGTAGACCATGCTTGCGGTGGAGAGATGGCGTAGACCAGGACGCCTGAAGCCTTGGGGTGCGCAACTGGATGGCGTCGGCTCGAGACTGGGATGGGTGGAGATGGAAAGACTCGTTGAAGGAGGCCAGGACCGGAACCCGGTTGTCGAGCCGATGATGATGATGATACTTGGTGGTGCATCTGGTTCTTCTCTGATTAGGAATGGGTTGTCTTCTTCTTATATTACACGGCGTACATGGTGCCCATGCCCATCCAGCAGCTGTTAGATCCCGTACTTGATTCATTGTGGTTCGGTGACTAGATAACCTTCGCTGTTTTGAAGAGTTTGCTTAAAAATTTTACAACCGGAAATCAGTGACTGCTTTATTATAGCAATCCAAATATTAGCTGGAGATCATGTTTCGATCGCGAAGTTTTTCGATGTCCCTGGGATCGAGGTGGCCTTACTCTTTTCTTTCTGCATTGGATCTTCTTCTCCTCTATTTTCTTTGTTCTTAAGTCTAGTCTCGCTACTCCTGTTTTATGCTGCAACATTTCAATATTGTGACAGTTGCATTCCACCACGTATTCTTTCTGTGGGTTGTTGGTAAACTATTAAAGCCTGTGATATTGAGCCCAATAATTGTTAATATTTTCTGCAGTGTGTGAATACTAAGAAGAGAGCTTCTCACTAAGGTGATGTTAGTATAGAATCTGACAACTTCAAGTTTACTTCTCAAAATGTACGCATGTCTAAATGTCCGTATACGTTCATTGCAGCAATTAGAAAATGGACCTATTGGTTGATGATACAAGTTTACTTTGTGGATTCTAAGTCTTAAGAACATGGTTTTACCTATCACCGTAATACAAGCTGCTGCAAAATATATCAGTTCGAAGTTTTTATATGTTGTCGTTTCGTTGGAGACTATGCCGTTCCGTTGAAGATGTCCTGCTATCCTACCATAGCTAGGTTCTTCAGATTCATCTATATACTGCTTAAGAACAGATTAAAGTTTTGAAGCTTCCAAGAATCACCTAGGGTGTGAATTGCTTGCAAGTTCGAAACAAATGCTCTTATGTCGTGGTTATATTTTAAAGTTTCGAGGTTTTGTTGCCATTAAAGGGTAATCATTATCCAAAGCGCCTCTTTCAGTAATGGTGATTTTATACTTTGGAAGAGATTTAACTCGACGACACAACTCCTATACCCGGATGATTAGCCAATTTATAGCTTTGAAGATTGAACTATAGGACAAAGTATGTGCAATCTACTCCATGTAGTGTTTTTTTTTTAAATGAAATAAAATCTTGTCCGTAAGAACTTTGGTTTAAATCTTTGAAAATATTCTTGATAGTTTTGGTGAAACAGCTATCGGATGAAAATCTGTTCATCAAAAATGTATTTACAAAAATTAAATACACACATACATATCCCACTTCTGAAAAATTAACACTAATCACATTTTTTCTCTTGTATTTCTTTTAAGCAGAAGA
Organism: Philhelius festivus; assembly: GCA_963931855.1. Lineage (NCBI taxonomy): Eukaryota > Metazoa > Arthropoda > Insecta > Diptera > Syrphidae > Philhelius > Philhelius festivus. The sequence goes on along the minus strand of OZ007554.1, from coordinate 32,680,073 downwards.
TGCTGTACACATTACAGCCATCCTTGGTGAAGGCGTCATATTCAACTGTCACGTCGAATTCCCCAACGATCATCCTGTGCCATATGTCCTGCAGTGGGACAAGAAGGTGAGCGAAACGGTACGATATCAAAAATCTTCTCTATACTCTCTTAATAAAAATATCGTCTGTTTTTTTATTCCATATATTCTAAATGTAAAATGCGTGTAATATGAACGTAACAATACCGTATCCCCAAGCAAAAACTAAAAAAAAAAAAAAAAAACAATAAAATAATCAAAAATAAAATATTAAACCAAATAAAACCACGATATTATTTGACATAAAAAAATATACAAACAAAATATCCACAGAAAAAAATTAAACAATATACATGAAAATATAAATATTTTATTATTTTTTTTTTAAATAAAAACTTCCGTGAGTATTTAATGCTTGATATAAAAATTAAAAAAAACTGAAAAAAACATAACATGAAATCGTAACATTTCTTAGAAGTATTTTTAAAATTTTCTTTTTACAAATATTTTTATTTTTTTGAATTTATTCATAAATAATGTCGCGTTGGTGTGTCCATTTTTAACGGTCCTTAATTTATTTTTAAGTTAAAAATTTCATTCAATTCATAGTTGATATGTTTTCATTGTATACTTTTGTTTTTTTAAATATTCTTAAAAAAAGTTCTAAATGTTTGTCGTTTAGAAAATTTAAACAAAAAAACCAATTAGATTTAAAAAAATTATTTTTTTTTTGTTCAACATTTCCTAAAAAATGCAAGAATGGTGTATAATTTTAATTTGTGTGGTTTTTGGCTTCAAAATTAAAGAGAAACAAAAAACTGTTACTAAATTGGCTGTCAAAGAAATTGTTGTTTATTTAGTGAATTTAATTTATTCATTATCCATGAACCGGCCTTTTTTCGAATCAATTCAGTTGAATAATCCTTTTTATGAAAAGTCTTAACTGAAATATTTTAAATTGTTTTAATATGTTTTTTATGAAAAAAAAAATCAATTTAATTTAAACTTTTTTTTTTGAAGAAATATATAATCGCTTCATAGTTACACAAAATTATATAAATATATATAAAAATCTATTCGCTTTTCCATAAAACTTTAACTCAAAACAACAAAAATATATATATTTTACACAAATTAAAGTACAAACCTACAAGCTTTGATTTTTGCTTAATAAATTTTTTTTATTTCCCAAAACAGAAATTTACACGAAAACATTTTTTTTTACAGAAAAGAGACACATAAATATCGAAAATCTGCTAATTTTTATATAAAAAAAAGAAATTGAAAAAAAGAGAGTGAGAGAAGAATTAGGATCTGAGAATTTTTTTTGATTTATTATGACTAATTATAAAAAAAGAATAAGAAAACAAATTCCATTAGAACATCATAAAATTCATAAAAAATAAAATAAGTCCATCGAACACATACACAAGAAATACAATTCACATACAAAATAATGTTTTTTCTTGAATAATTTTGTTTATGAATTTAATTATTGTGTTTTTGTCCTTCCCTAATTTTGGGTGTGTGCATACTAAAACTTTAACTAACTAATTAAACTATAAAAATGATTTTTTTTATATATATTTTGTTGTCCCGAAAAATTTAAATCAAATTGTGTTCTATATGTAGAATATTGAGCACAAAATTAACATAAATGAAGGTTCCTATAGTTTTCAAGTACAATAAATTAAATATTATAAAGTTAAATTAAAAAAATAAGAAATTTATGATAATTATGCAAATTATACACTTTTCACTCTTTTTTATATGAATTCTCTAAAATGTTTGTTGATTTTTCCGCTGAAGCACATAATTTGTTATTTTTTTTATATATTTTCTTACTTTTTAATGGTCTTGAAAATCAGATTAAAGCTTATAAGAAAGTTCATTATAGAATTAAGGTCAATTAAATGAATTTAATTCAATACCTCCACTTATTAATTCCTCACTTAATACCTCCATTTAATCCGAAGTAATTTCTTATATTTTTCACCTTCGTGTATAAGGAAGAAGAATAGTTTTCGATTGACGTCATTATATAATTTTTCTTAAATCGTGTTCTCAAAATTAAAGGCCATGACGGCTCATAGAGAGCCGTAACCTAGTTACTTACAACTCTAAAGCAATTCTGTGTGCGTGTAACCAGGAATGGAGGAGACCGGGGTACAATTTTCTGCCAATTCCGAACGGCTAATGAGCAGGACTTTTCTTGGAGGATTTGTCAATTTCTTGCAATTGAACCCAAGGCCCTCTGCATGATAGTCAATACTGTCAACTAAATTCGACTATATACTTGGAATATTATACCTATTATTAGCGCATAGTGAGTGAAATTCAACAAATAAAAAATTACACATGAACTGAACAATGTTCAGTGAACGTGAACAAAACTTAACTCATACACGCTCTAGAAAAGCCATAGAAACAAAAACCAACAACAACCCAACTCACACTTTTTTTTAACTTTTTTTCACACACCGAAATGGCAACGTGTAAACAAACAAATTGAATTGTAAAGGGGTTTTCAATTGGGGCGCGTAGATTTTGGTGGCCTCTGGCGGCCATGTTATTTTGGTTGCCTCTGGCAGCCATGTTATTATCGTGACATCTGTCAAATCAATTGTCAATTTTTCATTTGCTGATGTCAAATCACAATTTCAAGTTACACGACTGAACAGCATTTTCAAAATGAGCGTTAGTTAGTGCAAACGTAAAGCCCATTTTACGGTTCACAGTGGACTCTTCAAAGTTTGGTGGCCAAATTTAAGACAACCAGTTTGGCAATCAATCTGTTTGTACGCCAAAGGAACACAAAATTGGTCAAGAATATCGCCGACGTCCGTGAAAGAGTACAGAAGAAATCGAGGCAGTCTATTCCTCGCGTGTACTTCAATTTGGCACATTTTGCATCGGGACTTGGGACTTCATCCGTACAAGATCCAACTGACCCAGGAGCTCAACGTTCATGACTTTATCCAACGCCGCCGTTTGTTCGCTGACTGGGCTTCAGAGCGTTTGGAAGACGACCCCAATTTTGGCCGGAAAATAACTTTAGCGGCAAGGCGAGTTTTTGGATAAATGGCTGTGTTAACAAGCAAAATTTCCGTTTATGGGACGACTAAGTTACAGTTTGGTGTGGACTTTGGCCCGGCTGTGTTATTGGTCCGTAATTTTTTGAAAGTGACTATGGTCAGGTGTTTTTTTTTTTTTTTTATAATTTACTCGCGCTCAAGTGATTATGATTACCCTTTAAATGTTTCAACACAGCGCGGGTGTGAAGTTACGGAAGAGAAAGAAGGAAAGGAAAGATGTGTGGCACGATGTTGAGACTGAAGGTGGTTGTCTCAGATTTTTTATCTCCAGGGATGGCGGCTGAACTAAAGCGGCCACCCCCTGTGTTTCGATGATACCCAATTTCTCATGGCCCAAACTGAACCACGCGGACCTATATGACATCTGGTTCCAGCAGGATGGTACTACCTGCCAAACAGCAGACGCCAAGGTTGACATTTTGCATGAGCCATCGATCTACGCCCTTAAGGTGAACATAACGCAGGAAATCTCTCAAATTCACCCTGAAGAGTAATTGAAAATTTTGTTTTATTTCATTTCAACATCTATCTGACCTTATTGAAAAATCCCTTAGTAAGGGGGTCGCACAATGCAGCCAAACTGTTAGTTCCAGAAACTGTTAAAGATGACGCAACGGTCTTGACAGCGTTGAAGAACAATGGGAGGGCTACTATTTGTGCCAGCGGAAGTTTGTACATCAAGATCCTTTAGTACTTTTACTGCTGTATGAATGTGGAACAAGATTTGTCCCATAAAGTCGTTTAACCTCTTAAGTTAAAAATAGATTTTTTGGAAGATTTCTCGAAAACTATCTTTTTTTTTTCAAATTAAAACATAAAACTAGATTCATACGAATAAATACTAATTCTTTCCAAAAAATATGTTGATACTTTTTCCTACAATCAACAGATTTTGAGAAAAACTAGGTAAGACTTTATAATATTGAAAATTTAGTCGAATAAATTTTAATAGTATTGCGGCAACACTTCCAAAAGAAAGAATAAAGAAAAACAAATGAATGCTCAGAAAGAAGATATAATGAAAGAAAGATATTATAATGATTGTATTTAATAGAAATAGACTACTGGTTTGGTAGAAGAATATATTGAGAGAATAAAGATATGATCAGTTGTTGTCGATCTGTTACGAGTAAAGACCTTTTATGTATTTAACCGAATATTGCTTTAGTTTTGTATTAAGCAAAGTTTTAACTGCTTACAGTATCTGTTTTGGGTATACATCCTCACAAAGAACTAAATTAGTACCGGAGGTATGAATTAGAGAAAAGATGCCATCTTGATACATTTTTGGGATTAATTTGAAAGCTCGTTTAATTGTACAATATTCCGAACAACGAAATAGTGGTCGACTATAAAATTGTCTTAAAAATGACCTTCTTAAAAAGCTATGTGCTTATAGGTTTTTAGGTTTAACGATGAGATCCGTAAGTTCAGTTCTGTAAGATTCTATGGCCTTCGCTAATTTCAGTTTTTTTTTTTTGGTAATGAATATGGAACAATTATTGTAGCAATCCGTGGCGTGTTAGTTAGTACATTAGTACATTAGGCTATTTCGCCGAAGGTCTGGGATAGATTCCCAACTGCTACGATCTAACAAAAACTTGGAAACTGACTCCCCCAAGAGCATAACTTATTTCAAAAATTCTTTTTCAACTTGTCCGTTATTCAGAGTCGTCAAGTTTATTTAATTTTCCTTTTGTACGGATAAATTGTCGAGAAACTTAAATTTAGATCTTACAATTATTGTATTTTAGCTTATGCAAATCTGCAAATTAGAAAAAAGAATTTGAAAGTTTTTTTTTCATAGTAGTAATCGATTTTAGGAAAAAAATTGTGCAAAGGCATCTAGTACTTTACCGACAGTTCGTTATTCTCAAAATCTATTACTCTTCCGAAATATGGTTTTATAAAAAAAAGTTAAACTGTAGGAGCTACAATTTCGGACTAGTCATTTTATCAACCACAACAAACAAAACTAATAGTTTTTGAGAAACTTACAAATTAAAGACTGTGATGCTTCTTTTCCTTAGGCTGAGGTAAGCTCGCCGGACTCCAGGGTCGTCTCGAGAAAGCACGAAACTCGAGTATAGCTAGTCGACCAAACTGCTCTCTCCAAATGAAAAATAGATTTTCCTTTTTCAGATTTTATTTTATTAATCCAATAAAGCGGCTTAAGACTAAACAATATGATACCTATATATAATAATACCTAGAGATAATACTACCTAGTATATACGAACTTAATCATACGGTCAAGAGCCCATCGACACCGGAAGGGTGAAGGGGAATAACTTAAGAATACGGCAAGAGCCCGTCGACACCGGAAGGGTGAAGGGGAATAGTTTAATAATACGGCAAGTGCCCGTCGACATCAGAAGGATGAAGGGGAATAACTTAATAATACGGCAAGTGCCCGTCGACACCGGAAGGGTGAAGGGGAATAGCTTAATAATACGGCAAGTGCCCGTCGACATCAGAAGGATGAAGGGGAATAGCTTTAATAATACGGCAAGTGCCCATCGACATCAGAAGGATGAAGGGGAATAGCTTAACAATACGGCAAGTGCCCGTCGACGTCGACATCAGAAGGATGAAGGGGAATAATACGGTGTTTTGTTGTTACCACACAGCACGCTATGGAGCAACGGCCCATCGACTCTTAGTAGAGAAGGGGAATATCGGGGGAAACTTGTGCTTCTGTATTATAAGGTAGAAACCTTAATCAACTTCGGCGAGCAAGCTTCCAATTTCTTTGGATTTCTTGGGTCCATAAGGCAATTCTCCTGCAGGAACCAACTGTGAACTCTATAACGATGAACCACAATATCGCATATATTTTGTTTTTGTATTTCGGCTGCGTGTTGGCGTTGGTTATTTCACTTGGTGGGTATGCAGATGGAGGCTGATTGGTGTCGGTCGGTCGTAGGAGTGTGACGCTTCGTTACAAGACTCACTCTAGGTCTCACATTTAAGTCTTCTTGCTATCAGCAGGAGAGGCGATAACCTTACGCCGTAAATTAGTCCATTGTGATTCCAAATTGAACCTTGGAGACTTTCTTCCTAATTGTTCAACTAATTGGAGCTTCTATGAAGCGAGCGAAATTTATTACATCTATATTTTCCAGATCACTAACATCATTGTAGTAGAAATCGTCCAGATGGAGTTTACGTTTTCGCGATGAAGCAGAATATGTACAGAGAAGGTGAAGGATTGATTTCTCCTCTTCTTCGTCCATGTAGCTTCTGCAGAAATCTTTCGAATAAACTCCAAGTCATGTTGCATGGTGTGCGATCTGCTTAAAGCTATTAAACATTTGGAGTGCTTCAGATCTAGCATTGGTCAAATCTGTTTTGTCTGCAAAGCAGGTGGTGATATTGTTCCACCAGAGACTTGTTCTCTATACAGCATCTTGTTTTAGCATAAGCTTACACGTAGGAAATACCGATATTTGCGTCAGCTTCACAATTTTCTGAAATGTCACTCTGGCCCAGCACCCAGCAGAATGTTAAACTGCTGCGCCATCTCAATCAGCAACGATCGGCAGTTAAGAGCTAGTTGAAGTTGAGCTGGTAGAGGCAGAATCAAGAGATTTAATGACTGCTTGGCTGCCCGAGAAGATCAGGATATCTTTGATTGATATCACGTTTCTTCTGAGCCAAGACAGGATTTCTTTAATCGCCAAAAGATCCACCTGGAACATGTTACAGTGATTATGAACACGAAAAGAGAGACTTAAATTTAATCTGTCTGAGTATACACCTCCACCAACCACTTTATTAGTTATTGATTCATCAGTGTAAAAATATATTAAATCATATTCCAGGAATGTCATGTCCTCTCAGATTGGTTACCATTAAAGTTTTTATTTAATTGAATTTGAGGGATGGTGTAAACGATTCTACTTAAAGTGAACTGAATGATGAAGTAGCCAATTTAATTTTTGATCCAATGCAAAGAGGCTTTGAGATGAATAGATGTGTTTGGAGATGTTTTTTTGCCGAAAATATCGAATTGTGTTGGATGAAACAGAATGGCCAGTTCAGCGGTAGGATTCGCATGAAGTGCTCTGTCCATACACAACAATTTGATCGTTGAACCTTTCTTAGTATTAAGCAAAAAGCGTTTTTGTCTAGAGCTGCCCACCATATTGCCACGCGGTATGTTAGAATTTTTCTGATTACGAAGGTGTATAGCCAGTGAGTAATGCGGAATTCGAGCCTCATTTCTAACGAAAGGCATTTTTGCATGAGAGAAGTGACACAGTGGTCTTTTAAACTCCCTCTTTTAAGCTAGGTTTTCAACTAAACTTCTTATATAAAATAAGACTCAAGTATTTTAATTCATCGGAGAATGTTAGTGGTATACCTTTAATGAAAAGGGGGAATTTTATATTTTCCTAGAGAAGAGGACAAGATCTACTTTTGTTAAGTTAACACCCATTTCACTCTGATCGGCCTAGTTTGTTAGCTTGCTTAATGCATATCTTAAGAGATCCCTTAAGGTACTAGGATGCGTTCGTATGGCAATAGCAATGCCATCAGCATTGGCAATTAGAGCTGTGTCAATCGGGATCGATTCGATTTTTTTGATCCGATCATCGAAAAGTATTGATGATCGAAATCAATCATTTTAATCGATCTCAATCTCAATCATTTACATGATTCTCGATTCTGGATTCTCGATTTTCTATTTCAATCTCAATCATTTCAATGAGTCTCGATTTTCGATATCAGTTGACTCGATTAATCATGATTTACTTGATTCCATTTCTTCCGATTCAATCAACGTGGATTATGAACGCCAAACGGACGGTGGACTGGAACTTCTGGGTTGAACTCGGCATTGAACAACATGATTGATCGGGTTGGTCGTTGATGTTGTAGGCCGCAAAAACAATTGTTGAGTTGAACTGATGCTATTTGATGTATCAGGATCCGGTATGTTTAATGTGGATTTTTGGACGTTTCTTAATCCATCGGCATCGTAGCCATCCTTTGATGGACTTTGACAGTTTATGACTTGACGAATAGAGGACGAATTCAGTTATGACGTACAAAGTATATTTCGTACCAAATGTCAGCCGAAAGCCCTAAAATTGCACTTTTCCGGAGCAATAAATATAATCTCTTTTTTTTGGTATTTTTAGACGTTTTTTAATCCATCGACATCGTAGCCATCCTTTGATGGAATTTGACAGTTTATGACTTGACGAATAGAGGACGAATTCAGTTATGACGTACAAAGTATATTTCGTACAAAATGTCAGCCGAAAGCCCTAAAATTGCACTTTTCCGGAGCAACAAATAAAATCTCTTTTTTTTGGTATTTTTAGACGTTTCTTAATCCATCGACATCGTAGCCATCCTTTGATGGAATTTGACAGTTTATGACTTCACGAATAGAGGACGAATTCAGTTATGACGTACAATGTATATTTCGTACCAAATGTTAGCCAAAAGCCCTAAAATTGCTCTTTTCCGAAGCAACAAATAAAATCTCTTTTTCTTGAATTTTTTGACACTTTTTAATCCATGAAGTAGCCATCATCATAGAGTATTTTGTGAAAACTATCAAAGCCACAAGTCAATCTTATCATCGAAATCGAAATTAATATCGAATAGGAACAGTATTGAATCATTTCAGTGAAATGAAAATGATCGATTGATTGAAGAGATCGGATGATTTTCGTAATCGATTATTGAACGATTCGATCATTTGAAATGAACGATTTACACAGCTCTATTGGCAATTACTCTGTAACTCTCCGCTTCCAGATATCCCAACAGCTCATTCGCTACCCAAGTTCAAAAGAAAGGGAGATAGGACACCACCTTGCGACGTCCCTCTACTGACAGAGAGTTTTGGACTTAAAGTATCCTCATAAACCTAATATACCGCTGATCGGGGTGACTTTTTTGATTTAATAAATTATTGGTAAAAATTACTCTCAGCATTTTAATCGAAACTCTATAGATATAATAGCAGTGATTGTGTTCTTTTATTGAACCAGGAAAAAGCTGTAGTTGTGATATAAAAAGTTTTTATATAAATATATAGGTTTTTATTAAAAACCTCTTCAATCTTTTGGCAATACATGTCATCAATGACTTCTTGCTGGTTGAAAAAATATATAAAAGGCATAAAAGTTTGTAAAGAACATGAATCTAGTGCCTTACAACGATCAACCCCTCGCCTGTTAAAGTGTTTTCGGCAGTAACGGAGGGGACCTAAAAATTTTTGTAGAGTCCGAACGGCTTACATGAGAAGAACTTATCATGACAAAATTTGGCCTAGAGGATTTTTTACTTCCTCCTAAAACATAGTTCCCCTGAAATAAATATTTCATTTTCATTTTTAGATGGCAGAAGCTGGGAAACCATGATAATCCAATGCACAATCAACTAGTTTAGAAAAGTTCCAATATTTCTGAAATTTTCTGATCTCCATAAGTATCTACCTACATAGGAATTATTAAAATGAAAAGAATTAAAGTAATGATTCTAAAGAAAAAACTATAAGAACTCCAAACAAAATCTGGTTTTCAATTCCATTGCACTTTCATTTTTTTATCTTTGTATTTCTATTATAAAATATTTCTATTATCTCTAGGAATATATTTCCAGCACAAAACTGTAATAACTCGTTGAAGTGAAATTAATACACAAAATTTTACCAAACTCACTAGTAAAAACTTTGCACAAACTAATCTAACTTCTTTAAACTTAAAATTAAATTAAAAAAAAAAAACAAAAGAAAAACTATTTAAATTATCTTCATATCAATTGCAATTTGCTAAATAAAACAAAAAATAAGTTCCTACACAATACACCCCAAAAAAAGTCCTTTTCTGTACAAAAAAAAAACTAATAATAATTTCGATAAAAAAAAATAAAAAAAAAATCACAATGCAAAAAACTTTTGGTAGATAGAGCATTAAATATTATAACACGAACACAAAGTCGGATGATTTATTTTTAGCATTAGCCGCGTCGAGTCACACCACAAAAAGCAATAAACCATAATTATCAAAAGCTTATCCTTGCCACACAATTCACACACAAAGCACCAATAAAACATATGCCTTTTTTCTCACCATCAACATATTCCTGCACCCCCGCCCCCTACCGGCACACATAAAACACTTCTTATCCAAAACTCGAAAGAGAGAATAAAATACAAATATCTACAACAAAACTTATCTACCCCCTCCTCCTCTTCCTGTAGTTTTTGGTCTTCCATTCAATTTATGTTGTTTTATCCTTAAAATGAAATCCTGTAAAGATGGAAAGCGAGAGCTAATAATAAGACAAAAGAAATATAAAGGATCTGAAAATATTTTTGCTTGCTATACACAGACAAATAAGTTTCTTTTTTCCCTGCATTTTCTGCTGCATGTGTTTGTGTGTGTGTGTTTTGCTTGGTGCGGTGAATGCGATGTATTCTCTATTATCCTTGCGAAATAGTAAAATGTAAATCCTCTTGTATTTTTTTGTTCTTTCATATGTGTCATGCTTTTAATTTAAATGCGGCTAATAAAACAAAATAATAAGCAAACAAAAATTCATATTTTGCTGATGTTGTTGTTGTGTGTGTTTTGTTTAAGGTCCTTTTTGTGAAAATAAAAATAAATGTGTGGCTGTGTGTTGAGAAATGCATTTACCTATCCACCCAATGCGAGGGGTTGGTGATTATAGTGGTATGTCCTTTTGTTGTGTTTTCTTTTTTTTCGTTGCATACTTGCAGGATGTGATGAAAGTTTAAGGAATACGAATTTTTCTCCCTCTCTATTTTTAAGAATAACAATGGGTGTCCTCTATACATAAGTGTGTGATTAAATCGTCCTTTTGTTCATTAGCTGCATAAAAGCATTTCATTTGTAGGTAATTAGATTGTAGACACATTTGTTGGACATGCGGTGCAGGAATATTGTGTTCGCTCATTCGAGGACTTCGTGCTGGTAATGGAAGCAAGGGAGCAAAACGAATTAAATAACAGACACAGTGTCAGAAACAAGAGAATGCAATTTATTGGTTAAATGAGAGCTTAACTGACAGTTAAGATATTTGCCAAGTAGTGAAAGAACAGTTGCAATCCCAGCATAAGAATTTCGTCTGATGCTGGTCAAGATTGTTCGTACTTAGTGTATGGTCATTGTTATCCTTGAAGTATTATACGACACATGACGAAGAGAGAGATAGAGGGTAAAAGTAAATCAAAACTTGAACTGAAGAGATAACCAATAGCTTACACGCCATATTATCGTCCTTTTGTATTATTGTCTGATTCAATGTTATAATAAATACAATTATACGATTCGGTTAGACAGCACAAGCAATTGCAAAATAGGGAATTGGAGAGTGAGTGGGAGAGAGGGAGGGAGATCCTTATCCATTATAAACCTATCTATAGATAATTGCGAGACATTTCTGTGGGTTAGACAATAACTTACGCTTGGAAGGGTATATATCTTAGCAAGGATCATGAATTAAATTTATGGTTACAATCAAGTTTTCAGGGAAATTCTCTTCTTGAAGTATATTTGTATATGTTTAACATTTGCATACTACTTATTCATACACACTTTTACACATATAGTATAGGATAGATTCTTTGGGACTTTTGGTTGTGAGTCAGTGCCAAAGTGTTTGCATACATTCTATAAATAGGATGGGATTGGTTTATTTATGACTTTAATTTCGGTAAAATTGTCTGACGTTGTCGAGCGCAGGATTTGAGATGTGAGTTGTGAAAATATGTGGGCACCTACATACGAGTACATTGCCTAAACATACTTACTTATATGTGAATCCCCAATTGCCTCTGCTTTCAAATTATTGGCTGTGACTTGCAAACGACGTGTACTTCTTCTTCAACTTCTTTGTCGTATGTCACAAGTTTAGGTGTATTTTGAAGAGATAGAATATTGAATGTTTTATGGAGCTTTCATTTTTAGACGGTAAATTTCAGCAAGAATTTTAAAGTAAGTACCTACGTGTACGAATTCTAAATAAAGGTAGAGGCATCCACGCACAAAGGTGATGTATTAGATGTATTTTAAGGCAGGTTCTTATAAATTGATAACTTCTATTAAATGGCGCCCAGGTGAAGAACAGATGTGTATGACTTCAGCATTATAGATGAGATATATTTCGTGAAAGAGAGGAAAATACGTGATACTGTAAAAATTTTCTAAATTATAAAATGATCATTTGATTTTTTTTTTGGTTGAGATAGAATTCAGAGCAAAATTGAAAACAAGGTAAAATTCGCACCAGAAAAATTTATATTTCAATCAAAAAATACCGTTACAAGAAGGTCCTAACTAGTTAGCTTATTTTTTCTAATTAAGGCCAACAAGATTTCAGTACACTAAATTCTAGTAAAACATTTTCAAATCAGAATTGGACACAGTCCTAATGAACAAAAGGTGCTCTATTACCTCTTGTGCGAGGACGTCTTCACTCTATTGGAGAACACTATACATATTTCTAAAGCCGAATTGGTAGATTAACGGAATCGCCATTTGATCTTGAACCAGCCCTCAACTGTGTAAGTAGAGAAATGCTTCAGGCGGGATGAAGTCGCCCGTTATACTCATCGTTAGGGTAGTAAACCCCAAAAATTGAGCTGTTAGTCGAAGACATCTTGTAATGTGACACCGAATCAGCTGATTTTATTTACTAGTTTATATATAGAAACTGGTTGGAATAATAATGTCGAAATACAAATACGGATCCAACCAAATGCCAAGGTACTTAACTAGACTTGTATTCGCTAATGGGTGTTCAAGTCAACTGGCCCTACGATCACTAGCTTCCGATAATTTTTGGTATCCTTTGAGGCTCCATGAAGCGGAATCCTAAACAGAATCGTTTCAGATTTCTGAAAGCTGATTTTCAACTTCAACTGATCGAAGTCAAGCTGCAAAAGAATTCTGATAAAAACGACTTTTGGAGCTGTCTTGAATGCTATTAGTTTATTGGCATACTCAGTTACTTCAGTTAGACAGGCTATCATATCGCTGGTTTAAATACTAAAGAGAGAAAGGGTCAATAAGTCCGTGACTTTTGAAATAAAACACAGATTTTTTGATAAAAAAATAATTTTATTTTTCAACGTAGTCTCCCTTGAGCTCTATACACTTTGTCCAACGCTTCTCCAATTTTTTTATCCCTTCCAAAAAAAATGATTTGTCGAGGTCCTCAAAATAGGCCTTTGCTTGCGAGATGACTTCATCATTGGAGTCAAATCTTTTTCCACAAAGCCATTTCTTCAGGTTTGGGAACAAGAAGTAGTCGCTCGGAGCCAAATCTGGAGAATAGGGTGGATGAGGGAGCAATTCATAGCCGAATTCATGGATTTTTGCCATGGCAACTGCACATGTGTGCACCCTTGCATTGTCTTGGTGGAAAAGAACTTTTTTCTTGGCCAAATAAGGTCGTTTTTTTTTCAAATCGTCATTGAATCGGTCCAATAAGTTGGCATAATATTCCCCATTGATTGTTCTTCCCTTTTGAAGGTAGTCAATGTGGATTATCCCGCGTGCATCCCAAAAAACAGTCGCCATAACTTTATTGGCTGATAAACCCACCTTGGCCTTCTTTGGCGCCGATTCAGCCTTAGAAACCCACTGTTTTGACTGTTGTTTGGTCTCTGGTGTGTTGTGATGGATCCATGTTTCGTAAACGGTTACAAAACGGCGCAAAAACTTCTTCATATTGCGATTAAACAACGCCAAACCTTCCTGTGAAGTTGTTACACGATTGCGTTTGTGGTCGACTGTGAGCAAACGCGGCACCCATCTTGCGGAAAGCTTTCTCATGCCCAAGTGATAATTCAAAATTGAAACCACTGAGCCATGCGAGATCCCTACGGCTTCCACAATCTCTCGCACTTTTAATCTTCGGTCGGCCAACACCATATCGTGAATTTTTTCGATTGTTTCGGGTGTAGAGACCTCAACTGGGCGTCCGGGACGTTCGACATCTTCAGTGCTTGTACGGCCACAACGAAATTCAGTAAACCACTTTTTTACCATTGAAATCGATGGTGCAGAGTCCCCATAGTATTTATCAAGCTTAGCCTTGGTCTCGGTAATGGTTTTTTTTCGCAAGAAATAATGCTTAATAAGCACACGAAATTCACTTTTTTCCATTTTCTCCTCAAATTAGTGAGTAGTCTGATAAAAATAGCTGTCAAACATAAACTAACTGACGCAGCAAGTTTAAATTTTGACAGGAGTCAACTGACAGATGCTTGTTGACAGGAGCAGTGTTGCTGTTTCAGTAAAGAGGTCAGAAATTCAAAAAGTCACGGACTTATTGACGGAAGAAGACTTATCGACCTCAGATTCGCATAATTGGAGTTGTCGTTTCCCCTTTTTCGGCTGTCTTCCATCGCACCGGATAATATGCATTATTCAATGGATTGATTAACAGTGTGGTATAAATGTCCACTGCCTCCGAAGAGAACTGTTGTAGCACAACTTTGGATACATCACACCGACTCGAGCTGACTTATTTTTCTTTAATGAGTCGAGGATGAACTGAAGCTTCATTCTCGAAACTAACATGGAACTTGGCCGGTTTTGCTCGGTGAAAATATAAAGGTTCTATGTGGCAAGTTACGCGAAAGGGAAGAGGAAAAAAATGTGTCCAGGTATTTGTGTTATTCTAGTTAACTGACTGACAAGAATGAATCTTGGTCGTCAGACAATATGTATTTATTGGCATATCATAACTGTTACAACTGTGATGTTAATATGGTGTGACTTATTTATCTATGTACATAAGGCATATATAAAATGTTAGTATGTAGTTATGAGTGTTGCCAATGTCTTCCGAGTATTGAAAACGATTGACAGGTTTCACTAGCCGGCCGTATCGAGTAAGATAGCCCTGGTTATCTGCACTTCTGGTGGGGCCAGAAGACGATGATTCCGGATTCATTGCAGACGCTGGTGATGATGATGATGATGATGCTGAGGCACAGGAGGGAGAGGATGAATGTGTCGCAGGTGTTATAGGATATGAAGTGATCGGCGATGATGTTTTCTCTGGCGACGGGGCTGGTGGTAATGCTTTTGATTGTGCTACTTCTTCTGGAATATCTGCTTGCTCTGTTATGTCTTCAGATCGATGAGCACGAGTAAGATCGAAGCTGTTACGACGTAGTTTTCCTGTCGGAGTTTCAATTATGTACGACCGTGGGTGTTTGGTCTTCTTTCGAACTGTAGCCCACACTCGCTTGTCACGAACCCAAACTAATTCTCCGGGAATAAGATCATCTTTCTGCAAGGCACGATGCCTTTGGTTGAAATTTCGTGTTTGCTTGTTCATTCTATCATCCTCCTTTCTCTTTAAGTCATTGTAATCGACTGCTTTTGACTCGTAACGTTGTGGAACCATAGGCAGTGTTGACCTGATTCGACGACCCATCAAAAGTTCTGCCGGGCTGTAACCGTTGGATAATGGGCTAGCGCGATATTCCAACAGGGCTTTGTATGGATCAGCGTTCTTCTTGATCTGGAGTTTGGCAATTTTGACTGCAGCCTCGATAAACCCGTTGCTTTGTGGAAAATGGGGACTGGATGTGACATGATGAAATCCATAATCCCTTGCAAATTTGGAGAACTCTGAAGTGTGAACTGGATCAAACTGGGTTCCATTGTCACTTCTCACCAGCTCGGGTACTCCGTAGCGTGCAAAAATCGATTTGCAATTATTAATGACCACAACAGCCGTCAATCTTTCGAGTAAAGCAACCTCGAAAAATCTAGAAAAGAAATCAGAAATGATCAAGTACCAGCGTCCTTCACATTTGAAAAGATGCATAGCTACCTTTTGCCATGGACGCGTTGGGAAGTCCGATGGCATAAGTTTTTCTCGAACTCCTTTGGTTTCTTGGATGCAAGCACTACATCTGCTAATCATCTCGGCAATGTCTGTTGAAAGGCCAGGCCACCACACAGATTCGCGTGCTCTGGCTCGACACTTCGTGATTCCTTGATGTCCAGCATGAAGTCTTCCGAGAATGTCTTGTCGCATGGATGCAGGTATAATGAGACGGCAGCCACGCATCAACAAACCGTTCTCGTTAGCAATGTCATCTCTGACGGCGTAGTATGGTTGCAGAATTTTACACAATTTCTCCTTTTCTGGCCACCCGTTTACTGTATAGGAAACGATTTTGCGTAGAGTCAAATCGCGTTGTTGCTCGATCCAGATTTCTTCCAACTTTGAATCGGACGCAGGAATGTGCGCAATCACCAGGTTGACGTGTGCGAAAATCTCTTTTTCCAGATCGTTGTTGCTATCCTTCACATGTAAAGGCTGACGGCTAAGTGCGTCTGCGGCAATCAGATCCTTACCTGGAGTGTAAAAGATTGAAAAATCATAGCGCATCATCCTCATTCTAAAACGCTGAAGACGTGGTGTCAGATCGTCCAGATTCTTTGTTGTGAAGATTGGTACAAGGGGCTTGTGATCGGTCTCCAGGTGGAACTGTATGCCAATAAGGAAGTCCTGGAATCGTTCACAAGCCCAAGTTAGAGCCAAGGCTTCTTTCTCTATTTGGGCGTAGCGTTTCTCGCACTCGGTTAGCGTCCTGGAAGCATAAGAAATTGGCTTTAACTTACCATCCTGTTGACGTTGACGAATAACAGCACCGATTCCATAGGACGAACTGTCAGAAGATACAACTGTTTCTTTGTTGGTATCATATATTGCCAGTACAGGTTCGTTGGTTAGTATTTTCTTGACTTCCCGGAATGCCTTTTCCTGCGTGAAGCCCCATGTGAAAACTTGTTCCTTATTGAGAAGTTCGTTGAGAGGTTGCAGTATATCCGATAGTTTTGGCGTAAATTTGCCAAGGTAATTTATAAGTCCGATTACAATGCGAGTCTCGTGAACGTTCTTTGGTCGTTCCATGTTGACGATAGCCGAAATACGATCGTCGTCTGGATGCACGCCCTCTTGATCAAGAATATGTCCCAGGAACTTGATGCGTTGAACACCAAACTGGCACTTAGTTTCGTTGAGTGTCACGCCTGATTTTTGAAGACGCTGTAATACGAGACGTAGTCTTTTGTCGTGCTCTTCGACTGAGCTGCCCCAAACAAGAATATCGTCCATTTGACAAAGGATTCCTTCCAATCCTCGGACTATGTTGGACATTCTCTTCTGGTAGTGTTCTGGAGCTGAAGTTATACCAAATGGGAGCCGGTTGTAACAAAACCTCCCGAATGGTGTGATGAAAGTGGTAAGAAGTTTTGACTCTTCAGTGAGTTTTATTTTCCAAAACCCACTATTGGCGTCTAGCTTGCTGAAAAATTTTGCTCCCGTCAACTGTCCAAGGGTGTGCTCAACAGAAGGCATAGGATGGCGTTCCCTTTTTACGAATTTATTGAGATGTGTTAGGTCCACACAGACGCGGATGTCTCCATTCCTCTTGGAAGTGATGACCATCGGTGCACACTAGTCCGTTGGCTTATCCACGGGTTCTATGACCCCTTGAAGCACCATGTCTTCCAATTGCTTCTTGAGACCATTGAGAAGCGGAATTGGCACGCGCCTCGGGGTGTGAATGGCGAAAGGTACGGCACCATCTTCGAGTTTGATATGGTATGGCTCGTGGATTGTACCCAATCCATTGAAAAGTTTGGTGAATTCTTGTTTCGGTTGCAATTTTGTGTGATTTTCTACGTGATTAATGCGTTTCACCAGCCCAAGGTTTTCGCACGCTAATAGGCCCAATAGAGGCTGTGCCAAGCCCTTTACCACATAGATTGTATCCATTTTCCGCTCCTCTTTATAAACTAAATCAGCTCGAAACATACCCATTGTCTGAAGTTTATTTTTGCTTGGACCACAAAGTATTTGGTCTGAAGGGAGGAGTGAAGTCAGCTTGAATTTTTGTTGAAAAACGCTAAACGGTATGGTAGTGACGTCAGCTCCCGGATCCAACTTCCAATTGATTATGACCCCATTCACAGCTACCTCAGCTGACCATCTTTTGCTGCAGTTCTTGGCTTCACTGAAGGAATCATTCGTTGAGACAGCTCCGAGAAAACTAGTCGAGTGATTGTCCGGTTTGGCTGTAACTTGCTTAACTGTTTTCGGTGCAAGGCAAGCACGAGCGAAATGACCTCGTTTACTGCAGTTGTGACAGGTTTCGCTTCTAGCTGGACAGTCATCCTTTTTGTGCTTTGTCTTACCTGCACACCACCTGCATTGCCATGCACAAGTCTCTTGACGTCTATTGCCACTGCCACTTTTTTTAGAATGTCGAGCGTTGTTGTATTTGAATTTTGATGTAACAAAATCCACAGCTTTGTCATCAGTGTCTCCGGCAAGGTCACGCAGCTGCCGCTTGACGGCTTCACTTTGTCTCGCCAGTTGAACGGCTTTCTCAAGGGTTAGAGAATTGTCCATCTGAAGTTTTTCAGACAGCTTGCGGTCTCGCACTCCAACCACAATGCGATCGCGGATTAGTTCATCATGTAGCGTACCGAAATTGCAGTGTTCGGCTAATGCATAAAGCGAAGTGATAAACGTGTCCACTGGCTCGCCTTCTTCCTGCTCCCTTGAATTGAACATGGCGCGCTCGTAAATGACATTGCGTCGTATAACGAAGTAATTATCAAACTTCTCCATCACCACTTTAAACTTCTTCAACTCACAATCGTTCAATCCAAAGGAGAGGAGAATGTCTTCAGCCTGACATCCCATGATGTATATAAGAGTGTTGACTTGTTCTTCTTCTGTTTTGCAGGTCGACCCAGATGCCCGCATGAATCTTTCGAACCGCCTCCTCCACTTTGGCCACTCTGAAGGTGTTGAAAATGGGAAAGATTCGGGGCACTGCACCTGAAATTGTCCAATTGCTAATGCTGGTATTGCTGCCGGTGTATCACTAATCATGATTATTAATGATTTGGAAAGCAATTACTGGTTTATTTTTCAATAAAAAAAAAACTAAGCACCGCTGCCACCATGTGTTATTCTAGTTAACTGACTGACAAGAATGAATCTTGGTCGTCAGACAATATGTATTTATTGGCATATCATAACTGTTACAACTGTGATGTTAATATGGTGTGACTTATTTATCTATGTACATAAGGCATATATAAAATGTTAGTATGTAGTTATGAGTGTTGCCAATGTCTTCCGACTCAGTATTCTGTCCGTCTATCTGTCTGTAAGACTAAAATCTAAACGGTTCAGCTGATTTTTTATAAACTTGGTAAATAACATTACCTATTATATTTAATTTTTTTTTCAGAACGCAATATTTTGAAAACAATAGATAAAAGCTTTTCAACACTATCTACAAGCTGTACACATTTCTTCGAAAAAAAAAAATGGTTTTGGGAAATAATATTTTTCTTGAACTTCGATGAAATAATTTTTTACTATTTCACTTAATGTTTATGATCAATAGCGTGATCCTCTAAACAAATTAACTACGCCATTACTGTCAGTATGTACTAAAGGGTTTTTCAATAAGGTACATACATAGATGTTCTTATAGAATCAAAAAAGCTGTGTAGGTATTAAAAAAATTCCTTTGTTTTATTTGAAAAGCCCGGCTTCTTACGGCGGCGGCTCGAATCCAAGTGATCAACTTTTCAATGACTCTTCCTCATAGATCCGAATTAATTTTAGCGATAGCCTGTGTTGTGTTCACCTTATAAGGACATCGGTCGATTGTGATTTAATTGCATAGGCCTGCCACTTCTGGAACCCCACAAGAAAAGTCTAGCGTAGTCAAATCGCATGTGGCCAATTCACTTCAACTCTGCGAGTGATAACAATCGTAGCGTCAACTGTGTGGCACGTAGCCCCATCCTGCTAGAACCTCATTTCGTCTTGGCCCATATGTTTCAATTTGGGCAATAACACATTGTTTATTATTATTCTGTAGCTCTCACATGTCATGGCGATTTTGCATCAATATCAGATTTGACAGATGTAACCAGAACAACATGGCCGACGCAAGCACGCAAAAACCAACTACGCCAATTGAAAAAATCTTTCATAAACATTTCAAAAAAAAAAAATTTGGTACGCCAACTTTAAGTATTTATTATTGTAGGACTAACAACTTAATTTCTAAAAAAATTATTGACTTTCGAGATATCGAATTTAAAAAAAAAAAATACTTTTTTAAAAAAATCAAAAAATATATTTTTTTAAAGTTTTTGAAGGGCAACGCTTTTTAAACTTTTTACAAATTTCTCTATAAAAAAAATCTCATCAAAATCCGTTATGGCAATAGTGAGAAATTCAAAATCCAAAAATTGTTGGCACCGTTTTCCAGAAAAATACGATTTTAAAAAACTATTTTTTAAAAAAATGTCAACTGTTAAGCTTTAAGATAATCCCAAGTTCGGCTTTCAAAATACTGAGTTGTGGAAAAAAATAAGTTATATTTTTTTTTAAAAATCCAAACAAATATTTTTGGAAAACTTGAACACACACTACTGTTCAAACTTTTGGTCAGCATTAGCATAAGAAAATGATCAAAATCGGTTGTACCGAAAATAAAAAAAAAAATGTGGGGATACAAATTTAAAAATGCTACCAAGCTTAAAGAAAATGGCCAATGCTACCATGTTACTCCCAATGATCTTAGAGCAAGCAGTATATCGTCATTCCTTCTTAAAACTCTGGAACGATTGATTGATATTCATCTGCGTAGCGCGATAGAACCAAACTATATCTGTAAAGTACAACACGCTTACTGTAAGGGAAAATCGGTAGAAACTGCATTACATACTCCCTAAATCACAAGAAATACACTTTAGTTTAAAGTCGCTTTCAACAATGTCGACAGCGCTGCAATAGCAAAGGCACTGCAGAATCTCAACGTAGATAGCTCACTTGGTGACTTGATAAATTTCATGCTGAAAAGCAGAATTATAAATGCGAAACTAGGCGAAGGTCAGTCAACAGAGGTACTCCACAAGGTGGAGTCCTATCCCCACTTTTATGGAATATTGTAGTTAATGAGCTGCCAATAAACCTAGAAGAAGAGGGATTCAAAGTGATTGCATACGTTGACGAGATTGCCATTGCAGTATCAGGAAGGCATCCTAAAATTCTAATAGAACTCATACAAACCGCTCTCAATAAGCTCCTCAAATGGACAGATCGATGTGGCTTAGGTGTTAACCCTTACAAGACTGAACTAGCCCTCTTCACAAGGAAATACAAAATTCCACAACTAGACCCTCCATCGACCAAAGGTATTCCACTTACTTTCTCAGATGAAGCTAAATACCTGGGTCTTATTTTAGATAAGAAGTTAAGTTGAAAACCTAATATCCGGGAAAGATTAAAAAAAAGCCACAGTAGCTCTCTTCTTTTGTAAGAAAGCCATGGGGAACAAATGGGGCTTGTCTCCGCAAATCACTCACTGGCTTTATACTGCGGTGATTTAGACTGATACTCACTTATGGGGTAACTGTATGGTGTACGGCCTTAGATAAAGCGACTAATCGCCATAAGGTAAGCAAAGTGCAGCGTTCAGCGTGTATGTGCATCAGCGGAGCCCTCCGCTCGACACCTTCCGCTGCATTGGACATACTCCACAACCTCACACCCCTCCGTATATACAGCATCTATCAATGGACTTATAACTCTATTGACCACACCATCATTCTGAACTTATTCGGAATATTCCCAAGTCACTCCTACTACATCACTCCCTTGCTGCTTTTCAATAAAAACTTTAAGGTCACCATTGCCTGAAGGTCAGGTTGGGAGAAAGGGGCTTTGATAGAAAATGAATCAAAACATTTTCTTACAGATGGATCGAAAACTGGAATCGGAGTGGGTATTGGAGTATAGACTAAACCTTACACTCAAAAAATTTCGTGTGTAAATACTACTAATTCATGCGTGCATTCTACGAATTTTATTCGTGGTTTTCAGCCACGAATAGTATTCGTAGAATGGACGTTTATTAGTACATTTTACGAATATTTTATTAGTATTCGTAGAAAAACAAACGTATATTGTACGAATACCATTAGTACAATGTACGAATATTATTGTAATATTTACCAATGCCATTCGTATATTGTACGAATATTATTGTAATATTTACTAATGCCCTTGTATTTCATTCGTAAATTATACTGCTCCATTCGTATATTGTACGAATATTATTGTAGAACTTACTACCATTTATGTTCTCTGAGATTTCCTTAAATACCTATTGTAAGAAATAATAACAAAAAGTATTTATGTTGTAAGTTAAAAATAGTTTTTTAATTCATTTTATTGTCCTATATATATGAATAAAGTTAACAAATAATTAATTCATTATAAATATAATAAACAATCAAATGAATATTTGAATACTCCTCATTTTATGTACTTAGGGCCACTGAAAATAGATTTAACATTTAAAATTGAAAACTCCGAAAAAAATTGTACTTACATTGAGATTCTTTCAGGAAAAAAATTCCCACATATGTATGCTCGGCTACTTCTGGATGCTGTAATTTAAATATAAAATATGTAAGCTTTAAAGCAAATGTATCTCTAGGTACTTACCTACCTCGTCTTTTCGAAAAAAGCAGATGTTAGTCTGATCCACCACTGCAGCACTTTATAAATAATATCACGTTTCAACATGTTGACTAATGGAATACATTTAATTTTTAGAACTGAACACATATTATTTTTTTTACTCATGATTAGTAAATAATACTAATGCACTTCATGAAAATACGAAGTTATTAGTACATTCTACGCATAATGCGTACGGTCTACCTACGAATGAATTCTGTCTACTAATATTAGTTTTACTTAGTAAATAGTACGAATTTATTAGTAAATACTACGAATGCAAAAGATTAAAGTACGAAGTCATTCGTACGAGAAATTAACGAATGTTATTAGTTATATGTACACAATAATTCGTACAATATACTCAAACAAATTGTTTACTTCTTGTTCACGAATGAAATTAGTGTATTAAACGAATAGATTCGTGGATAGTACGACAGTTATTAGTAAAATTTTACGAATGCATTCGTAGATATACGACTGTACAAATACTTCGTACATCTTACGAATATTCGTACAATGCACGAATATTTTCTTTACGAATATCATTCGTAGCCATTTTACTAATAAATTTTTTGAGTGTAGTCTCTCCTTCCGCCTACCAAACCATTGTAGCATAAGCGGAAATTCTGGCGATAAAGGAAATATTGTCTTGGCTTAAAGAAAACATAATATCCAGTTTGGATGACCACATCTAGATATTCAGGCTGCTTTAAAATCCCTCGCATCAGTATCTTCAAACTCCATTACAGCCCAAGACTGTCGATCGTCTCTGATAGAGATGGCCACATGTTTAATATTCCCCTATATTCTGGATGCCGGGATATAGGGATATTCCGGGAAATTATAAAGCCGATGAAGTCGCCAAAATTGGAACGGAAATGCCTATCTTACCCGACAGGGTAAATATAGGTATGCCCATAGCTACTAGTCAACTTATGCTGAAGCAAATACTCTGAAACAATCAAATACAAGATGGCTCAACACTACTACTTTCCTGGCGGCCAAACGAATCTGGCCCAAACTAGATTTGAAACGGTCAAATTGCTTGTCGTCCCACAGTAGATCTCAGATCAGCTCAGTAATAGGTGTCATAACTGGACACTGTTTTAAAGGTAGACACTTCTCACGGCTCGGTGTACTATCAAACTATTTCTGCAGGAGTTACTTGGACGAGGAGGAAGAGGAAACAATCTCAAACCTTCATTGTATACATGCCCTGCTCTCTCTTACAGACGCAAACTACATTTAGGAGACTATTTCTATTATGTATAGATCGTCTTTTGGTTTAACGTGAGCACCTGCCTATTATGGCTCAATCCCACGGGAGGCCTACCTCCATTTGGAGTCAGATGACCATTAACCCCGACATATAGCAAGCTATCTCGGTCGCAAAGTTGTGATATGTTGCAGCATATGCACACCTTTTGCTTTGGAGGCGAGGTCTATATAATACCTCTTGAATTCAAGAAAAGAATCTTGAAAACTATGTGTCTGCGCATTCGGAATAAACCAAGCCACCATGATGCTCCCACTAGGGGGCCTACCTCATAGATAGGGTTTGAGCCGAGGGTAAAACTCAACCCTCAACTCAAATGGGCACTATCTCCCATGGTACCAGAATATAGCTTCCGGTGGAGCTTCGCAACCGAGGCCACTTCCAGATGAGTTCCTGCAAAACTCTGGGCCTGTCAACCCTTAGGATACACACACCAAGAAGTCGGCCGGGTAAGTAACCAACAACCTAATGTGCTTCCTTTTGGTCTTCATTCGCCATGCGACGAACTAGGAAAGACACTCCTAGTCTGCGTTCTAAACAACGAGGCGACGGTCCTCCTATTATTTGCTACTGCAAATAAGATCTTCAGTTACGCAAGTAACCGGAGACTTACCCTATTAAAACCTTATGCACTACAAATAATATTGTCAGTTTAACAAACCAAGTTTTGTTAATATAACAAAATAAAACAGAGATTTTTGTCACATCGACAAACTTTTTTGTGATGTTAACAAAATGTTTGTTGTATCTACAAAAAATCTGATTTGTAAATGTTTGTCAATATCACAAAGTTTTTGTTAATTTTTTTTTTGTCAATTTAACAAAAAATGAAAACATTTTTGTTAAAATGACAAATATTTTGTTTTGGGGTTGAATTATTTTGTAATATTGATAAAATAATATTATCAGATAGATAAAACTATTTTGTAACGAAACCAAAAAATTTCTTTTGTGTATGATATAGTTCACACTTGGTTTTTGTTAAAAAATCGATGTAAGATTAACTGAACTTAACAAAAATTGCGTATTGTCCATACGCCCTCACAGATAGTTGCATGTGAGATCGTAGGGACGAAACGCCAATTTTTGTGGACTTAAATCCCAAAAAAAAAACTAGTTTTACAAAAATAATTTTGTTTTTTGTGGATTCAACAAAAGAAATTTGTAAAATTGACAAAATATTTTGTTGAATTGACAAAATATTTTGTTAATTTAACAAAATATAACAAAAATTTTTTGTAAATTTAAAAAAATATTTTGTTAATGTAGATTTTGTTAATTTAACAAAACAATTTTGTTAATTTAACCAAAAAATTTTGTTAATTTAACAAACAAATTTTGTTCATCTGATAATAATAAAAAAACAATAACACTAACAAAAAAATTGTTAATACAACAAAAGAATTGCTAATATGACAAATTAATTTTGTAAATTCTACGAAATTTTGTCATATTGACAAAATATTTTTGTTATTTCAACAAATTTATCTGTTAGCATAACAAAATAATTTTGTGGATACAACAAAATATTTTTTGTTACCTCAACAAAATTCTATAATTTTTATCAATTTGATAAGACTTTTTGTTGGACGTATATTGACAAAATTTTTGTTAAATCAACCTAGATTTTTATCATATATACCCAGATTTTATTTTCAGTTAAGTAAGTAACCGGAGATTCACGATCACACCCGTTTTAAACCTACTACTCCCTTGGGTTTTCTTAGTTGTCTAAATCTCCAGCTGGGAGAGCAGCTGGAGAATAGACGTAAGCCTCCCCACCACTACAAGGTGAAACCAGTCGGGGAGGTTCTATTATGTATAGTAGCCATAAGTGGCAAGTAAAAATTACATATCATAACTAAAACATCAATTATTTTTTGAAAATTCGATATCTCAAAAACGAGCCTATTTTTTTTTTTCGTAAAAATTATTTTTATTTTTACAAATAATAAAAACCTTAAGTTGGTGTATCAATTTTTTTTTCTTTAAAACAAATATTTAAGCAAAAAGTTATTTACGATTTATAATTTTTGTTTTTGCATAAATTCACATTTGCTTGAGAACTCACATAGTATTGCGTTTTTAGCTCTAACTCCTTCAAGAGTTTTCTTAAGAAATAAATGTTAAGGCTTATGAACATTTTTCTCTAACATCAATTTTTAAAATTCAAGGTCCCTTAAACATAAGAGCAAATTCCAGCGACCCAGTTCTGCATTATATTAGTTTTGAGTGTTTATTAGTTCTCTGAATCTGCAATCGGGTTCGAGTTCGATTCGAGTTTTACTTTTGTCAGTTCTTATTTTTCTTGTTCGGCTCTTAGTTTATGTAAGAGAAATCTTTGCAAATATATTTAAGAAGGTTGGGCTCAAAACAAATCGATTCTAATTTGTCGTTCTTTAAGGACACACTTATCTAAAAATAAACCTGAGATGTTCTGCGAATGATGAGAAAAATCTAATATAAAATTCTATTTATATAGATTTGTCTCAAATATCTTCAATTCCTAAAATGTGCACGTTTTTTTCCCATGACATCGTTATATAGATTTTTTTCTTAGTTCATACTCCATAACTATAATAATAAAAATTGCCATACCACCTTTAACCTATACCCACCTTCATTTGGTCATCATACAAAAAGTCTATTAACCTCGATTATTATCGCTATGAGTACACACTCTCCCACATTCACATGAGGAAAAATGTCAAATGACTTATTTAAGATGTCAACGTCATTGCAATAAGCCAGGACACCTCTCTGGCCTAGACTTGAAAGTGTCCACTTGAACGAAAGTGGAACTAATTGTCGTCACACCAACAACAAACAAACATTAAAAAAAAAACGAATGAAAAATCAATTCGTGTAGAGGTAAGGATATATTTAGCTTCTTGCATTCACATATAGAGGGATTGTAGAGGGGGAGACATAGAGCTGAATAAGATAGCAGAGGTTACGAGGTCAAACACGTACTTATCCTGAATACGTAGGTGAAAGTGGCTTTTTGAAATCTAGTACAATGCCAAATTAGTTAGTGCGACTATATCTATGTGTAAAGCTCACAACTCTAATAGGAGAAAAAAAAGAAACAACTTGATTCAGTCAATAGAAGGACCTCATTCGGTGAGGCCAAATTAGATTCTAGTCTGAGCAAGAAAAAGAAGTAGAAATATCAGTCAAGTTGTCTGTTGGATATTATATTCCAATTCTATAGTTTAGAGCCTCCATAAATGCTCCAATTTATATTTCACTGTGCACTGTCCCTCACTTTGAAAATTCAAACGGGCCTATTCTCCAAAAAGGATATAGTACACTTTCTGAATTTCTACCCTGTCAGTCTGTCACACATTTAAACAACACTAAAAGTTTCTCTTTTATGAGAGGGATGAAATGTTGCTGCTCGCATGCGTTTGCACACAGACTTGAAGTATTTTTTTTTTTTTTTCGAGATTTCTAGGCGTTAGATATATACGAGGGGATGATCCTGATTCAATTTTTGTTTATTTCCTATCCACCCTCAATAGAGCTTATTTTCTGCACTTCAGCTACAAAGAGATAGGTTTGGGTATGTTGTTTGTGTTAACGCAGATTATAGTGCCGGCTCAATGACATGGTCTAGCCGTTTATTTTCATTTTTATTTTTATTCGTATTTATTTACTCTTCACACATCACAGCAGCGAGGGACAAATCCTGTTTAAAATAAAGTGTCATGAGTGTTTATTATCAGCTCACAATAATTTGGACAAAAATGTTAAAACTCAAATATCCTGGTATTAATAGATACAGATGGGCAATTACCATGTGTCAAATGCATTTAATTTGCATTAAGGGCGGATTTAATAAAAAAAAAAAACAAACATCAGAGTATGGACAAATTGGCATCGAAATGAACAGCTATTAAATTATCTGGCATTTGGTGTCAACAAAATGGTCGTCCATTTAGGGATTTCCTGTGTGTGTCAGTATTAATGGGGTAGGTACTGTATACGGATGGGAATAAAAATAGCAGTTTATTTTAGAAGTAAAACTTAACGAACAGCAAAGTTCAATTCGATGGGAATTACCATCAATATTGTTATTTTATTTATTTTTTATCGATTTCAAGTGAGCAGAGGGTCGGAGGGGGTAGGAATTTATTGATAGCAGTACGCGCTCAGTGACCAAGGGTGTGGGTAAATTGTTACCAGCAACAACGGAAAAATCGGTCGTTAGGGTAAGGCTTTTTTTTTTATTTTGTCTATGCTCGAGCTCATACTTAGCAGGCTCTTAGAGCCTGTTTTATTTATTAAAAGCATTTAAGGGAGAAAGTAATCCAAAGAACTTAAGTTATTTCACAGAAAAATAAATAATCCTATGTGGTATATGTATCTGTATGTGTTATTACTTTTGAGTAAGCCTCTTAGGAATCACGCACAAGATTTGTATCTATATAAAATGCTTAATAAGCTGCCAATTGTTCCCTATCTATAGCTAATGGTAACAAAATCAACTATGTATATATTGAGTGTTACATAGCCGAACACTTAAATCAAAGACTTAGATTTATCTCATTTACTCGTATATAGCTCAAGTTTTAATTGAAAGAATAAAGAAATAAAATTCCACTGAAGTTCGATATCGAGAAACAGGGCTTAGTCATTTCTCTAAGATGGGGCTAAGCTGAAGCTTAATTATATTACTCCAGTGCGTCTATTTTCCTGTTAAGATAGAGAAAAAGCTAGGGAGGGAAATCAGTGGATTTAAAATTTGAAAGATTGATTACTTTGTCCATTCTGTACCTTTCTTTATCATCGCCTTTTAAACTGATGAAAATATTATTTTTTCTAGATATTCTATGCCTATTTTTCTTTTAATTATGAATTAATTAAATAAATTCAAAGTACTGTAAACATCTGGTCTGGTGGAAGATATTGCAGCTTGACTTCTGAACTCTGTAACTTATCGCGAATAAATTTTGCCTCGTTGTCGACATACTTTGTTCTCGATGAATAAGAGTTATTTGAAGCAGTTAAGTATCATTGATTTTGGTGCATCTGGAAACAGATCACCTTACAAGCGTTTGTTTGAATCAGAAAGACTCTTGGATAGTAGCAACGACAGACATTACTTCTGCTTGGGTTCAAGAAAGCGTAAAACGTGTTTTTTTTTTGAGTTTTTTTTAGCCAGTTTTAGAACGTCTAGCATCCATATCTCCAGCCCAGTCTGCATAACAGAATCCAGTCTGATAGACAATGCCTTAGTCAATCTTACTTCTTAGGTACCGCATCACACGTTTGACAGCTGTCCAATGCATATTCTCTGGATTCGTACCAAATCTACTCAGTAAATTCACAGCATAGGAGATGTGGGGGCGTGTGATCTCAGCAGCAAAGAGCAAACAGCCTATTGCCTGCATATAAGAGATATCCTTCATTTGTTGGACAACACATCCTTAAAACGATTCACCAGATCAAATGAGTTCAAAAAAAATCAGTACGTCATCGACATAAATGGCAATAAATAACATTTGGTCTCCAGAATATCGAGAATATATGCACTGATCTACATATACCTACGCCTTAAAACCATTTTGATTAAAACATTATTTCATTCAACACTCTGTTGGATTGCTTGAATCCATGAAGAGATTTTCGCAGCTTACACACACGATGGGAAAAAAATATGGACTTATAAATATCTTCTTTTAACTCACCATTCAAAACCGCCGTTATAGCATCTACAAGAAGATACCACCAGTAACAACAAATGACGGATTGATGTGTACCTCCTATTAAGTCATGCTCTTCTTGCATCACGTTTCTCAACAAATTGTCATAACAACTCGAAAGAGCTTCTTTAGGGCTTCCAAAATCACTTAGAATTTGATCTGTTGCAACGAAATTGTATTTCGGTCTTGTCAGATGCATAATTCGCTCAAAAGGACGCATCATTTGATCATCCTCTATAGAAATGACATTCTCATCTGGGACAAACGTTTCGTCATTAGCATCATTTCATTACATTCTGAATATTCGCTGATTGATGTTTCTTGATTAAAATCAGCTTCATCTGGTTCAGTTTTCAAACTAGTCGTTGGCAATTCCAGGGAAGAAGTGTCTTCCCCGGACTTGGAAAACATAAAGTAGTCCGATATTAGTGCTCATTGGTACCTGATAGTGTTAAAAGTTGAAGCAATGGAAAATGTATTTCTTTTCAGATTTCTCTTTTTAAACAGATATTTTTGGAATGGAATAATATTTTTATACTTAAGAACTAAATTTGAGAAAAATGTGAAAATTGTGAAAAATTTGAGCAACGTTCTTCGAGTCACTGACGAAATAAACGAAAATGATCTAAAATTAAGACAATTTCTTCAAAAAAAAATTTCATATTCTTGCTATGTGTATTCGCAAGATGTCAAAATCAGTAAATCACAAAATCACTTGGTACAAAAAAAATACACGTTCGAAGTTTAATCAAAATAGAAAATATCGTTTTCGAGAAAAATTAAAAAAAAAAATTCAAAACAGTTGTATGACACCTTACAGCTATCTGTTTTTTTATAAGGGACTATACATAACTACCCTTAAGATTTTTGAGCACAGTACGAGCGTTTAGTTAAGCTGAAGGGGATTCAAAAGTGTTATCGGTATAATGTGAACATCGTTTTGTGAGAGAAATATTGAGCCGGGTATATAAT
The DNA here is from genome assembly GCA_963931855.1 of Philhelius festivus. NCBI lineage: Eukaryota > Metazoa > Arthropoda > Insecta > Diptera > Syrphidae > Philhelius > Philhelius festivus. The sequence continues at coordinate 32,649,420 of OZ007554.1, read as the reverse complement.
TCCACATTCGTGGAGTGCGGCTAAAAAAAATAATCTCTGAGTTTCACAGAACCTATTAAGTTTGGCTCAAAGGTAAATTGATAAGTATTTCCTGAGGTCTGAGTATTAAGGTTCAATCGTTTTAGAGGAAAAATGCAAGTTTTAACGGCAGAAGACAGCATTGAGTTTTCGAAGCATTAAATTCTACGCGGTTTATGTTTCCCCATTTAACAATGCTACCAACATCAAAAAATAATAAGCTTATCATACGCTGCCATTTTAAATCCACATCCAAAGAACAAGCACAAGAATCTGAAATCGAATGCTTTCTCTATATTCTAGAAAAACTATATGTGACTGCAAGTAATTTCATATACCATAGTAACTAGTTCAAAAACTCAATACTGCCTCCTAGCCTGCGGCCTAACTTTCTTTTGTATAATTAACACCCGCTAAAGTGTTTATTTAGAGACCATTATTATGTTAAACACAGCACGAACCATGTGGAAATTAGGAGGAGCGAGAAAGAGAGTATCGATAAACACATTGGTCTTGATGGCGCTGAAGTGCTCCATTTTGATACCATAACTCGTGTGAACATGTTGACGAAATTTATATGGGAAATTGTGGACATTCTCACGGAGCCGCCCAATTTGCATAGAGTTCAAAAAGAAGAAAGAATCTAGGAGATTTTGAAGTCTCTTATTGTCTGTTTGCTTTTGTCTGTTTGCTTTTGCACAATCATCTAAAAATCACTCACTCAAGATAGACAGCTTGTTGACTGGTGCTGAAACAGTAGCCTATCCGATTGAGTGTGCATCTGGTCCGCGCACCGTAAACTTCCGTCCGCTAACTCAGGATCTAAAGAATCAAATGAAGGGCATGGCACAGAAGTAACCGAAGTTCGTCCTAGAGCCATTTCGTCACGTTGGGATAAGAGATCTAGTCTTTGATCTTCATTTCCCAAAGTTCATCAAAAATTGCAATTCCTAATGATTGCGTTCTAAATTTGGCCAAAACAGCAAAGTAAATGAAGGATTGTTTTTTTCAACCTGTCACCCACAGCTTTTACAGGGAGTATAGTGAGTAATACAGAGCTCCGCAGCATGCTCTCCTATTTCCCAATCCTCTACAGGTAGCTATGACCTAATTACACCGTTTACCACCCAAAGGAGACAGAACGCCGAAATTCTACTTCAATTACTATTCCGATTGAAATGACCAGAAAGTATTGCATACCTCAAACCGCCCACGCAAATACTCGTATACAAAAGAGGACACACACAGATGGTTGGCGAAGTCAGCAAATAAATTTCGTTCGTCAGTTTTACAATCCACATTTGGTTTTGGCCGCCAGGTCGAGAAGTAAGAGTAAGAAATTCATCGAAAATCAGATTCTTCTTGCCACCGTGTCTTTTGTACCAATCAAGTGTACAAGGTAAAGATCATCTCAATAAGAAGCACAAGCACACTGCTGGTCGCTCATACCAGGTAGTAACTTCGAAACTTTTGGCTTCCGCCGTTAACACCCGCTCCGCTCTCCTCCTTCACTTAGACTAGGGACTAGGGACTCCATCCCAATCTTCGCTGTCTTAATCTTCACCACTCAAACTAGCGACTCTATCCCAATCTTCGCTGTCTGAATCTCTTCGCCGCCGCCGTAGTTAAGACTAGGGACTCTTTCCCAATCTTCGCTGTCTTAACCCTCTCCGAAAGCCTTGGACTAGGGACTAAATCCCAACCCAACCTTCGCTGTCTAAGCATCCGCCGCCGTAGTTAAGACTAGGGACTCTATCCCAATCTTCGCTGTCTGAACCCCCTTTCCGATACCGCCGTTAAAGTATATGAAATTAGCGAAAAGTCCTGGTAGCTAACGCTTTATTTGTTAATTATTGAAATGTAATTTATTTTAGATTTCAATAAAGTTATAATAATAATAATAATAGTATATGAAATACTCTGTTAATCTTATTGTAAGGCCGTGAATATTGTTAAAGTATATGAAATACTTTGCTAGCTTATTATAAGATCGTAAATATTGTAAAGTTATATGAATTATGAAATATTTTGTTAGCCTACTTATAAACATTGAATAAATACAAATTGGAACTGGAGCTTTGAACTCTTTATTGGCCGAGTTTTACTGCTTTCTTCGGTTGACCCTGGACCCCGCTGACCTACCTCAGCTGGAAATATGTATATGTCTTTTCTGGGTATTTCAGTGAATCTCAACCAAGGACGTAATGTAAGCCGTACGAAACAAATGTTGAATGCTTTCCCAAGCTTTTTTTCCTATCAATTTTGATATCCAAAATTTCAAAATCAATGTGCATCGGTATACCCTCTTAAATCCTTCCACATTTTTATTACTCTCGCAATGAATTTAACATTTCATGGGTAGTCAAAACTCCTTAAGTGTGCTCACATTATAAAAAAAGTACTTTTGGCAGGAAATATTCGTTACAACTAGCTCTTACTTTTCTGTTATCTTAAGACTGCCATTATTGTTTGAAAGCTTATAAATGTTATGTCATACAGAATGAGTTTTTTTCATTATTTCGACAGTTTTGGAACAAAATTTTTGACAATTTGTTATTCAATTGCATCCTCCAATACTCAACGCGACTGATTTCTGCCCAAGGCGCTACACATAGATTGTTAACTAAGGTAACAATTTTACAACGTTACCAGCAGCGTCATTTTCGTCATCCACCATATTTGTCTAAATAGTCGTACTTTCTTGTTTTAATAGAAATTTACTTACTTTTGTTTAATAAATGTACTATTTCTGTGTGTGTAACTCGATTTTTGTATCTTAAAGTCCTTAATAAACTATGTTCTATGTACCTACCTAAATAGGTGTATCCTGTTCTCAATAAAGCGGAGTTGTAAAGTAGATGCCTAGTAGATGTATTTCACTTCACCTCAGTCTCAACTTTACTCAATGAAAACAAACAAAAATCCGGAAAAACAAAGTTCTAATACAAGAAGAATATTTCAAGTGCTTCGTATACACTCTGTTTAACGGTGGATTGTAGTTTTCATCCTTCACAAGAATAGGTAAAATAAAAGTAGGTATACCAATAAGTGCGGCCAAAGTTTTTTAATTAACCATCATCTGATGAATCCCTTTGAATAAAAATGATTCTCTTGGTAGGTATGGTTGAATTAAATAACATCATACACTCTCTTGAAGTTGGAAGGTCCAAACTCCGAAGTTCTCAACTCACACCATATTTTCTCTGCCAACATATATATATCAAGTCCTTCTTTTTCAAAACTCCCTGAAGCCAATACTTAAAATAGGGTAAAACAATAAAAATAAAAAATCGAAAATTAAAATATTTTTTTTTGTTTTTATTCGTCCTTCTCCATATTCTTATATTCTATATCCTTGAGGATGATCCTATGACACTCGTGGATTTCTTGAGAAACTTTTCTCAAACTAACATTTTCTTCGTTGTTTTTTTTTTTCTGTTCAGATTCAAGCACACTACACTATCATCCTGCAACAACATGAGGCACTTTATACTCTTATCGGGCAGACATAAGGATGCGTCAAGGGTATATCGTTTGGCCATAGTCTGTTGACTTAAAATCACACATTCAGCTGTGCGTCCGTCGACGGTCGGTATTGCTTTTGGAAGAATGGAAAAAGTTTTCTCAGCAGTGCAGGCACAGAGTGATTGCAAAAAGAAAAAAAAAAAAAAACAAACAAAAAGGATTCAATGTTTTGCTTTCAGTTTTTATGACACCCTGAGGTTTTAGATCCGTAATTATTGTTATACCCCAAAGATGGACATAGTTTTTGCCCGAGATGAATCCACCCTTGGGTCTAAAGAAATTTATATACCTACATACATAGTTAAAGACAAGTGAGCCATTGTGGAATAGTGTGGTGTGGTTATGCTTATGCCACGTTCCGGTTTCCTTTTGTCTTTGTTTCTTAATACAATTACCGTCTGAAGTTTTATGCGGCCTGGGCCTGGTATTTCTCGCTCTTCTGGGCTTTTTTTTTTGCTTGTTTGTAACCTTCATCGTCATTTCTATAAATATATGTCTTCCTCTTCAACTGCAGGCAGAAAATGAAGGATATTTTTTTTTTCTTCAAGGAAAATCCTTTTTTCTTTTGTTCGTGTACCTATTCTCTTGGATATGACTTTGAAGAATATCGAACGAAATTAATGTTTTGATGGATAAAGTTTTGACTTGATGGCTATTTAATTGCTGGCATGTTTCTAATGACTATTTTGGCCCATTTGCGATAAGTATATGGGTTTTCTTCGTCCTTCAACAAGAATTTTACTTTTGTTTTTCGTATGAAAAAATAGATATTTCTATTATACTAAAAATGCCTATACACAACTGATTTTCCATCCACGGTCATCATCATCATCCAAAGGACTTTTTATTTTCACTTGGTTTCTTCTGGCACCATACCTATAAGAATTTGGCTAAGAGAAAAGCCTTACCTATTCAAAGTTCAAGTGGAGCGGAAATTAAATAATTAAACAAAAAATGTTGGCGTGAAAGTTTCAAATTTAAATTTCACAGTTAATTATGGTAGGCGATACCTATCAGAAATAAAAAATATCTGTAATAAATTTACATTCCACAACCTTTATTGTGAAATACCTACAAATAAATATCTTAACAAAAGTCTAACTTTTTCGACAAGACTTCTGATTTTACCTACCTAGTTACATAGTTAAATAATGGAAACTAACAAATGTGTAGTAGGAAATATAACTGGTAAAAAATGTGGAACGCATTAATTTTTTATTTCACTACAAGCAAGTAATGCACTGGTCTGATTTAAAAAAAAAAATTTCCAAATACAAAGTAACAAGTAAAAATGAAAATATTCATAAGAAAAATCTATGTGAACTTTACCAAAATTACATTCCACAGCTTGTGATATGAAGTGAAATTTATTAGGTATTATATTTATATATTATAAAAATATTACACACATTTTTCATTTCACTACAAATGAGGAACACAAAGGCTTGGAATTAGATGAAAGCTTCACAGAAAACGACTATAAATTTACAATCCACATCTTGTATTGTGAAATAAAAATATTTGTAGGATAAATTTTGTATTTAATTAATATTAAATGAATTTATTTATTTATTTATTAAGTCTTACAGTAAAGAAAGTAGTATACTTTATCGGACATCAATTCAATTTAATTTAAAAGAAAAATATTGTTGTAATAGATGTGGAACGTTATCATTTTGTGTTTCACTTAAAATGGGTACTTTAATACCTCAAAGACTGCGATCTGTATTAAGAAGAATATTTCCTCAACGAAGCAATAAATGGAAAATGAAATATTTATTGAAAAATACTTAGTGAACATAGAAAACTTACATTCCATTACGTGTATTGTAAAAAATAAAAATGAAAAAATAAATATCTTAACAAATGTCTAACTTTCCAAAAAAAAAATCTGTCCTTTTTTTGATTGGGGAAATATATGGAATGCATTCATATTTCATTTCACTACAAGTAAGTTATGGTCTTAGGTGTGGATTTGCAGGAATTTTTTCCTAAATACAAAGTAACAAGTCAAAATTAAATGTTCATAAAGAAACGTCTGTGTGAATTTTAAAAAGTTACAATCCACTGCTTGTAAAATAGTGTGAAATTCATTCACAGAAAACGACTATATGAATTTAGACAATTTTTATCACACAGTTTATATTCTGACATAAAACTACTTTTTGGATACATTTTGTATTTAATTTAAAAGGAATAATATGGCTGGGAAATATGTGGAACGTATTGATTTTTTATTTCTCTACACATATGACTAATGGACTGAAATCTGGACCTATCCAAAGTTTCCTCATAATTATAAACTACACCTGTGTAAACAACTTGATGATAATGAAATATTCACAGGAACAGCAGGGTGAATTTTATGAATTTACATTCCACGACGTGAAGATACATTATATAACGTATCGCAAGCAGCTTAAAATGAAGCCTGTTGATCAAATATTTACATGAATTTGTGGGTGTGAAATTGGTATTCATTCGTTCCACTACTTTTAAGCGGTTTCAAAATCTATTTTTCTAAGGCCTTTCACACTATTTAAACTATTTCCTCTCTAAGGATATTCTCCGAATCCAATTCTGTGACCTGTAAATGATTTATTAAATTGTTATTTCACGAAAAGTAGTCACTTAGGACTACGTTTGTATAGTAAATTTTTAATTATGCTTTCTAGGTGTTAATCCTAAGATTAGGTAGTGATTGAGTGACAACAATGCAACTTTGAAATTCCATAGCATTTGTTTAATTAACTGAAAAACTTTCCAAATGTTCACATACTAAAATGCTAGCACTTTTCGAAGTGGTCACATACTGAATATGCTTAGGGAACTAAAGTTACAAAAAATTGGTGATCGTAAGATTTTTTATTTAATGTGATCTTCAGAACGAATGAGTTCCACAATCTGAAGAGCAGAGGTAAAACCTTCCGCTAAACATGCACATCCCAGGCAGTTTACCACTGGATGATAACTTGGTAAAGAGAACACCTCTCATACCAAACAGAGAGAACTGAAAGATGGCTATGACCATTTGCTCAAGCAAAACGATAGATTGGACAATTAATACCTACAAATCACCAAATGTACACCGTTCGTTCCCAGCTCTCTTCCAGAAGGGAAACGAAGACCTTAAGCTATATCTCATTAATATTTTTCCGAGTAGCATTACCCTCCCAAAATAAGGAAAAAAAGATGCAACTACATCTAAAATCCTTTAGGCCAATTAGCTTAACATTTTTTGTACTGAAAACGTTGGAAAAGTAATTGACAACTTCACAAATTCAGAAGTTGTAATAAGTAGGCCTCTAAATCAGCGACAACAATGCCCTGTTTGAACTAACAAATAAGATACAAAACGCCTTAGATGTAAAGGAAACAGCATAAGCTGCGTTTTAAGACATACATAGAGGGAGCCTTCAACAACACAACACTCTAGACAACACTTTTATAAGAAAATGTCTACCCATCACCATAACAAGATGGATAAAGAAATGTTAGGCACTAGAAATGCAGAGGCACAAGGAGGACAAAATGTAAAAAAATATAATCAGAATAAGAGGCTGTCCTCAGGGTGGTGTATTATGACCCTTGTTGTTGATTTTTGTAGTGCATGAATTTTGAGACAATCTGGCATTGCTATCATCACTGTAGGTACGTTTGAAGAAACTTTTCGTGATATTATCCAAATAAGACTAATAATTACACGGAAACGGTGTCTATTTGTAGGACTATCAATAAGCCCCTACAAAACGACAATCATACCATTTACCAAGAAAAGACTTCTACCACATATGAAACCTATCCAGTAAAGTAATTGAAACGTAGAGGGATATAAAATATCTAGAAATTACACTAGATAGTAAACTCCTCTGAACAAGCACTTAGAAACTATAGTCGGGAAAGCCACAAAAACCCTAATAATTTGCAAGAGACTTGCAAGCAATTCATGGGGATGCCAAACGAATATCCTCAGGTGGATGTACACTATGATGGTAAGAACCATTATTACCTATAGTGCGATTGCATGGCGCAAGAGAACCGCATTATCAACAGCAAGGAAAACGCTAGAAGAATTATAAAAGCTCGGGTGTCTTACGTTAGCAATGATAACCGCAGCTATAGAAGTTGTCCTTCATCTAACCCATCTACACGAGGTCATTAAAAGTGCGACAATGGGAGCTATTATGAGATTCTCAAAAGAAGGAACTAGAACAGGAAAAACTATTGCCATCATGTCAGATAGTCAAGCAGCACTCAAGGCCCTAAGCTCATACACCATCAGCTCTAAATTGGTGTGAGAGTGCATAAGCAGGCTAAATAAACTTGGCCATCAGAACAGGGTCACACTTTACTGGGTACCTGGTCACTTGCGTGTTCATGGAAACGAAAGAAGAGTAGGCAAACAGATCCAGGAATTGGAAAGAACTCCAAAAACTGAGGCAGGCCAAACTACTACTCGGCAATTACAACCAGCAGCGTTTCGAAAAATGCATTAACTTTAGTAGAAATAACTTAAGGTACCCTAACTGGACTCTGCAAACTTAGAAGACATCTAGGTTTACTTGGTATGGTAAGCAGTGCCACATGTAGATTCTGCAACATGTATGAGAAAACACTAGATCACACATGCACCACAGGAAAAACCATCTGGGACAATACCAGGTGAAAGCGAGCGAAATATCCTCTATGAACGTGCCCCAAATTCTAAAATTCCTAAGCGCAATAGATTTGGAGGAAGAACTATAAGTTGCTAATCCCATACATATTGAAGTGGAGGAATAATATGTAGATCTCCAGGTCGCAGTGCAATACCCCCAATAAAGAAAAAGCTGACATAATGTGGAAAAATTTAACGTTTAACAGTGAATATGCTTTTTTAAATAGAAGCTGTGGAATGAAAGTGAAAAATTTCACGTTGACTTTTTTTATGAACTTTTTATTTTTCACTCCAACTTTGTACACTAGACTGAAAGTTTAAATTACACCCCTTCATGTTTTTATGGAAAATTTATTTTCGTTTGATTTATGCGTATAATCATACCTATGTATGTACTTAACTCATGATGTCTTCAGTTTATTGAATCCTGCAATTTTTGAGCTTAGTCCTTTTTATGATAATTCCTTAGACTTTGAAACCTGAATTCCAGCTTCAGCTCAAAAGAATAAACGGAATATAAAAGCACAAAGGTATGTGTCTACCTAAAGCGGAATCCCTATATCTACAATAAAGCTGACATTTTTTTTTTGTGATATCCTTTTTCTGCATATTAATATAAATACCAAAGTTTTCTTTTTTATCTTTTATGGAAATATGGACAGATTTATAAATTGAATTTATTTTAATATGAATGAATAAAATGAAATATCCTCGAAGAGCTACGATTCCAGTGCATTCAAAGTCTGAAGGGATATAAATTTACAAGGACACACACACACATGTACAAACATTCCTCGCCATACCAAGGACATGTTTAATTATCTCATAACAAAAAAAAAAGAAAAGGGTAAAGTTAAAACCGATGTATATGCCCGCCGAATACAATCTCTTCTCTGGTCGGCTTACCACTTTTTCGGTCCGATTTTCCTGTTCTGTCACCTATACGAGTATATATCCGTGAGGCCCATTTTTGCCTGAATGCTCCTTTTCCGCTTGCCAAAATTCCCTGGCGCTCCTGGTGCAGAGGAACACAATAAAATAAACAACCATCGGCTTGGGGGGAGGGGGGGGGGGTTTCGGCATTCAGTGATTACGGACCACACACCTGTAAAATAATTTGAAATATTCCACGGGTGACGATTGGAATATACGGCTTACCCGAGTACGAGTATTTTTATTTTGTTGTAGCTGCTGCTGTCCACTGCCTGAGTTTGTCTTATTTTAAAATATTTATTTTTTTTTATTTCCTATGAAACTCAGTTGTCCTGTAGGAGAGGATATAGAAGATATAAACTGCTATAAGGACATCATGAAAAAAAGGATCCACAAACCATACGAAAATATTTTCATATATAGCTTCGTTTGGGAAAATATGCAAGCATATTAATTTACATAAAGGATGAGATATAAAAAAATTGGTAAGAGCGTATAAACTGAAAAAAAGAATTCCGTCGCGGAATGTCCTTGTTATTGTTATTTCAGAATGTTTTTAGTAAAGAATATACATATATGTATGTGTGTGTCTGCATACGATTAAATGGGCAGTCGTTAGCTTTTAGGTCTCCATCTCCCTGCATACGTGTATGAGTAAATATGGAATGGTATATCTACACTGTGAAAAGGTAGCAAAGGAAAATGGACAGTTGGAATTATTATTTTAAATATTAAAAAAAAACTAAGAGCAGGCAGATATCTGATGTCGGAGAAAATAAGCTGCATTTTGCATATACATAGTTATTTAAAAATGACATCTATAAATTTAGATTAAAAGTCATAAGAAGACAGATCACGTGTTTGAATTTTTTTCAAAATGTCAAATATCCCTACAGATTTAATAAAGCAGTTGATAAATCATCGAAGAGTTGTTTTGTTCAGCAGAATGCTTTGAAGGACGATTTAATGTATCAACATTGATGTTGCCTTAAAAATCAAAAAGAAACATCCTACATTGTTTTAGTAACAATGAAAATACATAAATAAACTAAAATTTGAACATTGAAAAGCGGATGAAAAGGCCTGCATTTATATTTTTACGCTTTTTGTAAGACTAGAGCTTTATTCGGATGACGGACGTCAGATTAATATATTTTCCCCACAAATATTCCACCTGGTATTGCAACAGCTTTTCATAAAAAAAAGTATTAAAAATATTGAAAGGGTTGCCAACTTATCTGTAACCTGAGGATGTTCTGTGCAATCTGCCACCTCTCGACATTTTCAGGAAACCGAGGTTGATGGCGAAAACAGTACCATTATCACAATCCTTGAACTTTACATTTCGGAATAAGGCAAAGGCTCCAAGTTAACATTCCCTCAGGATCTTTCTGGGAGGACATAGTAATGTTGGAAGATGATTGTATCCAGTTTTATACCGAAGCACGGATCGAAAACTGGATGATGGGGTTTGTAACGAAGTCACATATTTCGGTAGCCGACTAAAGGCTACTTACTGCCTTTGCTGCGGTACGACATAACTGATAAATACATCGGGGATTCATCTTATAATATGAAAAACGTTGCACAGCTTGAGGCACCCACAAAGCTACACAATGTTGGTAAACAAAAAAATCCGTCGACGAGTGAGCAAGGTTTTTCGACTTTTCACTGTTCACAGTTGCTTTTTACCATAAATGTGGTAAGTAAAGGTGAAATATTAGACAAAAGTTTATTTTGCTCTCCTATCGTTGACTTTGTGTTACCAATATAGAATACTGTGGTAAGGGCGTAAGCTGCTGGGTACGTGTGTACCAGTAAGAAGTTTCTAAACTTTTGAGGCTTTGGCCATGAATCTGTGTTGTCTTCGTTTTGGCTTTTCGACACTAGAGGTGTGCAGATAGTTCATTTTAGAAAATCGAATGAATCAATGATTGATGGGTTCAGGGATTCGATCTTTTCAATCAATCTTTTATTCAATTAAAATATTTTTTTTTCCAATCGTTTCGTTCTGACCGAGGCCGAAAAAATGTGAAAATAAACGTACGGTTTTATCTACATTCTTTTTGATTTGCATTCCTATCTGGTATTGCGAAATGACTCAGAACGAGTTGAATGAACGGAACATAACTTTTGTTCGTTCGTTTCGTTCACTTTATGTTCATCTGTTTCAGTGGCAAGAGATTGCCATTAGGATCGATTGATTTGGTCTATTGTGATTGAAATCGGTCAATCTTTTTGGTGAACGGGGTCACAAAGACTGTTCTGCGATTTGAACGGAGGCTAAGGATTCAATCCTATTTATTGTGTTTGCTTCAGCCTGGCATTCAATCAAGGCCCTGTCGTCGTTTAAGGCTAGGCATTCAATCTCAATTAGCGTTTGCCTAAACGTCAGAAATGCTAGCGATTTAATCCCAACGTCTGTCCTTATATGAAATACCGTGTTAGTTATTTAGGAATATGAGGAGTTTGTAAATTATATGAAATACTATGTTATTTATTTAGGAATATAATAATTTTAAATGTATACGAAATAACTTGTCATCTTAGATAAAGTTAAACTAAATAAAAGGTGGACAGCACTGGAGTTCTGAACTATGTAAAACTGAGTATTGTGCTTTCTTTGGATCCACTCTGGACCAGATAACGCTATCTCAGCAAAAAAAAAAGCATCCATCAAGGTGCGGGTGTGTTCTCAGACAGACTAAAATTATGTCCCTTTTTCCGTCTTCGAAATCATTCTAGCGCATTCCAAGTGGAACTTATTGCGATTAAAGAAGTCTTTTCTTGGCTTAAAGAAAAAGTTTTATCAACTTCTGATATCTTGGCTTAAGGAAAAAGTTTGGTGACACGGCATGCATAGGAACAATCCAGGGAACTGTAAGGTTGACGAAATCGCACTTCTATACATCTGCATACAAGCTTGTAGACATTTAAGATCGAAAACTCGAAGCTTCTCCATGTAGGACGGGTTAATGTTCCACCAAACTGGACTTACATCTGTCAGATTTGAACAAACGAATGTTTGGTAACAAATAATTTTCAAATCTGATCTCAAATGTTAAGAGTAGAAAAGACATTTGTGTGACATGACTGCCACTCTTGCCTTCTATAACTGGGCATTTATGTGCTCATTGTAGGAACTTATCCAAATGAGGTCCCAAATATTTCACAGCAGTCTTTGACTCGATGCGAACACCATTTAAAGCGTTATTGTAAGATTTTTCCAATTGCGTCTCAAATCTGAATTACCACGTCTTATTGCGGTGCAGAACAGTTTGGTTTCACACTTCCCATAATTTATTTTATGCTTCCACTGTAAGCTGAAAGCTTGTAACTTATAAAACTTGCTTAGAACCTGAGTTTGTAGGTCTTGGATTTTTAATCCACTTGCATACAGAGTTGTATTGTCGGCGAAAGCCAGAGAATCATCAAGCTCCCTAAGTATTCCAGAAATGTGGATATTGAAAACAGTTGGTGCAGTTACTGTGCCTTAAAGTCCATAAGCGACACTAAAAAAGTCTTAAATGCTTTTTCGATAACTTCTAGGCAGTTGTGTACTTCTTTCAATTTAGATTCTAGGTAATATCTGAAACCAATATATTCATTACGTGCACTGCTGACTGATTTCTCTTGAACCCTAATTGGTTCCGCGCAAGTTCTTAGTTCTTCACAACGAAATAAACTTGCTTACAACTACTTCAGAGATTTTCTCAATATTAGGCAAGAGACTGATTGGCCTTTAATTAAAAGATCAGAAGGATCCATCTTTTGTATAAAAATTACGTGAGAAAAAAGCCAGTGATATTTTCAGTTTTGGAATTTTGACAACGCTACGTTTTGTATACTTTATTTGTATTTAGGGAACACTGTCTTATAGACAAGCACGACACTAGGCTTGATGTGTATTAAAACGATTTCATCTTGAACATTTTTTCTTCCAGGAACTTAGTGATCTAAATAATTTAGACATTTGCAGTCTCTCTCGCTTCGTAAGGAATCTCCAGATATATGTGGTATCACAAAGGACCAACTATAAATTATTAGCATTTATAATTAACTAGCCGACCCGTACTCGCGTTGCTTCGCAAATTGTAATTACGAATATTATCTTAATATATTAATATTAGCATATGAAAACATTTCTCAATGGAACTGAGCATATTTGCTACAATAATATTAATTTTAGTTTATATGTATAACATACCGTATCGAATTAGATTCTCTTTCAAACTTGAAAAAAAGAGCTTATTCATGTTTGTGCATATTATAAATATAACAATATAGAAAATAATAAAATTTATTTCAAATAAACGGATTGACTACTTTCTGAGATCATTCAACCCAAACTTTAAAATGGTTTCGCTTTTAAAGAATAATTCATGTGCACGGCACTGTAGTCAATTGAATGTCCGTTTTTGTCACCCAAAATGCTATTGAGTGTATTCAAGTAACTTAAAAAATAAAATGCACGACTGGATCGCACAAACTTGCTCTTATGTAAAAGTACTTTGGAATTTAAAATACATTTTATAAATATAAAACATGGATTTAATCAGATAAAAATGTTCAAATGTAGGGAATTGTCGTCTGATTAATCTTTTTAATATTTAAGTAATTTTGTATATGATAAATTTCCTTAAAATTTTGCGAGAACAAAATTTGGGATGCCAAATTTTAAGTATTAGGTAGTATAGATTTTAGAAATAGTTTTTTTTTCGAATATTTTTATATAGGTATCTACAATGTAATTTTAAACTTAAGGGGGCTCCTATTGAAAATTTTTGGTTAAAATCGTTAGAGCTCTTGATGAAAAAGTCAAAAAATCAAAAAAACGGTTCTATGACATTTCCCCCAAACATTTTTTTTACCAAAATGTATTCCGTGTCCATAGTATCACACCTATTTTTTTTTTATCAAAATCGTTAGAGATAAATAAGATTATATGCATTCCGGGTTTTAGAGCTAAAAAAAAATTCAATTTCTCCTCTAGGGAATCACCGAAGACCCTTAAGTACCGAGTTTGAAGAAAATAGCTCCAGTGGCTTAGGCTCTAGATCGAGGTACAGACATACAGGCATACGGAAATACAGGCATACAGACAAACAGACGGAATCGTCGGACCCACTTTATTCGTCTTCCTCTTCGCTATCATCGTAATGTCAACTTTGATCAAAATCTCGAGTTCGATTTTTTTTTTCAAATGCAGAACTTGCCCTATAGTTAGTACCTATTACCTATATCGCAAGTAAAAAGAGCCCACCCCCACATTGCTCAGCGATGTGACGATAGAATTAGAGAAACAAAAAAATGTGTGTGTCGGTTAGTTTGATAAACTATACAATACAATACAGAATTGAATATTATGTAGCATGTAGGTAGGTAGATAAGAGAAAAAACGTACCTAACTATTGAATGGAACAGATATTAAGAGAGAGAGAGCATGGGAATGGGATATGGGAAGAAAAGAAAATTTAAAATGTTGGAATGATAATGACATGGAACAAAGCAGCTACCTCGCGATTGTGATGAAATCTAATTCCTGGATAAAATAAATTCAAAAAGTTTATAATTTTATAATTTGTTTTTATTTATTTCTCAGGTTGTATGTGTAACTAAGAAGTGATTTTGGCTTAAAATTTGCGCAACAATATTGACTTAATGAAGCAATGCTAATCTTTGTCGATTATTGTATAGGTTTTAAGATATGAGTGGTTGTATAAGTCAACTAATGAAAAGAAATGGACAAAAAATGTAAAATTCATAATATTTAAGTTTGACAAATTATTAATGAAAAAAAAATAATAGCCATAAACACTCTTATAACAATATAAAAAATAATAAAATTTATTTCAAATGAATCGGTTGACTACTTTCTGAGATCGTGCGTATCAAACTTTAAAATGGTTTCGCTTTTATATAATAGTATAGATTATAAATCTGAAGTTTAGTTGAATCTCTTTGAATTTATAGTAAATTAATAATGTTCTAAATTCTTCAAATACACTATTGGACTTAATTTTTTGTTTCAGAAGATTTAAATATTTATATTTCTAAGTTACTTCCACTTCTTCCAAATACTTCCATTAAACTTTAATACCATATTCTGCTAAAAAAAAAGGCCACTCTCGCTATGTTTCTTACTTCTTAACCTGATAAGTATACCATAGAGGTATTTACTTCATTCAGCACTTGGGATCATTGAGTAAATTTCTCATGTCCAATCCATCCAGTTGAAGAGAAACATCATACTAGGTCCGTTTGGAAATACGACAAAGCCAACTGGGAAGGTTTTAATAATTTTTTTTTTTCAAATCTTTAACTGGTCCGTATGTTTCCTCGATAGTGAAGTTGACGCCAGTGCCGCGATATGATCACAGAAGTGATATTTTTTGGGTATAAAGCCTAGGTTGAATGCAAGCTGTAAAAAAGCTGTGAGGTTGAGAGAAGTTACGGCTCTTACAAAGCTAAACTAAATTTTATTAAACTCGAAAAAAAGTGAGGAAAGTCTAAAATTCTCTACATTGCCTGCAAGCAAAATTGCCCTTCCTGTAATTAAGAAAATAAATCATTCAATGGGACAGGTGTATTGTCACACTTGTACAGTTGCAAGAGCTCTTCGAGATCTTCTTCTTCTGAAGAGGTGTTTTTCCTCACTGGTAAAGCTTAGCGTAAGCTTTCCTCATGGCTCTACTGTCCTGGAATTTTCCCTACAAGATGAAAAGCAGCATTTGTTCAGACTGCCCTTAAACAAGGCAACCGTTTCTCCCCCTCCCCCTATTGACCAATTGTCTTCTTTCCTAGGTCATGGAATGGCGTATAAATCATCAGCTCAAAAAATATCTCGAAAACCGAAGGCTTCTAATTGACCGGCAAAACGGCTTTCGTAGCAATCGTTACACTGGTGATCTGATGGCATAACGCATATCTCATAGAAGCGGGAAATACACCTTTGCATTGTTTTATAGGAAGTAAGATTATTGCATTTGATATTTCTAAGGCATTTGATAGTGTTTGGCACCAGTTTCTCTTAACGAAAATGTGTGCGTTTGATAAAATCAATGAAACAATTATTCTTTGGATTAGAAATAATCTTCTAAATGTTGTATTGGACGGATTCAAGTCTGATATTTACAAAATAAATGCTGGTGCTTTCCAGGGCTCCGACTTGTCTTGGACTCTCTTATGTAAGAATATTACGTCTTAAATTATTTAAGTTAATTCAGTTATACAGCTATGGTGTGAAAGAAAACCCGATTGAATATCGACTAAGAGGTTGTTGCGGGTATTAAAGTTGCTTAATTCTTATGTCATAAGCCGTTCGCAGACTTTGATAGGAAAGGAAGTATTGAAATTGGTCTGAATTCATTACAAAGCGAGTTTTTAAGGACATTTATTTCTATTATTTTTATTATTATTTCAACTGTTTTCCATTGGTGTGGGAAATTCGAAGTTATAAGAATAGAATTCATAGAATGAGTAAAGTATGGAAGAAGTAATGGAAGATGGGATTAAAATCATCAACTCCAATGACATTTGATCTTATACTAATGCAGCTTTCTATGTCTATGGTGTTTACACAAGTGAAACTGAAAGAAGTAATAGTTGATGAAGGTAGGTTATTGAAAGATACGTGCTCACTTGGAGGTGAAAAAGTTGAAGACCAACGGTTCAGCTCATTTTTATTCACGTCGGCTTGAAGATTTAGTCTTTATTTCCCAATTTGTATTAAAAATGTTAATTTGATATTAAACATACAGAAGTATAGTGAAACACCAAGAACATTTTGATAATACAAATTGATATTATAATATGAAAAACAATTTTAACTTCTGCCTTAAAAATATCAGTGTGATATTTGTATAGTTATAAATACATCAAATTTTGTAATTTTGACATGATATGCAGTTTGATCTTAATGAAAATTTTTGTTCGAAGTAGCATTCCATTATTTTTTAATACAATCTTCCTTGAAGAATAATTTGCCTTCACTTCATTTAACCGATCATCCTGAAACGGAATTCCCATCAACTAGCTATGTTTATAGATAATCATATACCTACACAAAGTGTTAGCAACAAATCCAATAAATTGACTTGTTCAATACATGAATATAAATATCAGCACATACTTAAGTGATTTTTCCATAAAACTTCATTATGTCATATCACATCCACTTAGTCATTTTACCAAAAACGCTTTTAACTATCTTCTGCTCTTGATTAAGGAACCTTCAATCTGGGAAAGAAAAAACGAAAAATAGATCCAGAATTTCCAAGAAATTACTTTCCTCGAACCCCAAACATATTCATTGACAAAATGGTAGAAAACAAAACTTTGATCATAAAAAAAACCTATCAACATCCCTTTGGCTTACTAGAGAGGATTACAATATTCCGTCAATCATTCTATGGAAAAGAAGAAAAAAAAACTCGAAAAATAACTACATACTCAACTAAAAGTCCGTCCCATTGATTTGAAAATGTATCTAGGTTGCCAGTATTTTTATCGCAGGAAAAGTCCTTCGTCCACCTTTTTCCAAATGCCTGTAGCCTACCTATTTTATAGATATGACCACAAATTCTCTGCCAGTATTAACAATCCAGGATATTGTCGCCGTTACCGTCGCGTCGCGTCGGTCGGTTGTCAGATCCTTGTCGGCCTTTGTTGGTGTCATCGTGGACATCGAAACCAAAACACAAGCTTTTTCAGAATGATTGGATTGGAAAAAACCACCAACTAACCATCAAAAGGACATAATAACGATAATAAATTTATCCCCATTTTGATGAAGTGTCCTAATATTTCGGGGACATTTAAACACAAACACACATCCATCCAATTGTACAAATGGCTTTGCTCAAGCAACACAAAACACATTTCGATATTAAAGTAAATTTTACTTCTGGTATTAGTTAAACTACTGCCTGACTATGGGGACTCATAAAGCAATTCCCAAGCAACCAATATAATAATGCGTCCCTTTCCACAGGTCGAGAGCGGATGCGTGTGTGTATCCTGTCACTATGCCATTATTATCGAAATAATAATTTATTAATGCATTTGTGTACGATGTGTGGTAAAATTGCTTATTATATTGTATTGACTTGTGAATGGAAAAGCTTAAGTGTAATGAAGGGGTTCGATGGAGAGATATACAAAAACAAATGTACGGATATTATATATTTGTGTTGGAGATAATGTTCGATACAGGCTTACAAATTCTCTGAACAGTAGGTACTTTAATTGGAATTTCGGAGATTAATGGGTACCTTAACTAACAATGGGTATATGATTAGGCTTTGAAATAAGGACTATCATCAGAAGGAAGTGTTGAAGGCATTTATCAAAGAATCAAAATGTTTGAATTTAAAGCTGGGTCTTAAATTAAAATTGAACTTTGGCCTTCAGTTATATTTTGGAACTATTAGCTGAAATTTATGGTTTTGTAAACTTAAAGATCTCGCAATGGGGTTTATTTTTTAAACTTGATGTCAGTTAGGGCAAGCGCTATGCAGCATCTTGGATTTTGTCCGTCGCCTAAATTAAACAGATATCACTCTTAACCTCTCATACTCATTCAAGCTTCAATTTCCTTAAACACTTCTTCAGGTTCTGTAAAACAGTCAGTTAAAATAATTCCAAAATTTAATATTTGGATTTACTTCTATTTTTTTTAATATAAATTATTGATATATTTGCTAAACTCAAATAAAATAAATTAATTAATTTAAAAAAAAAATAAAAAAGAAAAACCCGAAACGTGGCAGCTCTGTTGATTATTGAAAATAAAATCAATATTTATTATTGAACTGATGCCCAGTTACGACATATTATTAATAAAAAAAAGGTCACGAAAAAAAGAAACAAAATATAATGGTCACACAATTTTGTTTTTTTTTTTTTTTTAATTTTAGAAAAAAGATCTAAAAACAATTCAAAAAATTTAATTTAGTAAAAACCAGCTAGATAATGGTTAAAAAAATAATTGCTCTGGTTATTGGTGGTACCATTTTTTTTTTTTGTTTTCAATTTTAACAAAAAAAAACAGTAGAACTGGTTTTAATTAGTTTTCATAGAACTCCTTATAAGTTTGAAAAGTATTGTGTATTCGAATTTTCAAAAACAAATTTTTTTCGGAATCTGCTTGATTTTTTTTTCAACATATAAATGTTGAAAAATGGTTTGGTAGAATCGTATTGATCTGGAAAACGGCACATAGAATTATTATACAATTTAGTGGCTTTTTGTTACGAATAAAAAAGTTTGAAATTAAGATATACTTCCAGTACCTAGCATACTCCCTGGCCTTCTCATTATTGGCATACATAATCCCGCTTTTTTAAAATCCCGCTTTTTATAATCCCGCTTTTTAAAATCCCGTCTCTTATAATCCCGTTTTTTATAATCCCCTTTCTTATTACGACGTGTAAGCAGTGAGGTATGTAAGGGGGGGCATGCTGCCCCCTTGCAACCTCCGGCTTGGGTACACTATAGGCTTTGCGGTAGCTGCAAGGTTGGGTGTATGCAAAGTTTCTTTAGCATTTAAAGAATCTGGAAAATAACCAACATAAAATCAATGGCGCAAAATTTTACACAGCCTATAATTAAGGTATTAGTATGATACCACTTAACAATTTGCTAACTTTATAGTAGTTTACTAACTCATTCTTAATTTTAAACATTTTCTAACTAGTATCGTACTAAAAGAATTTTCTTTATAAATTGCTTCTGAACACACCTAAAAAATTACATTTCCTGTAAATAAGTAAGTACACGAACCTTTTTTGATGTTTGCAAATGTCAAAGAGTCATATTATGAAGCTATCACGATACTAAAAAAATAAAGTAGGTATTCGAAGATTTTAACTTTAATAAAAGGGTAGAGAAAGTATGATTCTATATTCGATTAAAATTTGCAAATTCGTTGTTTTAACCTAGTATCATACTAAAAAAGCTTTAGCATCGTACTAATTCAATTAAAATTTTGCGCCAATAAGTTTTAGCTACGTATTCTAAAAAACGGAATTAGCGGGATTTTAAAAAGCGGGATTATAATAGATCGGGATTTTGAACAAGCGGTATTTTAGAAGACGAAATTTTAAAAAAGCAGTATTTTAGCAGAAGGGATTTTAAATTTCTTTTTTCGGGATTTTTGAAAAGCGGGATTCCGATACGCTTTCGAACGTTTTTCATTTATTACATCCATTTCTATGTTCTCCTCCGGCCTAATTAAGAGCGCAATCATTAGAACGGACATTTTTTGACGATACTGACTTGATAACTTTTCTCAACGCGACGAAATGGCTCTAGGACGAACTTCGGCTACTTCTGTTCCTAGCGTATTGAAGGCTTTGACAGAGGTTTAAAGTGTGGGGCTCAGATGGTCACCCACATTTGGATTGACTACTGTCTTAGCACCTACCAACAAGCTGCAGAGTAGTGTGGTGGTCCAGTTGAGTGAGTTATCCGAGTTCCGGATAATTGTGCAAAAGTAGACACACAATGAAAGACATCAAAACCTACAAGATCCTTTCATAATTTCAAACTCAATCCAAACTGGATTACTCCGTAAGAATGTCAACAATTTTTCATATCAATTCCATCCAACAGTTCGCACGAGTGTATCAAAATGGCGAACTTCGGCGATTATTGGTCATAGGCCTAAACTACCAGTGTTCGCCATTTCTACCTACCTACCACCAACATTCATTTTTTTAAATTCTAAATTTCATAAACATAAGAACAAGTTCGTTATACCCAGTCATGCATTTTACTTATAATGTCCTTGTGCTGTTTGAGGTCCTGCCTTTAATATGCGTGCTTCTATAGATGCAAAGTTATCCCTTGGATGTACAAAATGTTGGATGTATTGTCAAATATAAAGTGTCTTTCTTTGGCTGCACTACACGAATGTGGAATATTTACATGGCTTTATGTATTTTCATATTCAAATCTAAAAGGCCAATGTGCATTGTTACTCATTCCTCCATATTCTTCGAATTGTTTTAAGGATTATCAAACCTCATTAGTGCTTATTTAAAAAAAAAAAACAGAACAACGGAATTGCATGAGTGGTTCTTTCCACCCAAGGGGGGAATTTCAAATCCTTCGAACCTGTGTAACGCCACTTATGCATGTAATGTTGAATAAGAAACAGGTCTAAATTCATATTTTCCGAAAAATTAAGATTCACACTCGGTTATTTCACTTCGCTCAGACTTTCTGTGAATCTTCTTATCGGATAAATTACTCTTCTACAATATTCATTTTTAAGTGTCCTCCATAGCACCAGTTTTATTTCAATGGAATAAAAGCCAAGAGTGTCTTACGTTGAAAAAGGGTGCTGCGATACAAAAAAAAAAAATAAAATATTCCTGATTTCATAATTGGAAAAATCCAAAGATTTACCCTCAATTTTATTAAATGGATTTTATTAATTATAAAAACATAAATAAATTTGAGACGCAACAGGTCGTACAGAATCAGGGCTTAGCGACTTACAGCTCACAGCTATTTCTTCGAGCGTGTAAGCGCCAAGGAACTACAGTATTCTGCCAACTAGGGCGGAAGCACTCTACGTGACAAAAAATACTTTTTGATGATTTCTCACTTCACCACAAAAGGCATCATCTCTGGAAAACAAAACATTTTTTCTTGTCTTTAGGTGGCAGAGGCTGAGAATCAATTGCCAGACCTTCGACGTGATAGTCCAATCCACTAACTATAACCCCAAAGTGAATTTTTTTATATAAAAATACTTAATTAAATAAACTATAGTAAACAAAGAACACTTTGATACTTTAGATGCGGTCGCGCATTGCTAGAATTCTCCACCGATGAGCAATCTTGAGAAATAGTACGTTATGAAAAAAGCATGCTTCTATTCAGTATTCAAAGCAAGAGTTATTGTTATATGAGTGTAGAGTAAGCTATGAGAAGCGTGCCACATCCAGAATCTGTACTGCGTGAATACATCGGACTTGATATATTAAGTATAAATGTGAGGCACTCCTGCATGATAGACACAGGTATCTAAGAACTCTAAAGATAGGAGAGAGAGAATTACAATCTCTGAAAATACTCCACACGCTTATTCATTTATTCAAGCTCTTAGCAGAGTGTCACTATTTCACAATGTGCAACAGCGTAACCTCTTATTCATCATTTTAATTTTTACTTGCGACTTATAGGTACTATAAGGCGAGTTATGCATTCGGAAAAAAAATCGAACTCGAGATTTTGATCAAAGTTGACATTACGTTGATAGCGAAGACCAAAAAAGTGGGTCTCGCAATTCTGTCTGTCTGTCTGTCGGTTCAACTACAGCTTAAGCGGCTCGGTCGATTTTCTTCAAACTTGGTAGATATCGGTTTTGATTTTTTCCCTCCACACGTTTTTTTGTTCTTTTTTTAAGACCAAAAATAACGGTACCTGACATACGAATTTTTTTTCGAAATTTTATAAATATTTTTTTTTCTCAAAAACTGTCCCACAGTACCACCAATTTTGATCATTTTTTTATGTTAAGGCTCCCCAGCAGTTTCAATATTATTGTGTATTCAAATTTTCAAAACAAATTTTGTTTGAATTTTTAAGAAAAATTTCAAAATTTTTTTTTGAAAACTCAATATTTCGAAAACCCCATGCTCGATTTTTTTCAAATTTGATAAATAAAAGTTTTTTAATATAGATTATAAGATGTAAGAAAAAAAAATATTTTACCTAAAACTAATGGTACCCTCCATACAAATGTTAAAAAATGGTTTTCGAAAATCGTATTTTTCTTTTGATTTATTTTTACGATCTATAATCAAATAAAAAAAAATTGAAATCAAGATATTACTGACTATACCTACCATAGCATCATTTTTTCAAATTTTGAATTTCTCATTATCGACATAACGGATTTTAGTGAAATTTTTTATAGAGAAGCTTCTGAAAAGTTTGAAAAAGATTGCATTTCAAAACTTAAAAAAAAATAATTTTTGAGTTTTTGAAAAATAAATCTATATTTTTTTTTAAATTCGATATCTCAAGAACAGCTCAATATTTTTGTTTTTAAATTTAATTTGTATTTGAAAAATAATAAAAACTTTAAATTGGCATACCAAATTTTTTTTATAAGCGTTTTAAAAAATTTGTATATAAAAGCTTAGTTTTTAAGAAACCAGTATAGACTTATAATTTTTGTTCTTGCATAAGCTAATAATTTGATTGAATCACATGGCATCCTGTTTTTAGCTCCAACTATTAAAGGATAAAGGAGTTGTTCTAGTCCATTAAAACATGAATTTTATGCTTATGAACAAGTTCGTGCGACCCAGTCGTGCATTTATTTTTATTGTCAAAATAGTCACTTGTCAAAAGTCATGTTTTTTACATTTCCCTCCTTTTGCTCTTGTGTTTAATTGGAGCTCCTAGAGCGCGCTCTAAACATATTCAGAACCAGAGTAAAATAAAAGAACACAAATTCGAGGTTCTGAATGCTCTGAAATTTAAAAGAAACACAAACTTTTTTTTAGAAATTCGGGTTTAGCCTTGAACTAGAAAAGAAAAACGCCCTATATTGTCAAATGTAGCACAGTATAGTGCCACCTATAAAATACACGTCGGTATAGACAATATCTTGCCTGTGAAACCAATAACTTACTGGAAAAATCTATTCAACTCGAAAACATTAAATCGCGAAATATCCGCCAGCGAATATTGCAATCAAGCAAGCATAAATTGTTTCATTTGACGTCACTCGATTGCTTCTGCTCGGTTTGTTGCCGAGATCTAAGATTTGAAATTTCATACATCATCTGACAATCCTTCTATTTCCTTGTTCAAAATGTTTGTAATCTTTTAACAAAAGTTGATGGATTTTCTATATTTTGAGAACCTTTAACATAAATACAATTACTTAATCCATAATGGATGGGAAATTGTTTTTTATGACTTTATCTTTACGACAAAATATATAATAATGTTGCTATCGATACCAAACACAAACATACACAAATACTCCGCCTAAAAGCTGTCAACGGTTTTCATTCTAAATAAAAAAGGATTGTGTCTTTTCCATGGATTATGATGAAGAAAGTGATAAAAACCTGTTCATGCACACAAATCAATTTGTGATACATAAAAGAGAAGAAGAAACCTCATAAAAATTTAATCTATTAAATATTTATGACTTTATATTTCATTTGCTGTATATATGTATAATAATAAAATATTTGCGGAATTTTTCATTTTATTATCTAATTTTAGGCTAAAGAAGAAATAAACAAATAACAACAAAAGCAGGGAAACAAAATTAGATTATGTTTCAGCAGACTTTCTGAGGAATTTGTTTCGGAGCAATAAATAAAGCTATTTTGAAAAAAAAATAATAATAATTAAACTTTTTTATTGTTTTCCGTTTAATTTTGAGAAATTAAAATTCATAACCACATAATATTTACTTAAGAAAAAGTGAATGGCAAATGTTTTATTTATAAATTGATTCAGACCAACAGAAATCCCTTTAGATACATTATGCACAATATCCGTTCATCCGTTTTACATGACTCAGCCATCTTCATCGTCTTAAACGTATTGGTTTGAGTAGTCTTTTTTTTCTAATGATTTACACGCGCTCAAGTTTTTTATGAGACCCTTATAATGTTGAACAAAAACATCGAAGGTAAAGATGGCGAAACTAGGGAGGAGGGAAAAAAGAGTCGATGAATATTGGTCTTGAATTTTTGCAAATTGAAATGGCAAGGAAAAACAGTGCAGGGTAAATTATTCCATAATCGTGATGTGCGGTTAAAAAACGAATATCTGTATTTAACAGTACGGTCAGGGCCGCCGCTAGCGTGTGTACAATGTGGCGGCGCACAAGGGCGCCAACGTCTAGGGGCGGAAAATTAAGAGATCGATCTAACTCAACCTATACACCATACTCCAAAAGTTTTCCTTAATTTAACATTTCATTGGTCGTTCGAATTTAAGCTTTCAATTGACATTCAGAGTTCAGACTCTATTTATATATCAAAATATAGTTCGCACACAAGCCACAAAATGTCAAATTCCATCGCAGGATACCTAAGATGTCAAGCAATTATATTATAATACTTCCAGATCCGGAAGTAAATGATTAAGTGTTTCAAAAATAAAGTGAACACAAAAACTTTTAAAAATATCAAAAATTACTTTGTCTTCTTTCTGTCAAGCTATAAACTATTTGTTTTTACCAAAGCATTGATTTGAAATGCATAAATTAAAAACTGTGCTAGGAACTGGAATATTTGCATTTTATATGAAAATGGTTTTGTTGAAGAAAATTGTTCGTAATCGCAATATTTTTTGTTTCCTCTTAAAATAAAATGCACGACTGGGTCGCACGACCTTATGTCGCACTTGCTCTTATGTAAAAGACTAAGAATTTCAAAAATGAATGCTATTAGAGAAAAACTGTTCATAAACATAAAGTTCATTTATTTCATGACTAAAACAACTCTTTTAGTGGTAGCTGGAGCTAAGAATAGGATGACATGTGATGCAAGCAAATATTAATTTATGCAAGAACAAAACTTATAACAAAGTTATAAGTTAAATAAGCTTTAATATACAAATTTTTAAAACATTTTTTTTTTATTACTTTACGAATACAAAATAAATTTCCAAAAAAAATATTTAGCTCTTTTTTGAGATATCGAATTTTCCAAAAAAAAAATCTAACAAATTTCATCAAAATCCGTTCAGCCGGTAATGAGAAATTCAAAAATCGTCGAAATGGTTCTATGGTCGGTACAGTCAGTAAGGGGCCAGTTATATTTATCATTGAAATGCATCATTGAAAATTTTCATTCCCATTTTTAAGACGAATAAACAAAATGCAATGGCTTTAATTGGTACCAAAATGAAGATAATGAGTAGTAGAATTTTTTTACTCTATAATATACAAAATTCTGATTTAAACTTTCTTTTAAATCCACTTTTATTATTTCACTGATAGAAATCAATTTCAATGAACAGCTGGTTTTCGTTTCTTTAATATGGGACACAATCGTTCCACTGAATGTGTTCGATTCTCTTTCTATTCTCAAATGTCAGTTTTTCTTTCAATGATCAACTCTAACCTCAAATGCATAGAATTGGTTGTAATCAGCCACTGACAGGATCTTTTACTGAGACCAATTTTTCAATGATTGCTATAACTGGCTTGTCAAAAAAATGAAGTCAGCATTCCACTGATTTGTTCCAATGATGCATTTCAATGAAAGCTATAACTGGCCCCTAATACTCGTATATTGATTTAATTTTTTTTTTGTTTAATTATTATCGAACGTAAAAATTTATCAAAATTCTCGGAGACGTTTTCGAGAAAAACACGATTTTCGAAAACCATTTTTTAACATTTGTAGGGTAAATACCGTTATTTTGAGGTAATACATTTTTTTCTCTTTATATTAAGAAACTTTTATTTATTAACTTTAAAAAAAAATCAAGCATTGGGTTTTCGAAATTGAGTTTCGAAAAAAAATTTAAAATACAAAAAAAAAAATTTGAAAATTTTAATACACAGGAACATTTAAACTTTGGGGCGCTTTAGCATAAAACAAATTAAAATAAATTTTTTAATTTTTGTTTAAATCTGTTGGACATTGTTTAAAAAAAATTATAAAATTTCGAAAAAAATCGTATGGCAGTTACAGTTATTTTTGGTCTTAACAAATAAAAAAAAAAACACGTGTGGGGACAAAATTTCGAGACCCACTTTTTTCGTCTTCGCTATCATCGTAATGTCAACTTTGATCAAAATCTCGAGTTCTATTTTTTTACGAATGCATAACTTGCCTTATTGTACCTATAAGTCTCAAGTAAAAAGAGTAAATAATCTAAAAGGATGCAAAAACTGTACATACATATATGCCATAACAGAAACTCTCGAACTCATTTACAGGAGAGACTCCCCCAAATACTAGTCTGACTACGTTCATTGTATAAGAATTTGATGTAGCTTGGAACGCGACAACAACAATGCAAGTTTGCTTAAATTTTTCAACTGCGAAATGGAAAATAAATAAAACTTTCACTTATTCAACGTAAATACCGAGACATGGGGCGGAAATTTGAGGTTCTTGCACGCGGGCGCACTATTAGCTCGAGGTTGAACTGGTGAACATTTTTAGTGAAAAGGGTATCTCATAGATGAACTGGTTGAAAGAAAGATTGTAACTGACTAAGCGATAAGACAATGAAATAAATGAATCATTCGAACCGTGTTCAAGAGATTGGAACGATTCCATGACAGCTCTGTTTTTTATCAATTTCAACGCTCTGTTCTGAATTCTATCCAATAAGTGGAGAGAAGTTTAAGCTGCACCTGCCTAAAGTTGTGAGTTGTACTCGATTTTTGGACGTACAAACGCCTTATAAATTGTAGCTGGATTAGAGGGACTGAAAAATTTCTTAAATCCTTGATTCAAATTAGCTTTTTTGGTCTTTAGTCCACAAAAATTGGCGTTTCGTCCGGGTGATCTCACATGGACTCATCAGTTGACTTGTGAGGACCTTGTCAATACGCAATTTTTGTTAAGTTCAGTTCATCTTACAAAAATCCAATGTGAACTATATCCAACAAAGATTAGGATTGTAATCATTAATGTTGGAATTTTTTTTTTTTTTTGCCCGTGGCCTGGCATAAAATAATAATAAAAAAAATTTCTTCAATCGATATAGAAATCCTTAGCATTCAGAGGCGTTTTTGCGTTTTTAGCTGTCTCGAGAATGTGGTCATTGCAACGAAGATCGTCGTTTGAACACAAACGTCGGAGCCCTGGAAAGCACCAGCATTTATATATCAGACTTAAATACGTCCAATACAACATGGTATTAAACGATTTAGAAGATTATTTCTAATCCAAAGAATCATTGTTTCGTTGATATCAAACGCACACAATTTCGATAAGAGAAACTGGCGCCAAATACTATCAAATGCCTTAGAATTACCAAGTGCAATAATCTTACCTTCTCCAAAACAATGTTAGGGTGTATTTCCCTCTTCAGTGAGATTTGCGATATGTCATCAGATCACTAGTGTAACGATTCTTACGAAAGCCGTATTATAAGCGATTCCATGGCCTAGGAAACAAGGAACGTAAGTGCAATTGGTCAATAGGAGGAGGGGAGAAACGCTCGTCTTTTTAGGGACAGACTGAACAAAATCTGTTTTTCATCTTCTAGGGAAAATTCCTGAACAGTAGGAGCCATGTGAAAACTTACGCAATGGTTTTGCCAGCGCAGAAAAACACCTCTTCAGAAGAAGAAGATTTCGAAGGGTTCTTGTAATTGTACAAGTGCGGCAATACACCTGTCCGATTGAATGATTTAAGTTCTTAAGCACGGGAGGGGCAATTTTGCTATCAAGCAATGTAGAGTTAGAAACAAAATGAGGTGCGAGTATACTCGTATTTGCCTTATCTAAAGAGCTAGTTATCGGGTTGCCGTTGTAGATGAGCATTGGAATGTAGTTGAATTTTGTACGTTCTTGACAATTAACCAGAAATTTCTACTGCCTTCAGGATATTGTAGGCTATAACCCTTAACTTCTGGTCATATAAAAAGTTTGTTCTTTTAGTTAAAGTGTTGCAATCGTTACTGACCTGTTTGTTCTTCTTCCTATGTTTCTCAGTTGGGTTAGTTTTGTAACAGAGGAAAATTACTTCTCTCAATCTGATAGCTTCTTAAAATCTTGCATCGAACCAAGACTTTTCTTAAGATCTTATATTTCTAATTCTGTAAGGAATCCCAAGAATAATCACTTCTGTGATCATATTGGCACTGGCATCAACGTCACTATCGGGGATACATAGTGACCAGTTAAAGACTCCAATAGAGTTATTATAACCATCCCAGTTGGCTTCCTTGCCGTCCTGGCAGGATTTTTATCTTTAACTTGATAGGTGGTAGATGAGAAATTTGCTGATTTCACACAATAATCTGAAGAGCAATTGGAGATATTACCTCTATATTAAGCTTATCAGCATAATAAGTGTGGACGTTTTGTCGATCAACATCCTATAAATAAAAAAATGATAGGTGATATCATTGCGGAAAGTGAATTCAAGCCACATGAAGTTGAAGCTCGTATTGGAATAATAACCGTATTGAGGAAGCCTCTGGCGAGCAACAACATATCTAGTATAAATTATAACGCCGTGATGACAAAAGACCTATGACATTAAGCTATAGCCAGATGGTCGTAATTCTGAAAGATCCGTTTTCGCACCAACCTTTGTTTCATCTGAGGCCAAACAACTGATCTGTATATATAACAGAATGGCCCACGAACATTGGAAAACACAGCACAAAAATCACTTACCATTTCAAAAACACAACTCTTGACGATCTAAGTTCAATTGTGAAGTGTCGATCCAATGGATTAATATTCAGAATATCATGTGACTGTAGGATGAATTGTATCTTCTTCTTGATTATCTTAACAACAGGACCATAAGCCGTACGTAGAAGTAGAACTGTTCTCTCGAATACAGCAAAGGAGAGAAATATTTTTCGTTCGTAATTAACTGAGCGGTAACAATTTTTTCCATATTAAAAGCTTTTGTAAAAATTTATTTTCACCCTAAGTACGTTCTTAAATAGGGAAAAAAATTAATCTGAATTGTACTGTCAAAGACCAAAGCTTGTAACAATTTCCACATTTTTTTTTTAATTTTTATGTAAAATTTTAATTAAACTTCATTGAAGGGAGTTTTTTTTTTTAAATATTTAAATATATTGAAGCAATCTCAATCAGAGTCCTTTGTCATAGGTAGGTAGGTAGCTTCCAATATTTATCTTTCGATGAAATGTTTTCATAATTGCACTACATATATAAATAACACTTTTGGTGGAGAGTTTTTGTGTGGCTTCGTTATATATTTTTTTTTTTTAACAAAGCCCTTCATTTTCATATAAAGCACGTTTTCCGGTTGATTTATGAATATATTAAAAAAAAAAAGGAAAATATATCCGTAATTTATGGGGAAAATATTATAAATAAAAGCTAAAAAAAAAGTTTATTGTATAGAAAATGAATCCTGAAACTCATCTATCCCAACAAAAACAGCTGCAAAAAATATCTTTAACACATGCGTTCGCATAGTTATGAAAAAGCCTCAACCGGACACCATTTACCACAGCAAAAAAGGACACAAAAAATTCTCTCACACACACAAACAAAAATATACACAAATATGCAGGGAATTGTGTATGCAGCGCAGCATACCCTACGTACACCGCACGTGGACTGAAAATAAAATAACATGATTACCTATAAATTGTACCCGATACATATGCATACATGTACATGTGTATTGTATATGCAAGTGAATATTATTATCCTTGTTGGGTATAACGTTACACATTATATCCGCCTGTAATTTTAATTTTTATTATTTTGTATATAAATAATTATATGGGCAACACCAAAATCAGTGTTGAACTAATTAAATTACACGACATTGTGGTCGGGCCTTCGAATCAATGTAGGTAGGTGTATCGCAGCACCAAAATGATAAAACACAATTTTTCGTTTTTTTATTTTAATTTTGACACAATCTCCTATAGAAGGTTTCCCCGTTCTACACACAAAAATTGCATCCCAAATAAAACGCATGACATTAAAGTTTATATTTATTTATAATGTATTTAATTTTAATGTGTATTGTACGTATCCCCAGCCAGCATGTATGCAACGCTTTTTGTATGAACAAAAATAAAATAAGCTTTTGCTAGCATTTGCGAATATAATAATTTAATAAAACAATTAAAACTTAAATCAGCATTCGCATTTAATGAGCATACATTTTCACATATATCTATATATAAAAGAAATTAACCCATATATGTATGTATGTATGTGTATTATAAACATTGCTTTCATATTGATAAAAATACAAATTATGTATACCTTTTAATTTTTGTAAATTTTATATTTTTAAGGAATTTATTTAAAAAAAAAAAAAAAACATTTTAATGGAATTATTGAAATTGATTGGAAACTATTATTAAATTTTCTTTTATTCCAAAAAAAAAAAACACACAAAAAAAAATTAATAGGGATCTGATTTGCCTATATACATTTGGTACGAAAGTTATCCGGAACACATCGAAGAGGGCTACAAGGGACGTGTGTCTCGTGTGTCACAGGACTCACCATTCGGTTCGGCATCACTCAACTTGACCAACATCAAGGAAGCGGATCAGGGATGGTACGAGTGTAAAGTTGTGTTTTTAAATCGTGATCCCAAACAGCATAAGAACGGTACATGGTTCCATTTAGATGTACATGCACCGCCACGTTTTAGTGTTACACCAGAAGATATTATATACGTTAATTTAGGTAAGTTTTGATTCAAATTATTTTTACACAAAAATTAAATCGTTTAGTTTGGAAAACTTTCTAAAATCTTGCAGATTTTCTATTTTTTTTTTTTTTTTTTTGGAAAATCTCTAGACTTTTGATATCCAATGTAATTGGCATTTTTCCTGTCCATGCTAATTTTTTGACTTTGGGCCCAATTTTTTCCAGAAAATGTGTAATAAACATCACCTCCTCCTTGGGTTTTATGCATGCTAGAGTCTATTTTTGGATTTCGCTGCGAACACCTATTGATGATAGCTGCTGCTTCACTTTGGAAGCTTCGAGAAGACGGTCTTCCAATTCATCTAAATTTGCTATTTCGATTGAATAAACAAGTTTTTTCATTCGTGCCCATAAAAATAAATCCAATACTGTAGGGCCAGGAGATTTTGCAGGCCAGAGAAATGGTCCATCTCTTCCTACCCTATACTTATTCCTTAACCTTTCGAACATAATGAGCTGGACCGCTCACTGATGAAGCTAGTTGTGTGGAATGTCCTCCAATAGTTCTGGTGCAAACACTCCAGACAGTTTGTAGAATTTAGCCTGGGGGTAGTTTGAAGGGGTCGATTAATTCGTTATCAATTACTCCTATTGACCCTGAATCTGTGTTGAAATTATTTCTGTGTCATGTGTGAGAATTGTGAACATTTTTGATCTCATCTCGTGTAAATTGAGATTCGTTCGTGCAAAGAATTCTGCTAATAAACTCGATGTCAACCAGTCAGGGAACTCTAGTCTCTTTCCCAAGTCATCGGAAAGGAGTTCTTGCACAGGTTTGTGTTGATATTGATTAAGATTTTCTCCAGTATATCAGAAATTTTATGTTTGGAATCATTGAATTGCAAAGCTAAGCGTTTAATTCTGATTGATGGCTCATTTGTAACAGTTTCCAATATTCTTCAATCAGTCGAAGTTCTTCTTACTTGTCGAGCTCCCGCGTTAGGTCGTGTATTTAAAACTGCTCCCGTTTCTCGAAACCTTCGATATGTAATTCAAAATACTCATTGACTCGGAAGTCTTCGAACTGGATAAAGTTCCTGGTATCTTTATTGCACTCTAGTTGAAGTTCCATTGCAGAGCCAATAAACGTTAATAATGTCTGTATATTCTTGGTTTTAAATGGAGACATTTCAAACACCTTTTCTAATCAAATGTTGTCTTGGCGGTAAAAATTAAACTGATGAATTAATTTCATTTTCTAATCTTTTACAACACCAATTTTTTTAATAACATTTTCCAAATAGGTCTTTATACCCTGAACCTAACACTTTTTGAGAACTTTTAAGGAAACGAGGGTTTTGACAGGTACTCAAATAAATGAGCATGTTTTAAAACCCCTATGCTTTTTTTAAAAAAACATTGCAAAATTCTTGGAAAACCATTTTTATTGTCAACTAATGTTAGAAACGTGTCCAAGATCAGAAAACTCATTTTGACTTGCTGCAGGTTTTGCCAAAAAAAAACTTTTTAAAATTTTACATGTTCCAGGTTTTCTAAAGTACCTATACGGTTTTTCTGCAAACTTGTCATTGGGTGTTATTTTTACTTGCGACTTATAGTTACTGTAAGGTAAGTTATGCATTCGTTAAAAAAATCGAAATCGTGATTTTGATCAAAATTGTCATTAGGACTTTATTCAATTCTGTTTTCTGTATGTCTGTTCCCCTACATTCTAAACGTCTTGGCCGATTTTCTTTAAACTTCATAAATACCATTTTTAAATTTTTTCCTCCACACATTTTTTTTTAAGACAAAAATTACCTGTCATTCATTTTTTTTTTTTTCAAATTTTATAAATAATTTTTTTTCTCAAAAACAATTTTTTTTAAATTAAAAAAATTTTGTTTAGTTAAAGCTAGGCAATGGTTCAAAAAAAAAAAATGTCCGAAAATGGTTATTACGGGTACCTTTTTTTTTTGTTTTTGATTTCCCCAAGAACGGTACAACCGATTTTTATCATTTTTTTATGCGAAGGCTCCCCAAAAGTTTGAATAGTATTGTGAATTCAAATGCAAAAACATTTTTTTTATTTAAAAAAAAGTTTCAAATTTTGTTTTCAAAACTGAATTTTTCGAAAACCCCATGTTCGATTTTTTTTAAACTTGACAATAAAAAGTTGCTTAATACAATCTACAAGATGTGAGAAAAACAAAATATTTAACCTAAAAATAACGGTTCGCACCCCCATACAAATGTAAAAAAATGTTATTCGAAAATCGTATTTTTCTCGAAAACCTAGAAGTTTGATAAAATTTTTACTTGCGGCAATTTCTGCATTTTTTTTTAAATCGAACTCGAGAGTTTGATCATTACAATGATAGAGAACACGCAACAAGTGTATCTGGCAATTCTGGCTGTCTTTCTGTACATCAACCAACAGCCTTAGCTGTAGGGTCTTAGGTCATTTCCTAGAGGAGAAACTGAAAGTTTTGTTTTAGCTCCAAAACTAACGGTACCCTCCACACAGCCGTTATACAAAATCTTATTCGTCTCGAAAATGGTTCTAATGATTTTGACAAGATTAGGTGAACTATTATGAACATGGGCTATATTTTTATCAAAAAAAAAATTAGGAAAAAATGTTACTAACGTTACGTGTTATA
This sequence comes from Philhelius festivus, assembly GCA_963931855.1. Lineage (NCBI taxonomy): Eukaryota > Metazoa > Arthropoda > Insecta > Diptera > Syrphidae > Philhelius > Philhelius festivus. The sequence goes on along the minus strand of OZ007554.1, from coordinate 32,615,279 downwards.
GAACAGTTTTTTATTTTGTTTTCAACTTTCTAACTAACGCCTCCAACGATTTGGACCAAAATTCAACTCTGTTGAATTAAAAATACTCGTAATATTGTATATGAAAATATTCCAAAAGCATGGTTTATGCTTTTTGAAAACCAAATTCCAAATTTTTTGTTTTGAAAAAATCAATATATCGAAAACGAGTGAACCATTATTTTTGAAATTATTTCCTAAAATCTATATTACTTAATACTTAAAATTGGCATCAAACATTTTTACCTGCGACTTATAGGTACTTTAAGGCAAGTTATGCATTCGTAAAAAAAACGAACTCGAGATCTTGATCAAAGTTGATTCTGTCTGTCTGTCTGTCTGTCGGTTCGACTACAGCCTAAACGGCTCGGCCGATTTTCTTCAAACTTGGTAGATATCATTTGTAATTTCCCCCCCCCCCCACACACGTTTTTTTCTTTTTTTTAAGACAAAAAATAACGGTACCTGCCATACGAATTTTTTACGAAATTTTGTAAATATTCTTTTTTCTCAAAAACTGCACGACAGATTTGAAAAAAAAAAGACACAAACAAAATTTATTTAGATAAAGCTAGGTACTGAATGAAAAAATTTTTCCGAAAAATGGATATTGAGGGTACCCCCCAAAGAACTATTTTTTTAGTTTTTGATTTTCTCAAAAACGGTACACCGAATTTTGATCATTTTTTTTGTGCTAAAGCTCCCCAAAAATTTAAATAGAATTATGTAATAAAATTTTCAAAAAAATTTGTTTTTGATTTTTAAAAAAAATTTCATGTCATTATCGACATGACGGATTTTAATGAAATGTTTTGTAGAGATGCTTCTAAAAAGTCTAAAATCCATTGCATTTCAAAACTTAAAAAAAAAAAGATTTTTTGAATTTTTGAAAAAAAAAAATCATTTTTTTTTTTAAATTCGGTATTTCAAAAACGGTGCAATATTTTTTGTGGAAATTTAATTTTCATTCGTACAGTAATAAAAACTTAAAGTTAGCATACCAAAATTTTGTATATAAAAGCTTTTTTTTTAGAAAACCACTACAAGAACTTATAATTTTTGTTTTTGCATAAATTCATATTTGCATAGCATTCTGTCTCACAATTCTGTCCGTCTGTTCGACTACAGCCTAAACGGCTCGGCCCATTTTCTTTGAGCTTGGTAGATATCATTTTGTGAGAAGGTGATATCTATGCTGTAGCTATAAAACTGTAATGTTGCCTGGAGGAATTCTTAACTAACTAAAATAACAGTTCCGAAATATTTTCCCACAATAAGAAGATTACAAGATTTCAAATTTTATATATAATACTTTATTATAATTAAACGCTTGCTTCGATAATTTACATAAATTTCAGACTATTATTATAGTAATCAATTTTGTAGAAACTGAATGTGAGTTTTAAAAAATTAAATGAAAAATGAATAGGAATATAAAAACAAGTAAGTATTAAGTACATACTACTGAATTTAGTACTGAATGACAATAGGGGTTAAAGTTAAATCAAAAGGTATGCAACAACATATAAAACAAAATGAATAGGAAAATGAAGTGTAATTTTAGGATGAAAATGCAAATTTGGAATTTAACGAAAAAAATTAGTAATGTTGCTTACAATTTTTCCCCCCTTTTTCCTCTTCCTTTTAAGACCAAAAATAACGGTACTTGCCATACGATTTTTTTTCGAAATTTTAAAAATATTGGCGCAAAATTTTAAACAGCCTATTATTAGGGTTTTAGTATGATACTACTTAACAATTTGCTAACTTTAAAGTAGTTTACTTATTCTTAATTTTAAACCTGTTCTAACTAGTATCGTACTAAAAGAATTTTCTTAATAAATTGCTTCTTTACACACCTAAAACATTTCGTGTATAAAAGTAAGTACAGGAACCTTTTTTGATGTTTGCAAATGTCAAAGAGTCATGTGGAGCTAGCACGATACTAAAAAAATAAAGTACTTATTCGATGATTTTGGCTTTAATAAGAGGGTAGAGAAAGTATGATGCAATATTCGATTAAAATTTGCAAATTCGTTGTTTTAACCTAGTATCATACTAAAACAGCATTAGCATCGTACTAATTCAATTAAAATTTTGCGCCATTTTTTTACTCAAAATATGTTCGACAAATTTAAAAAATAAAAATACAAAAAAATTTCATTTAGTTAAAGCTAGGTAATGGTTGAAAAAAAAATTCCGAAAAATGGTTTTGGGGGTACCCCCATGGAACTCAAAAACGGTGGCACCGATTTTGATCATTTTTTTATGCTAAGGCTGCCCAAAAATTTGAATAGTATTGTGTATTCAAATTTTCAAACAATTTGTTTTTGGATTTAAAAACAAATTTCAAAATTTTTCTTTTCAAATCTCAATATTTCAAAAACCCCATGCTAGATTTTTTTTAAAACTTGATATATGAAAGTTTCTTAATATACCTAATCTACAAGATGTGAGAAAAAAATTTATTTTACTTAAAAATAAAGATATACATCACCATACAAATGTTAAGAAATGGTTTTCAAAGATCGTATTTTTTTTTAAAAACGGCGCCTAGAATTTTGTCAAATTAATTTTTATGATCTTTGATTTAATAAAACAAAATTTAAAATTAAGATATTACAGCTTGTACCTACCATAGAATTATTTTTCTTATTTTGAATTTCTCATTATCGACTTAACGTATTTTACTGAAATGACGAAAAGCAAAATAATTTTCACAAACTTAAATATTAAATTGAAATACATTATGCAACTGCTAATTAACTACTTTAATTAGAGCTCAGGAGTTTGAAAATATTCGCTTTGTGTGGTATACCAGTTTATACCAGTTGGTTCGAAATTTACTTTTTTTCGAGTTTCAGTAGATAGTAAAAAGAACCGTTTAATATAACCAAATCATAATTTTGAGTATTATGTATAAAATAAAATTAAAATAAATCTACATACAGTACAAACTCGATTTACGCAATTAATAGAAATTAAGGCAGTTGCAATAACCGAGGTTGTTGCACTTACTGGGTTATATTTTTTTTAAATACAAAATTATAGTTGTAATGGCTTATTTTTTTAGAGATGATAAAACGAAAATGTTATAAAACAACATTATTCAAAACCAAACAAATCGTTTTTGTTGGTTTGATGTTTTTATTTTAATGAACATAAACACAAGAAGTTGCATTAATTGATGTAACATTTTCCAAAACTACGAGTAGCACTAATAGAGTAAAGATGGAGAGGAGTTGCGCGAATCGAGGGTTGCGTTAACCGAGTTCGTACTGTATATGTCATCCATGTTATAATGAACAATTTTGTTCCTAAACTTATAAAATTTTTGTTCACAATATTTGTATGTACAACATGTCACGTAAAATAAATATGTATTTTTTTAGGTTAATCAAACTTTACATGTACCTAATTCCATTGGTTTTCCAAGTAGAGGCACTTCTCAAGTCAATTTATTCTGACAGGCAACATAAATTGCCAACTTGGAGAGTATAGTATAGTTTCTTAGTAATATATATATTTTGACAACTTCTCCTAGCTATACAGCATGCATACGAAGTATCTACACCGATGTCAACCTCTGAGAAATTCTATAACAAGAACTACATAATCTCATTCATGATTTATTACCCAAAGTACTGAGACCATATACAAAACTCTGCACATACATACGACTACGTAAATGTGTTTAAAATACTTCACACGGTTGGAGATTTCGTAAAGGAACTTCTGTCAAATATTATTGCAACTTCTTGTCATGTGTATAAAAATAGAGAAAATGTTCGTATCATCAAAACAAAGACACATAGTCTAAGGACTCTATACCTCCTCACTGTCAAAATCTCTCTTATATCAGAACATAAAATAATGACGTACGTGAGAAGAACATATAATCCAAATCTTACCGAAATAAAAACAAAACAAACAAATCCATTCTAAGTTTAATGACAAATGTCAGCTTTGAACAGCTCCACTACTGTTAAGTGTCAGCATATCCTTTTTGTAAATAAACTCATTCTATGCAGAAAAAAAATAAAAAAAAAAAAACAAGAAACATCATCATCTTCTCCTCGCACTTCCTTCATCAGGAGCACGAAATGAGTAAAATAAATATAACACTTTAGATTCAAAGCTTCTTTTTTCCCACTGTGAAGCATTCTAAACAGGATAACACACACCGGAAGGGGAGATAGTGAAGATAGAAAGTGGGCAATAGAGCACCTCCATTTTATAAGTTGAGAGGAGACAAGTCAAAGTATTCTTAAGGACATTAGTGATGTTCCTGTTATAGTTGGATGGACGTTTCAATGCGTGCTATATTTCTGTTTTGACATCCTTCCGTTTTGTTTTTTTTTTATCCTGTCAGATTATATTTAAAGGATAAAAGATAAAATAAAGGAAGCTTTTGATGAGAAAAAAAAACAATCTAAGAAACCCATCTTAGAAAATTTGTGATCTATCCTTCTTCTTATACACTTTATCATATAAGTATATGTATAGGTGATGGAATATCCTTTTGGTAAACAAAAGGAATATGTGCATAATCGCGTGCTTGCGCAAACTGACACCGTTCGTTGAAAAAACTAAAGGATACATCCAAGAAAAACCAGGATAAACAACCTAGAAGAAAAGAAACATCGTAGGGAAATTACTTTCAAGTAGATAACAGCAAGATGTAATCTCAGGAAGGAAGTGTCATTTCATGCTGCTCCAGCATGATTCTTTATAATTATTATACTCCTCCTTCCCGACCCGACCTAACCCACATGCCCATCAAAGCATCCAGGATTCATACCATTCAGAAAGTGGGTGCTGTCTTCCTCGCCCTAGACTATCAATTGCTTGCCTAAGAGTCCAACCAACCAACCATATCGCCAGGATATTATAGTCTATACCCTCTTGTTTGCATTCCTGCTGTGCACTTTTTTGCTTGTCATCATCTACAGCTCCAACACTATGGTGGCTTAATCATTATCCTGGAAAGAATTCAACACTATGCTCGCCGCGATACACACGCAGACATCTTGGGTGGTTTTTTCGTCCTTTTGTTAAAGTTCGCGCATAGAGTGTTGGTTTTCTGTGCTTGTTATTGTTGTGATTTACAAGGAACCACTGATATAATAATGTTATTCCAGGAGGTTAAAGAAGTCACAACATAGAGGTTGTGTTTTTTTTTTTGCTATTTTTATTATATAAAATGCATATTTCCTTGTGAAATGAGACAAGCGACAACAATACCAGGAAATCGGGAAACCGTACAAGGACTCAAGATCTATGAGTGAAAAAAAGTAGAAAAGGCGACAACTTGGAAGGTCTGAAGCTGGGTAAAGGGATTATTAAGGATATAGATTTCTATTGTTGGGATTGCTTATTATTCGCGGATTATGATTTGTCCTTTTGAATAAGGATAGCATCAAATTGTAAGGAGAATTATTTGAAACCATAGTGACCTAACTATAAACTAAGCTTACTGAAGCTGTTGATGGACATGTGTTATGAATTTGTGCCTAATTAGCATGGAAATGAGAATAAACAAGATGTTCATCAAGATTGTTGACAAGCTGATTTTGAATTATTAATTAATGTTCATTTTAGTAGATGATGAGCCTGCGTTATGCAGAACATCGCTAATCCAGCTATTTTTTATTTAATTAGTTTTATTTATTTATTTTATTATAATTAAGATAAAATATCTTATAAAGTAGCTTACAACTTTGAGGTTTGTAAAATAAAAAAGAGAAGAAACACTACCCTATTAAACGTCATTAAGATGAATATTTTATAAAAATAATAAAATATGTACTACAATCATTTAAAATTATTTGAAATTGAAGAAAAATTAATAATTAATAATTTATTCCAAACAAAAGGCATTTGGTTTCATAGGAAGGTGTTACTATTCTCCAATTCAACTTAAAAAAAGCATACCATGTCTTTGATTTTTTTTCAATTCTTTCAGATGTATTGGCATAGTAAGGATTCCAAACTGTACAGCAATAACCATAAGTACTGATCTTACCAAAGAATTATAAAGAGAAGAGATACCAAAGTGAAAGAAACAGTAAATTCCCTGGTATTCCTTTTTATAAAACCCGAAAGTAATCATTCGGGATTATCTGATTTGAAAGATGTCTACGATCTTCTTATGCATATAATAGAAGACGTTTTCTCTAAATGTGTTCCTGTAAAAAAAGTTTTGAATACTAATAAACCTAGTTGAAATGAAACGGATGTATAGAAACAGTTTATATGATTCATCCGTCCATTTAACTTTTCGTAGGTTGAGAAAGGAATAAGAATTCTTTAAACGGTTTCTATATGGTCAGCATATTTTATGGAATCTAGTATTAAAAGCAACCCTAAGGCTTTTTGGACCTTTCCAAACACAAAAAGGAAATCAATCGGTATTCCACTTTCTATGAAGTACAAAAATGTTTTAAGAAGTGATTTAAAGTGTATTTGTAACATGTTTGCTAATTTCTTTCAATCTATGTCGATGAACCAGAAACAGGACCAGAACCAGATTCAACTCTTGATGTTTCTTTTATTAACGTAGGTAGTCTTTATATCTCTGAGGAGGACGTTTTAAGTAAACTATCATCTCTTGATTGCTCTCACACTCTTCCACCTGACAATATTCCAGCTATATTTGTTAAAAATTGTAGACATAATTTTCTAATCCCGTTTCATATAATGTTTAATCTCTCGTTGTCTAAAGGTTTATTTTTGGATTGCTGGAAGTATTCTTTTATAACACCAATTCACAAAGCTAAGCTAGACATTGAAAACTATACGCACATTGCGAAATTACAACTGCTTTCTTAGTTGTTTGATGCGATTGTCAAGCGAAAACTTTACTCTGTCACTCGGTTTTTTATATCTGAAGATCAACATGGATTTGTTAATGGAACATCAACGTCCACAAATTTAGCAATTTTAACTAACTTTTGCCTTGACAATATGGAACAGCACTTACAAGTTGGTGCTATCTACACGGATTTTGCTAAAGCTTTTGATCGTGTTCAGTTTCATATTTAAGAGCGTTAGTTAGTAAGTTTTGGGTTTCACTCTACTTTACTTGGCTGGATAATGAGTTATTGAAGAAACCGTAAACAGTATGTTAAATTGGGATCGAATCTTTTAAAAGCTATTTGAAATCACTCGGGAGTTCCACAAGGTAGCCATTTAGGTCCTCCTTTTTTTTCTTCTGTTTATCAATGATTTATCAGATTGCATTTTAGATTCTAGTGGATTACTTTTTGCTGATGATTTCAAGTTGTCTGTGTCGGATTGTACAAAACTTCAGCAAGATATTTAAACGCTTTCGAGTTGGTGTGATGTCAATTGCTTGCATTTAAATATACGTAAATGCTCTATTATGACATAAACTCGATCTAAGAATTCAATTTTATTCGATTATAAAATCGGCTTCTTGTTTCAATCAATTTGAAGATTTATTAGAATTCCATTTGAGTCGAAATGAATGTTTGAAAGTTTGATTGTGTATTAGATTTTAAGTTTAGTCTGTAAGATATTCTATGAAAATCAATTGTACTTGTTAGAGTTAAATAAATAAATAAATAGATAGATAAACTTCTAGGATTACTCCTACATCTTTTTTTGATTTACCCTTGTTAGAATAATGATATTGATATTGAAGTCAAAAATGATTGGATTAAGAATCCTGGAACACTAGAGTATTTGATATTTTTCGACATTCAAATAACCAATCTCACCAGGTATTCTAGCAGAAGACTACAATTCGATATGCAGGTAATCCTATGGAAGATTTTGAGATCCTCGGCAAAAAGGAGACATTCAGAATGTTTAAAAATAGCTGGAATATCATTAACAAATATAAGAAAAAGTAAAGGTCTAGGCTACCTTGTGGAACGCCTGATGGGACATAAGTATCATTGAAATAAAAGTTTTTAATTTTAACAGTTTGTACTCTTCCAGTCAAACCATTTTAAAAGAGATTAACTAACTAATACCCAAGGAAAGTTATTTGTGCAGTAGAATTTTATGATTGACTCTGTTAAAGGCTTTCGCAAAGTCGGTAAAAGTTATATCAGTTTGGAACTCTTTTTATTATTTATTATTATTTATTATTTATAGATGCATTCACCATCAAAGTTAAGTTAGTTGTAGTAGATTTACCTACTACAAACCCGTGTTGGAAAACTGATATTTTTTTTTTCTTGGATTAGAGACGAAATTTTGTAATACACAACTTTCTCTAATAGGTTTGGTATAGCAGATATTTGCAGATTGCTCTATAGTTTGAGACTTCTTGCTTTGATCCCGATTTAAAAATCGGGGATAAGAATGAAATTTTCCAGATTTCCAAAAATTGGCCTGTAGCTAAAGAAAGGTTAAAAATGTTTGTAAGTGGCTGAGCTAACGCATTTGCGCATTTTCTTAGTAGAAATGGTGGAATTTCGTCTTGACCTTCACTTTTATTTAAATCAATAAAGCATCTTCTATTTCATTTTAACATAAAACAAGTGAACCAATGTCAACGTATTTGTTTAATCCTGATAAAAGATCATAATTTGAAACTGTTTCTGAAGAATAAACTGATTGAAAATATTTTGTAAATAAGTTGCAAATTTCAGGAACTTCACTGGTAGTTGTTGTGTCTAGATACTTCATACAGCTAGGCAGCCCGAAAGATTTACGTTTGGAATTTAAGAAATGCCAAAAACGTTTGCTATTAGTAAATTTTCTTTTAAGTTATTTTTTTATTGAAAGAATGTAGTTTCGATGTAGAAATTTATTTAAATAGTCAAAATTACGCTGACAATATAAGTATTTGTTTCGTATACTTAGATTTTCTTTATTATTTTTGTATAGTTTGAAGATATGCTTTATTCTTTTGATTTTTGAGTTTAAGGCTAGCCGCGCACTGGCAACTGTGATCGAAATCAAATAGTTTAATCACCAGTTGATTGAGTACCGCGCACTGGCAACTCTTTACTTACGCTCACACTCTTTTTCTCTCTTGCGCTTATGTTTACGCTCAACTGTTGGGAATTAATTTTAGGCAATCGTTTAGTTTGTGTCAAAACACAAACTTTTTGGTTGCTCAAATCGAGTTGCTCTAAGTGCGCGGTGTCCCATATAAGCCCATATGTTTCATTTTAGCAACTAAACAGTTGCGAAACTATAAATTGAATGTGCGCGCCTGGCCTAAGTCTCCTAGTGCACCAGGCAGGGTTAGAATTCGTTTTTAAATATTGTGTTGGTACATACTTTTCAACTGCATTGTTTAAAATATTTGTAAAAATACCGTAATTGTTACCTAAATCAGAATGGCTAAGTATATTTTCCCACGAAACAGATAAAAAATACTCAAACATTGCATCAAAGTTGGCATTTTTATAATCATAACTAATTGTTTTAGTAACATTTTCATTTTTCAAAGAATTATAAAAGATAAAATCGCCTTCTATTGCAAGATGGTGAAATGAATTTTGCACTAAAGGAAAAATAGACTTTTCCACATAAATATTATATGCTTTGTCTACAAATACATATAAGATCAAAAATGCAGTTAAGATTATTCTTTAATTGAAGATTAATTTGTAGTAGATCATACTGGCTTAAAAAATCAATAACTGTAGTTTCTGTTAAATTAAACGGAAATAAATATTTATTATCTAAGTCTAGACTCCAGTCTATATTTCCAAGGTTGAAGTCTCCGGCAAAAATAATATATTGTAAGTTACATTATCCAAAATATTTTTAGAAATTTACAAGTGTAAATTATAAAGCTCTAATGGACTCTTAGGAGGAATATATGTAACTAGCTAAAACATACAATTGATTTTGTTCTATTTGTATAGAAACATTACTATTTTACTATTTACTATTTATTGGTTTAAAGCAGAACTTAATATTAAGATTAACATCTTTAAATTAAGGTGATCAACATCCAGGTTAGAGAAAGAAAAGTTTGATTGCAAGTCAATTGCTATACATGGAAATGAAGCCCGAACTGCAATTAATACTCCACTTCCTCTTTTCATTCCTGTTTTTAGTTTAAGTACATCTATCCTTTCCAAACACAGTATACAAATTTTGAAAATTTCAGATGTTAAATGATTCTCAGATAATCAAGTCTCAGTTAAAATTATAATATCGTAAATACATGTAGATAAAGAAACATATACAGAATCAAGTCTGGTTCTTAACCCACCTACGTTTTGGTTATAAATTTCGCACTCAATGGGGGAATTATTGAGGAAAATAGGAAAGGTCTGAAAGATTTCTACTAACAACTATACATTTGGACTTAATTGGATTTAGGAACAGACCATTCATATTTTTCCAAATTCTTATTGACAGTGTTTGCACAATGCACAGTCTTTGATGACTCCAATTGGACAGCTTCTAAACAATAATTGAACATCGTCAGAATACATTTGTATAGATGAAGATGAAATAAGTGAGAGGAGTTCATTTATATAGATGGAGAAAAGTAAGTTTCCAAGTATTGATCCTTGGGGCACCGCTCTTACAGTCGGTAGGCCTGCTTTCTATTACAAAGATAGGAAAATAAGAGGTTAACGGCCGACGGAGAAAAGTTATAAAACGTCGACATTTTATTACAAAGAATAGAATGATCAATAGTGTCGAAGGCTTTAGAAAAATCTAAAAGAACCAGGAAGGTCACGTGGTTCTCATTCAAGGCCGGTCTCAAGTTATCGACAATGTTGAAAATATCAACATGGACAAAAAAGGGAGAACAGAAATTGGGCGAAAGTTATAATATATAAACGTTTTGGGAATTGGTATATTTTTTGCCAGTTTCAATAGGTTAGGAAAAATACCAGTCATTAATATGGTGTTAAATGCATGTGTTACATAAAGCAAAATAAGAGGTAATAGAGCCTAGTTGTAATGCGGCGAGACCAACAGCATTTGACTTGATTGATAAAAAAAACATTAGTTATTATCTATACAAGAGAACTCAGAGCCATCTTCTTGTGGTTCAAGAGAACATGTTGAAGCTTAATACTGAGAAGAAATCGGTAAAGTCACAAATTGATATTTAAGTGCCTCAATATCAATATTTTGCCCACAAAAATTATTTTTCTTACCTATTCCTATTTCCATCAGATTTCGCCATAAATCCCGGCCTTTCTTGCTCGGATGAAGTCGGTTTTTATACAAACATAATGAGATAAAGTTGATAGTGTACATCCAACCTTTAATGTTTCCATTGCATGTAGGCTTCGTCTCCTTGTAATAAAAGCAGCCGTATTTCGTTAGTAAGCCAGGGACGTGAACCATCACTGAACCAAAAAGGTACGTGAATATAATAAATAAATTCGTTGAGACAATTAATAATTAATTAAAATTCGTCCAATAAACTTGTTTATTGTGGCAGTGAATAGCCGTTAATTATTTTAATTATTGATAATGGTTTTAATAAAAGTTAATTGATACTATGAACAGTTTTGAGAACCAAAATTGTACGTAAATATAATTAACAAATTCATTAAAACTATGGACAGATTAATTATTATTCGTCCAATAAACTAGTTAATTGTGATAATAAATGACGTTCATTAATTTAATAAATATCAGTTTATTAATTTTATAAATATTTATAGAAACTGTTGACTACCTATTAATTAAAACAATGAATGAGTTAATAGTGACAGTAAACAGTTGTTTAATAATTTAATAAACGTTTATTAATGATAATGAATTTGTTAATAAAATTAATGATCCTCATTCATTGAATTAATGAATAAGTTAATAGTGACGGTGAAATAATTTAATTAAATTAATCAATTCCATTTATTGAATTAATGAACGAGTTAATAGCGATAGTGAACAGCAATTTATTAATTTGATAAATTCGTTTATTAATATTTATAATCTTGTTTATTGAATTAATCAACCCTATTAGTCGAATTAATGAACTAGTTAATAGTGATCATGAACAGCAGTTTATTAATTTAATAAATCAGTTTATTAGTTTAATAAACCACATTCATTGAATTAACAAACGAGTTAATAGTGATAATGATCAGCAGTTTGTTAATTTGATAAATCAGTTTATTAGTTTAATAAACCCCATTCATTGAATTAACGAACGAGTTAATGGTGACAATGAACAGCTATTTATTAATTTGATAAATTCGTTTATTAATTTTAATAATCTTGTTTATTAAATTAATTAACCCTATTAATCAAATTAATGAACTGGTTAATAGTGATCATGAACAGCAGTTTATTAATTTAATGAACTAGTTTATTAATAATAATAAATAATTTTATTAAATTAATAAATCCCATTTATAGAATTAATGAAGAAATTGGCAGTAACCATGGACAGCAGTTTATTAATTTAGTTTTTTTAATTAATAAACTTGTGCATCTAATCAACTTTTTTATTTCTGATCAGGAACTTGAATATTGATTAACGGAAGAATAAGTTGCGAATTAATTGAAAACAATTAATTCGCAACTTATTCTTCCGTTTATCAATTTTTAATTCCCTGATCAGAAATAAAAAAGTTGATTAGATGAACAAGTTTATTAATTAAAAAAACTTAATTAATAAAATGATGTCCATGGTTACTACCAATTTCTTAATTAATTCTTTAAATGGGATTTATTAATTGAATAAAATTATTTATTATTAATAATTAACTAGCTTATAAAATTAAAAAATTAATTGAAAATAATTATTTCGCAACTTATTCTTAAGTTAATCAATTTTTAATTTCCTGATCAGAAATAAAAAAAATTCATTAACAAAAAATTAAGACAAAATAAATTTTCTTCCCAAATTTATTTGAAGTCTTGTTGAATAAATCTGTTAAAGTATGACAAAGAAAAAACATTTATGTATATTCGTTTTTTGTTTTGTTTTTTACAAACCTGCTTACAGCGGAAGTGAAATTCTTGTTATAACCATACCTTGGTAGTTATATTTTCTTATATTTTGTGCTGAAATTTGAGAAGATGAAAATGAAAAAGAACTAAAAATTTATTTTCAACATTTTATTTTATTATTTTAGTTACTCTGAATTATTTTAAACGAACAATAATTTTTTAAAATTACATTTATAAAATAGATTTTTTAGAAATTTTGTTTTGTCAAACAATTTAAAGGTCTATATTAAAGTTTTGAAGTTAATATTTTTTAAATTAATTGAGCTCATTTAGCAAGACATGAGTCTTAGCACAGATTTTTTTTTTATTTTTTTCAAAATATTGAGTCTCTATAAAACCCCAAAATGAGGAACATGCTGCTGGATATTCGAGGTTAAATAAATAAAAAATTTTAAAGCAGATATCCACAGCTCTAATAAAGCTTTTAAATATAAATTTTACTCCATCAAAATAAAGGTAAATTTCTTCGAAGTTAAGAACTGAGCCACCGTGCACAATGATGAATGGCTGAACATGCTCTGCCATTTTGTTCAGGAAAGCAATATGGTCCTCTATCGCTTGAATTGTGTCGCCCACCCATATGAAAGAATCCTGCGAGTCCTTGATCGTAAATCTGGTAAAATTTTTGTGGCCCTCTTTGTCTTTTTTAATTATTTTTTGAAAAGGAACAAAATAGCCATGTAGGGCCCAAAGTAAGGCCGCGTCTTTGCAATCTGAAAACGAGGAAAATACCTCCATTTAAATTATCACAGAAATAACTAAAATTCCTTTAAGATTGAATTGAATTTGAAATTAATTAAGAAAAGGTTTGAGCATTGCCTGTATGTAATACGAAAACTATTTTTATGATAATATGACGATATTAAGTTTAATGCAAACAAACATAAAAATGGCCGGTGTAAGCTACTCTGGTGAAATATTCAAATACAAATTTAAGAAAAAAAGTTTAGAATTGAATCAAAATATTTTGGTAAAAAGTATTCTATACCATGTTAAATCCATAAAATATTTTTTTCAATAACTAATAAAAAAGTGACACAAACTCTATTAAATATTAAATATGATTTTAATAAGCGCGAATTATTCTGATTAACCAGAAGGAAAAATGGGTAAACTCATTCATCTCAAACTTAATTAAGTGTTTCTTAGTGGCTTTTCGAAATAACCGGTACTTCCAATGTTATAATATTAATGTGTATTCAAATTTTCAATTTTTTTGGATTTAAATTTTTTTTGTCGAAAACTCAATATTTCGAAAAAACCCAATGCTCGATTTTTTTAAAAACTTGATAAATAAAATTTTCTTAATATATTATGTTAACCTACAACACATGAGAAAAACAAATTGATTTTACTTAAAAATAACGGTACCCTCCATACAAATGTTAAAAATGGTTGTCGAAAATCTTATTTTGCTCGAAAACGGTTCCGAGAATTTTGCTAAAAAAGATTTTCTTTTGATTAATTTTTACGATCTATAATTTAATAAAAAAAATTCAAAAAAATACATTACTGACTGTACCTACACCATAGAACTTTTTTTTCGAATTTTGAATTTCTCATTATCGGCATCACGGACAAACAATTAAAAAACAATTTAAAAATTATTGCATTTCAAAACTTGAGGAAAAATATTTTTTTTTAATTTTGAAAAAAAAAAATTTTTTTTTTGTTTTTGGAAAAGTCAATATCTCAAAAACAGCTCAATACTTTTGTTTGTTAGTTTAGTTTTTATTCGAACAATAATACAAAATTTAAATTGGCGTACCAAATTTTTATCTAAGAAATGTTTTTAAATATTTGTACATACTTATTATTTTGTTCTTGCATAAATTCATATTTGCATAGCATTTTGTCTTTATCTCTTACTACTTAAAAAGTAAAGTTTATCCTTACGAGCAGTTTTCTCTAATAACATTGGCGCAAAATTTTAAAAATTTAAAACTTTTCTTAATCAATTTCAGAATGTCGAGTCGAGTCTAAATATTGTGTATAAAATGAGAACTGACCTTTTGTTAATTTAAAGGACAAAATCTATACTTTAAAGTTAAAGAGCTCGTTTAACTTTAACAGCAGAAAATAGCTTGTTTATCTTTTAGAATTATACTTTATCCACATTGACACCGGTTATTTCATACTAAAGCTAATCGAAGTAAAAATGTTTACTGATATTTTATACAATTTTTTAAAAGATGTGCTTTTTAAATAGAAAAAATCACTGAATGTTAGAAATGCGAAACAATCGTACAAAAGTGCTCTACGATCTATAATTTTTTAATATTGCG
This sequence comes from Philhelius festivus, assembly GCA_963931855.1. Taxonomy (NCBI): domain Eukaryota; kingdom Metazoa; phylum Arthropoda; class Insecta; order Diptera; family Syrphidae; genus Philhelius; species Philhelius festivus. The sequence continues at coordinate 32,600,055 of OZ007554.1, read as the reverse complement.
GCGAGCGATGGACAGACAAATCAGTAAATACAAATGTACATTTGTACAAATGAATTTGCATCTTCCAAAAATAAAATTGAGTTTTTATATATACATATATACATATGTACATCATTTCTATCTGAAGTAATGTCAACTATCAAAATCTGTACCGTGGTAGTATATAAAATGTACTTTTTTCCGCAAAAAATTATTTGGTTCGAAGTTTTCTGATCTTTTAATTTAGTTTTTGTTTGTGTAGTTGTGTTTGAGTTATGTATCTGTCAAATTAAGTGTTATTCAACGTAAATTCGCTTAGGTTCTGTTGTAAAACTCACATTAGTTAGAAGAGTTGTCTAACGTGTTTAAAATTATGAAAAAATAGACAGTCTCCAAGCTAAACGACTGCGTTAAGTAGAGCTGGTTTTTTTGCTAAAACGAGAACTGTTTATAATTTTGCGCCATTCATTTTCAAATTCCTAGTCTATTACTTAGGAGCAAGTTCGAGCGACCCAGTCGTGCATTTTATTTAAATGACTAAAGCAACTCTTTTAGTAGTTGGAGCCAAACGAGAAATGTGTGTTTCAAGTCAATATTAGTTTAGGCAAGAACAAAATAATAATTCGGTTTAGAGTGTTTTTTTTTTTTAAATAAGCTTAAATACATTTTTTAGAAAAAAATTGGTATGCCAATTTAAAGTTTTTATTATTGTTCGAATAAAAATTTAAAAAAAATTGATTTTGTTTTCAAAATTCAAAAAAAAAATATTTGTCCTCAAATTTTGAAATGCAATAATTATTTAACTGTTTAGAAGCTTCTCATTATTCCGAGTTGTAAAAAAATGAAAATAAGCCTTTATATTTCCAAAATTACAAACAGAAGAGAAACATTTTTGAAAATAGAATAATTCTAATAATATATTGTAGCATAAAAAAGAATTCTTACTTTCGGCTGGAGTTGTTGATACAACTGTCTTTAAGATCTCCCTGATAGTTTTTTCCTTTACTTGATTCTCAGTGGAAAGAAATTTTAAAAGTTGTTCTCTTAGTTGTCCGTAATGCCGATAATAGGAAATTCAAAATTCGAAAAAAAAGTTCTATGGCAGGTGCAGTTAGTATCAAGTTTTCGAAAAAATCGAACATGGGGTTTTCGGAATATTAAGTTTGCAAAAAAATTTGAAATATTCAAAAAACGGTCAAAATCGGTTACATTAGGAGTTACCAAAAATGACTATTTTTGAAAAAAAAAATCTGTTTTTGTTTTTGAGAAAAAAAAAATATTTATAGAATTTTGAATTTGCATGGTCTCGAAAAAAGCGTGTGAGGGAAAAAATTAAAAACTATATCTACCAAGTTTGAAGAAAATCGGCCCAGCCGTTTAGACAGTAGTCGAAAAGACAGACAGACACACAGAATTGCGAGACCCACTTTTTGGGTCTTCGCTATCATCTTAATGCCAACTTTGATCAAAATCTCGAGTTCTATTTTTTTTTACGAATGCATAACCTGCCTTACAGAACCTATAAGGCGCAAGTTAAAAATTAATAGCTTTGTTCTAAATTATTCCGAGTTGTAAAAAAAATGAAAAAAAAGCCTTTATATTTCCAAAATTACAAACAGAAGAGAAACATTTTTGAAAATAGAATAATTCTAATAATATATTGTAGCATAAAAAAGAATTCTTACTTTCGGCTGGAGTTGTTGATACAACTGTCTTTAAGATCTCCCTGATAGTTTTTTCCTTTACATGGTTCTCAGTGGAAAGAAATTTTAAAAGTTGTTCTCTTAGTTGTTCCCACTTGTTTAATAATGATCCAGAATTTTTATATAAATAGTTGAAGTCCATATCAATCTACGGAACTTAAATTGTTATTACCTAAAACTGAGAGAAGTTGGTAAAATTTTATAACTTACCAATCGGTGACCAGTTGGAAGCTTGTACTGAGGCCATTTAGTTAAAATCTCACAGGTGGAAGAAGAGTTTTTTATTTCCAAAAGTCGGTGATTGGTACATGCTTTCCAGCAGCGATCAAAATCCTCCGATGACAATTTGTCATATTTTAATGTCCGATAAGTATGCTCTGCATCTACTTCTGCAACTAAAGAAGTTCAGATTTCTTATCAATGAAAATTAAAGCCTGGCATAAAAATACATTTTAAAGTCGAGCGTTTACTATTACTTGCGGAATAGGAATAATTATCGTTGTAGGCATACAAAAATCGACTTTTACAATATTGCCAAAACTAATACGGATATTACTAATTTTGTATTAGCTTTGGATAGGTATATCAAAATATGTACCTTAGACTGGGCCAAAAAAATTGACTATTTTTTTTTTTGAAAGATATATCGAGAATATCATTCAGAATGACAAAAAAAAATTTTCGTAAAAGTTTGAGCCCTTAATATCAATTTTAAGAGGGCTATCATCGCTAATTTTGATTTTTAGTCATAATTTCATGTTTTGCGTCAGAACTGACAAAACATTGAAGTAAAAAAAATTCATTCTGACTTACTTTTATATAAAATTAAATTCCCTACAAAAAAGGTCTGATTGAAAATTTTCGTCAGACAAGCCGTTTTTGAGTAATTAAGCTTAATAAATTGTTATTTTTCGTTAGTTACAAAATTCCAAATTAAAAAAGTAAAATCGAAGAAAAATAACAATTTATTAAGCTTAATTACTCAAAAACGGCTTGTCTGACGAAAATTTTCAATTAGACCTTTTTTGTAGGGAATTTAATTTTATATAAAAGTAAGTCAAAATGAATTTTTTTTACTTCAATGTTTTGTCAGTTCTGACGCAAAACATGAAATTATGACTAAAAATCAAAATTAGCGATGATAGCCCTCTTAAAATTGATATTAAGGGCTCAAACTTTTACGAAAATTTTTTTTGTCATTCTGAATGATATTCTCAATATATCTTTCAAAAAAAAAAAATAGTCAATTTTTTTGGCCCAGTCTAATGTACCTACATACGAGATGTATATATTATATTATTATATTGTTTTTTTGTTCCTTTTTTTGAAGTGATCTTCACAATTTTAGCGAATAATTAATTTTGTTTCACCAATTCAACATTATGTCGAAGTAAAATAACGTTGCCCTCATTTTGCAAAACAAATAATATACCAAAAAGTGAAACTAAATTTAATAAAAAAATTAAGTGGGCAAATAAAAACTCATTAAACGAACCTATTTCAGGATGCAGTGTTTTTTCTTGAATTTTGGTTGCACTTGCCGTAGAGTTTGAAGTTGTATTTGCTGATAAATTCGGTTTGAAAGAAGATTTCAAGTTACAATACTTGTTGTAAATTTTGCCTCTTTTACCTGTTCGATAATATTCCTTCAAAGTTTTGAAAATTTGAATTATAGTATGAGCATGAAATTAATCTAAACTGCTTACCAATTTTTCAGTTGGAAATCTTTCTACAATCTCCGTTTCCATTTTGTAACTGGAATGTAAATCCAAATGAATGTTGCTTTGGTCAAAATAATTGGCTATTGCAGTAATAAGGTATGCTCTTTGGTGGTCCTGCAATTTGTTTGTCTTCTCGTAGCTTTCAGCCAAAGCTAAAGTTTTTATGTTGCTGTTCAAAATGTCTCCCAAAGATACCAAGTTCGGAGAATTTGGTGATTTGGATGTTCTTGGCGAGCTCGGAGAATTTATAACAGTTGGCCTTGATAAAACTGGATACGGGGAGGATGCTCCAGATGAATGTTGAGTGCTGCGAAAAGGACCAAATCCTGGATTGGAGTACATCAAAAGGGGCTTTCCAATCGTCTCTCGCCACTCTTTTAAGTTGGCTTCGAACATAATCAATGTTCGGTATTTAAATGGAGATAGAATTTTTTCAAGGTGATGACACTCGATATTTTTTAAAACTTCGATATCTATGCCATCCCCTGAAATCATATGTTGAAATTAATTGTTTTTAAAGATACATATTTCAATAATTTTCTTGATCTACCTATAACAAATATTTGATGTCCCAAAAACTAACTTAACTAATTAAAACGAATTATTTGGAGATGAGCTTATCTTAAATATTGACTGTGAAATATTCGTATATTCAGAAATATTATTCATGTAAAAAAACTTCCTGCACTAAACCCTCCTTTTTCAAAAGAAAACCCACTGAGAAAATAAGTCGAAATTGGGGTTAAGTTAATCTACCAAAATTTTCGAATAAAGTCGTTTATTGAATTATAACAGCATAAAGGATCCCTACCGATACTAGCCATTTTTGATTATTTTAAATGTACATAATAGCTGTATTTTATTTTCCCCCAGATTTGTATTTGTTGTTATACGTGTTATTTTGAAAACAAAATCCAATCCGGATCAGATCTGGGGGAAAATAAAACACAGCTAATGTTTTATTGTGCATGTTTTTAAGTATATTTTTGTTTTTAAGTATATTTTTCTGAAATATTTTAAACAAAATTTTAACTTACTTTTAAACTGATCCAATAATTCTAATTGGTCCCAGGATTTCAATAAATCTGTCAGATCGTCATATGGATCTATGTGAACAATAGTTGTTGTTTCGTAGTTTGTCAAAATTTTGTCCAATTCTGAATCTGACATAACCTCTAATTCTATAGATTTTGATATCATAATATCTTCCTCAAGTTCCAGTTCCACGTCAGCGTTCATAATTTGCTTCGGCGGTAGCGGCGGCGATGCCATGTGTAACGATTAAAACTACCTATTGTTCCTTATATATTTAGTATTGTACGATATACATTTTTCAGTGATCAAAAATAATTTAAAAAAAGTGGAATAGATAATACAAAATAGTATTTAAGAAAGTCATTTAACATTTTTTGAATTATACCTATTAGGAATAAGAAATAAGGAAGAAATATTGTAGAACTGTTTTACTACGAGTAAATAAAGAATTTATCTTTCTATCTTCAAATCTCTCTATATATCTATTAGGAATTAGGGAATAAAATAATGACATAAGATTTTGTCAATTTTTTTTAAATTGCGCACCTGCTTAACCAAGGAAAATTGAAAAAAAAAAAATATTTAACTTTATTAAAAATTAAGGAATGACGACATATTATGCATATAATATAACTCTTCCCTTTTTTTTTGTTTTATAGAGCTTTTTTTTTATTTCACTTAATTGCAAGAATGTTGAAACTCTATTAGATTTTTATTATTTTTTGTGGGATCTACAAATCTGAAAAATAACCACCATTGCAGTAATATTATTTTCCTAGCTAACACAAGAATAAACAAGACGAATTTCATTTAAATTACTTGAGTTTATTTGTGTTTTGGCAGAAATTATTTTTTAAGCTTAGGTCATTGTAATTTTAACATTAAGATGTCAAAAAAAATCAATACTATTGTAATTAATTATATATATATAATTAAATATATCTAATATTATTTACGATTGTGCTTGTTTAAAATTCGCAATAAAATTTAAATTTAAAATATAAAAGAAAACTCTGTGAGAAAGGAAGTCTAATCAATCAACCATACAAGTTGGTACAAATTGGAAGCATCATGTTAACATATTAATAAATAAACAAAAGCGGACTTTTCTACATTAAATTTGTTTAGTTTCCTTCACATTAACGGGTCCTTAAAGCTCAAATTAAAAAATTGAATTGAATAATAATTTTCTAGTTCCGCTTTTGTTCGCTTGCTCCTCAACATGTGTTTAAAAAAAATAATTACCCATCGATTCGAGAAAAAATTTCATATCTGATAATTTGAAACAAAATATTCTTTAACTCTAAGTACCGTTTTACCTGCAGCGGTTTTAATTAAAGTTATTGGTGGTCCAACAATATCGTTTAAAGAAATAACAGAAAATCCACCCAACTGGTTTTCGTCGATTTCATAAGATAATATGTGGGGATTGTATTGAATTCTGTTAAGCTTTTGGCAAAACAAAAAAACGACTTCTTTTTTAAAAAGAACAATGTCTATTATAACAAAGAGTTCTACGTCTGATTTAAATCGGGCTATATAGAAATTCTTTTGGTATTTGTAACCTTCGATTTCAGCTTTAGAGTAAAACTCTAAGTTCGTTTTAGGAAGTTTTAAAATTTCTGACACTATATAGCTAAAATTACTTTCTACTTTATGTTTCTCATATATTCGAAAGTAGGAGTGACGGTGATCTAATCTGTTAAGTAACTTGAATGCGGCTTTTAGCTGATATTTTTTGGCTAACGTCAAACAAATATTTTTGCGAGACGTGATGGCATGAGAATAAAGCTTAAAATCTTTATGTTTAGCTTCAAATTTAAAACACCAAAAGTTTCTAATAGGCCCTGATTGTTTCATAACAGTAGGATAATGAGTTAAATTATGATGTTTCGGTTTCAGTGTATCATGGAAAAGTCGAACATAATCCTTGTTGTGAATTTCAATTTTGTTTTTCAATATTGAGATGATATCATCGCAAATTTCAAAAGAGAGCAGTAAGTCAATCATTTCGATTAAATTAAGAAGAAATTTCCATACCTCGTCATCATCTGGCACTAAATCTTCAACCATTATCTGAATTAAAGAAACGAATGACATCATTTCTCTTGCTGTCATTTTTAAATGTTTGTTTTTTAAATGATTACTTTTTATCTCACCTGAAATGTTATCAATCTCTATCGCACCATATTGAAATGTTTGTTTCCTTAAATTAAGGGTTTCCAACGTAAAATAACAAACCGTTTTTATGAAATATTCAAGAATATGGCAAATATCGTAGTGACAAACCCCTTCGAATAAGTCGTGCATAAGATCAACGCAATGGTTTTCTACAACATGAAAAGATGGAATTTCATTTAGTTGAGAATAATTTTGTATGCCAGTTTCCGAAGAATTGTTAAGAAGAACATCTTCTTCGTAGTTCGAACGGTTTCTTAATAAATCATTTCGTTCAACGGATAATGACTGCGCTTCAGATTTTTTGACTTTACAAAACCTACAATATGAATTTGCTGAAAATGATCTATTAAAATCTAAAATTGTGTTTAACCCCAAATTATCTCCTAACACAATGCCTAGAGCAAAATATACTTTTGTTTTATCATCACCGTTAAAATTTATATCAACCCCATCAACTTCAAGACTTTTAAGCTCTTTTATCAAAGCTTGAAAACATTTATCATTTCCAAACGATTTTAAATCTTTTGATTTAATAATTCCCGCTAAAAATACGTTATCTAACTTCGATTCTTTCCACGGGAGGCAGGAAAAGGAATAATAAATATTACATATTGAATGAACACCAGCATGAGAGCTTAAGGGATTATTGATTTCAAACTCATCTGCGTACAGAAAATATGGAATAAGTATTTTTCCTGGGTACATTTTAGTTTTTTTTTTCCAAAGATCACTCTGAATGAAATTTGATTTTTTTTTTTCTTTACTTAATGTTTCCATATGAAGAATCGTTGTTTTTAACAAGTCTCCACACTCAAAAAATTTTTTAAATTGGAACTTTAGTGGCATTAAGACACCTTGAGTGATTTTTTCATCATATATAAGGTTTCCGTTTTGAAAAACGGCATCAATTTCATTGTTTACCGAAAATTCATTTAAGCTTCCTAACAAATCTTTTTTTTGTAACCAGTCAAATAGTTTGTATTCCGTATTGCAATAACTAAAAGGGTTTTGACACTTTGATATAAGACTTAAAAATTCGTTATGGAACACGATGTTTTCTTTTGCGAGCTTATTATTTGAAAACAATTTAAACAATTCAAGCAAAGGATTCAAAATACATTTTTGTACATCTTGTTGGATTTCTATGATTGTTTTCCTTGAAAAACTATTATTATCGTGTAGTTTTAAAACAAACCCAGCGGCAGAGGTAAAGATTTCATTCAGACTGTCTTCAACATTGAAATTTTTAATTTCCGGAATATTAGTTTCACATGTTTCCGAGTTTTCCCCGAAACTATCAAATATATCATTCTTTTCGACAAAACTGTTTTGTTTCATATTTCCTTGATTAGAGCTAATAGTGGCAGTTACATGTCGTGTTGAGCACAAGCACTGCACGTGTTTTCTATTTAAATGTTTTTTAAAACTTCCTAAATTTTGAAACGATTGTATGCAATTATTTTCCATACATCTAAAACTACTATATGTATTTAAATCATGAACTTTTTTTAAATGCTCTATAAAGGCATTCACAGCACAAATTTTCTCTTTACAGATAAAACAAATCATATTTTTTAATTCACAAATAACTTATATAATGAAAACTTAAGACAACTTTAAATGATAACTAATGAAAATACAGAAACAGCGCACGAAATAATGAATTAGAAACGAATGCTAAAAATAAAAAAAAATAAAAAACAAATTAATTGAAAGTCTTTTGCTTTATTTGTTATGTTAATGAACGCTAAGTTAGCAGTTCAGTATTTTGGTTTTAACCTCAGAAAGGTTTTCCTATGTATATATTTCAAGTATCCCGATGAGTTTGTTAACCTTAGAGTTTTACCTTTAAAATATTCTTATTTGCGTTTAAATGAATTTTGTATGATGGGCTCAGTAAAATAATGACTTTACATTCATGGTTCAGAGTATGATGAAAGGTGTTTGTTTAAGATGAACAACGAACACCGAAAGTTAAAAAAAAAATTGTTTGCCAAATATCTTAAAGAAAATATCAAACGGCTTACATTTCAGGTGATCAAATAGCAAAGTCAATAAATAAAAGATGTATTCGAATAGGAAGAAAAGTGATAAATGTACTTGGGTATCGAAAATTACAAACTTCAATAAACAAACCAGCTGCAACTGCGATCGAGAAATACCAGAGCAAATCATCGTGCCCACAACACGAGCAACACCAACAACATTTGCTGACCCACAGCAAGTTACCATACTCACACAAGTGTTGCTGATTTTTGTCGTCAATAGTTATAATATTGCAATAAATTTTCATTAATAATTTAGTTTGATGAAATTAAAATGATACTATTAGACTAAATCCACAGCAATTTTTGGGTGTGATTGATAACAAAAAATAAAATAATTAGTATATCTATACATAATTAGGTAGTCCTTATGCGTCTTGTATGCTCTAGTGGAAGCAATAGTGCGTAATTGTTCATAAAATTCAAGTATGCAGTTTTGTCCAGTATAAATAATTGTAAAAACAACTTTGCAATAACTTCAAAATGTAGATCTAAGACCCCTGATCGTAAATATCCACGTCCAAGATGTTTTGCAGGCGACCTTCTTCGTGCAAGACTTACTCTATACTTATCGCGTTTTGCAGGCAGAAGGCTGCCTTGGAAACGTCTTGGATGTCGAAATTTGTAATCAGGGTGCTTAGCTCATTTTGATGTTATGGTAAAGTTGTTATGGCAATTATTACGCACTAATGCTCCCACTAGAGCAAACAAGACGCTCACATTTGTTAATAACTACTTAAGGACTATCTAATTATGTATATACTAATTATTTTATTTTTTGTTATCAATCAATCAATCAAATTGATGTGGTCTCTTGGTCAATAAGAATAAGAAGTATACTGGAAATCAACATTTAAAATATTTTTGTGATAAAAAGTGATTTGATGGGCAGTCAGACAGCAACGTTACTAATTATTTTATTATAGAAACAAACGCATCATCTCTTAATAATTTTGGTTTTATAATGTACGCAGCGGCAGCAGCAGCGATAGCAGCATACAAATCATTGACATAACTTCAATTGTATAAAGTTTTTGCAAACGTAGACTTATGGAATTTTCATTGAACGATGACGATATGAAGAATATGCATAATTGCATATATGTATATATATATAAAATGGCTTTCCAGGTGCTTTTTTTTGTAACGAAATTTTGTCTATTAGCAACTTGGTAGAATATACCAGTGTATCAGTTGTTTGTCGTCAATGAATGTTAATATTACAATAAATATAGAAACACAATCAAGTCAATTATAAAATACCTACATTTTGGGGATAAAATTACCTTGATAATCCGCAGACAGCCGGCAGCGTAAACTCAATAAATATATTTTAGGCCAACGTCTCAACGAACGCAGCAACGAACGGCAGCAACAAACAGCAGTCTCAATTTTTATTAAATTTTTTTTAATTTTAAAGTTTTTAAGCAAATTCAATAGAACACTTTACTTTAACCACTTTAAAAATACTTTACAATACAACTCAATGAGACGATGAGTGATTTGATTGCACCAACACCAACTGTTCGATTCAGAATGGCATGGCGTGGCGTGCTTTAGTAGACGCCGTCGTCAAACCAATTTGAACGAAAGAAATGTTCGTTAGGTAAAGAAAGAAGTGCTCCCACTTTTGTTTGGCCAACGCGAATGGCATTCAACTAAAGTTGTGAGCTCAACAAGATTTGAAAAATTAAAACATACCTTTTGCAACTTAATTATAGCCACAATAAATTTGTATATAAATTTAGTGTGAAACTCATTTTATTTCAACCCATATATGTATGTACATCTAAAAAAAAAGTAAATTAATAAATTAATACATTTGTGAGCTGAAAATAACTTTTTCGTATATTCGTACTAAAGGCATAAATACAATAGCTAAGTACTTTTAGCAAAAGTACAAAAATGACCACATTTCTATGGATGTTTGTTTGTCGAAAAGAGCAGAAAAAAATGTTTTGAAACACAATCCAAGTTTCCTAACGCATTTTCGTAAGCTTTGCACTTATGTAGTTTTGCGTATATTGTTCTTTGGAGTAAGACAATAATTATATTCTAATTGTAATAACACTGAAATTTAATATGTTTAATGTCAAGATCAATTTCCTTGAAAAAAAGAGAGGATTGATTTTGCCAATTTGAAACGAATTTAGCATTATGTTAACATTACTATATTACTAGTATTGTATATTAAATATAAAATCTTCGTTTATCTTTAAAGTATCGTGATAACTTCAAATGACTCTTGGGCATTTCCAGATATCAATAAAGATCTGTTTACTCATGTAGTTTTTTTTGAGGAACTGACACTATTTTAATTACAAATTGTAGGTACCTGCTAAATACCGACCAACGCGAGGAGTGAATTCGTCAAACTTTCCAACATATCTGTTGTTGTTGTTGAGTTATAATGAAATGCAAACACAGATATAAATTATAAGGATGATAGTAGGATCGAGGAACAAATGAATGAAAGCATAGCTCCGTGATCAAAAGTGAAAAGAAACATAGAAGAATAGAAATCAAAGAAAAGGGTTAATGACAAAAAAAGTATTTGGTGAATTTTTAGAGAAACAGGGGAAGCACAATAAAGTCTGTAGTTATGTTGTGATTGGACTGTGTTGAACAGAGATGGCAGTTAGGATAAAAAGACAATGCAAAAAAAAGAGATGAGGCATATATGTATTTCTCGAGGTAGAATAAAGATCAGAGTATATCTAATAATAAGTAGGAACACTCTCCACGTGTTTCTTATCAGTAAATTTTTTTTAAGTACACAGAAACGAGAGATAGATGAAAAAAAGTATGATGGTGAAAGAGAGATACAAATTCAACTCGTCGCGCCTTTAAAAATACATTATGAAAAAAAAATGTAAACAATTCTTAATCCACTTCTAGTGTGACCAATTTATTTAAAAAAAAAAACACTAAAAAAGTAAAAATACTATTGCTACTACGTAGTCAAAAATGGCTTCGTTTTAGTTTTTGAGAATAAAAAATGAATATTTTAATATTTAAAAATGAAATACAAATTTAAGATTCATTTATATGGTCTATATCATTAAAAAAAATTAATCAACAGAAATAAATCCAGTATCACGAAAAAAAAGAATATGGTCACTCGAAAGAAGAGAGCGCCACAGAGAAAAAATACGCACACAAGCAACCAACCTATCGCGCCTTTAAAAAAACCTTATGAAAAAATGTTGCATTTATATATCTTACGAATGAGATTACTTGTGGTGGTACTTGAAAATAAAATGCACGACTGGGTCGCACGAACTTGCTCCTATGTAATCGACTGGGAATTTTAAAAACGAATGTTATTAGAGAAAACTGTTCATAAGGATAAAATTAATTTTTAAATTCTTTTTTAGTCTTTAACAAAAATAATAAGTCCTTGTAGTGGTTTCTTTAAAAGAAGCTTTTATATACAAACTTTTTAAAAGCTTTTTAAGAAAAAAATTTGGTACGCTAGTTTAAAGTTTTTATTATTGTTCGAATAAAAATTAAATTTACGAAAAGAAATATTGACCCGTTTCGGAGAAATCGAATTTTCAAAAAAAAAAAGAAAAAAAAATAAATTTTTTTTTTCAAAAATTCAAAAAATATTTATTTTAAAGTTTTGAAATGCAATGTATTTTAGACCTTTTAGAAGCTTCTCTATAAAAATTTTCATTAAGATCCGTTATGTGGATAATGAGAAATTCAAAATTCGAAAAAATGGTTCTATGGTAGGTACAAGCTGTAATATCTTAATTTCAAAATTTTTTTTTATTAAATTAAAGATCGTAAAAATTAATTGAAAGAAAAAAAATTTTATCAAAATTCTAGGTGCCGTTTTCGAGAAAAATACGATTTTTGAAAACGATTTTTTTTAACTTTTTAGCATTTGTATGGTAGGTACCTTTATTTTTAGGTAAAATAAAAATTTTTTTTCACATTTTGTAGATTATATTGAGAAACTTTTATTTATCAAGTTTAAAAAAAATCTAGCATGGGGTTTTCGAAATATTGAGTTTTGAAAAAAAAATTTTGAATTTTTTTTTTTAAAAATCCAAAAAAATTTTTTTTGAAAATTTGAGTACACAATTCTATTTATGTTTTTGGGGAGCTTTAACAAAAAAAAATGATCAAAATCGGTTGAACCGTTTTTGAGAAAATCAAAAACAAAAAAAATGGTTCCATGGGGGGTACCCTCAATAACCATTTTTCGGAAAAATTTTTTTAACCAATATCTAGATTTAATTAAATGAAATTTTTCTGTATCTTTATTTTTAAAATCTATTGAACAGGTTTTGAGAAAAAAAAATGTTTATAAAATTTCGAAAAAAATTCGTATGGGGGGTACCGTTATTTTTGGTCTTAAAAAAAAAAGAAAAAAACGTGTGGGGGGGGAAAATTAAAAATGATATCTACTAAGTTTAAAGAAAATCGGCCGAGTCGTTTAGCCTGTAGTCGAACAGATAGACAGACAGACAGACAGACAGAATTGCGAGACCCACTTTTTTAGTCTTCACTATCATCGTAATGTCAACTTTGATCAAAATCTCGAGTTCGATTTTTTTTACGAATGCATAACTTGCCTTATAGTACCTATAAGTCGCAAGTAAAAATATTGTGGGTTTTTCTTACATTAGTGAATTTATCGTAAGGATTAAAATTAATACTTCGGACCTTATCACGCTTATTGTTTGTTTTTTTTTCTTGTTTTTATTTGGGATAGTAGGACTTGCATATGTGTAGAGAGTGTCCCTACTCATTATTAGATATACTCTGATAAAGATATACTGGAAAGACGAGTAACGGTATTCAAATCGTAAACAAATCGTAAGTCGTGTGAAAAAAATATAATTGATATGATAAAAAACATTTTAAGCGGATTCGGTATTTGTGTCGGGAGTGTGTTATTTTGTATGGTTGGATTTCTTAAGAAATTTAACTTAAGGATTGTGGATTTAATTTCCCGTAAGCCTTTTCCGCGACTATTATTCCTTTTTTGTATTTTCAATGAGACAAAAGTAGGAAGACTTCACTTAAACACATACTATTTAATGGGAAAAATACGATTTTTCTTTTAAAAACGGTATTTGTTCACGATGCGACGACAATAATTAGAAATAAATTAAATAAATATCTTACAAAAAAGAAGCAAATTATATAAAAGTTTATTATATTTTTTCAGCTTAAGCAAAACGAGTCATATAGCAGCATCAGACTTACACACAAAAAGTAATATTATCTACAAATTAGAAATTATTGTCGATAAATGATTAGTCTGGCACACTTTTTGTTTAAAGTGTGATCACTGCAAACAAAATAAAGAAGGAGTAGACTTTTCCTGTAATTTATTAATAAACTGTTTATTAAATAAGTAAATAGTTTATTGAATTAATTAATACGATCATTAAAACAGTGACCGATTTATTGAAAAAAAACTCATCACTGTATAGATACATAGAAGCAATAACTCTTCGTTAAATTTATTTATTAACGATTTATGGAAACAATGAATAGTTTGTTAAAATAATTAATGGTTTATTGATTCAATAAATACGTTAATTACGACAATGGATGCCTTCCTAGAATAAATAACGGCACTTTTTTACAACGGCAAGAAGCAACATATCCTTCGTTCAATTTATTTATTAACGATTTATTAAAATAATTGCCCATTTATTAAATTAATGAATGCTTTCGTTAAAACAGTGAATGACTCGATAAACAAGATAATTGTATAAAAATATAATTAAAATTATATATTTTAAGAGTAAGAGCCCAGGTTTAAACATTCTTGCTCAAATAACTTTGAGAATTGATTTTACTCTGGCAAAAAAAGGATTTTAAATTAAAATAGGCTTAGAAATCTATCCTTTCCGTCTGGTAAGGTAGCTGTGGAACACCCTGTGTACAGAGTGTTCACTTGTATCCTCATTCGTGCATTTAACTTTGTGAAATAACTCCTGGGCATGTTGTAATAAGCAAATCGTTAAACAGTGAGGGTCTATACCCAGGATTATATTAGTTCAAATAACGCTGAAAATCCATATGTACGTATAATACAAATTCAGTTTTTAGGAAAAATATTAACCTTTGCAACAGCAATCATTTAAAAAGTTCAAGTTACCTCAATTGAGGTCACTTGAACTTTCTAATTGATTTTAATTCATTCACTCCACTTAAACCGAAATAATTTTCATATCTACTTTGCAACTGCATTCGAATAAAAATGATATTTGGCTTGAGTCCTCAAAAATTTAGTCTGATAAATTTTTCCCACGTTAATTTGCGAATATTAGGTAAAGAATGCATACTTATTCATTCAATGAACATTTATTAATTGAATGAACAAATTATAGAAACAATTCTTTTTATATATCTTTAAATCTTACTTTTATATTTAATAGAAGTTAATTATTTCAATAAACGTTTATTAGCTAAAAACACTGTTAAAAGCAACGTTTGAGTATACAGAACTAATTAACAAATTATAGAAACAGTTAACTGTTTGTTATATTCAAAACTTTATTAAAAGTTTATTAAATCAATTATCGTTTATTAATTGAAAGGTCGCTTTAAATAATGTATGAGTTCATTGAACTAATAAAACAGTAATTGAAACAATTAACCATTTATTATTATAAGAAAACTAAATTTAATTAATAGCTATTCGTTCTGTCAATAAACGTTAATTGATTTTAATAATTCTCATTAATTATCCGTACGTACACATTCACTGCCACAATTAACAGAATAATAGAAATAATAAATGTTTAATTATTTTGTGAATCCTGCTTTTAATTAATGGCTGTTTATTCTCTCAATAATCGTTTATTAATTCAGATTTTCTAAAACTATTAACCGTTCATTGTGACAAACAAAAGTTAATAGCGACAATGAATAATATTTTAATACTCGCCGTTTATTGATATTACGAACGATATTTTTTTCAGTGATAGTGTGTGGATTTAGATCTTAGAGGGACATGAGTATCAAAAAGGGTTATAATATTGTAATTTACAAACTCGATTTGATCATTAGGAGAATACAAAATAAAATTAACAATTGAGTCCCAAGAACTTTTTCATGTAGTTGAAGCCGTTTACGATTTTGAAGATGATATTAGAGTTTTAACTTGAAATTTTTAATAAATTAAGAAATATGCAAAAAATTCAAAAACCGTTGGTATGAATTTTTAAGTCTTAACTAATGAACAGTCAGACACTAAATTTGAAAATGTGCATCATACAATTTTTAAAATAATTATTTTGCTTTTAAATGTTTGAATTATATTTTCTTTTTTAACTTAAAAATATTTATTGCGTATTGACAAGGTCCTCACAAGTCAACTGATGAGTCCATGTGAGATCACCCGGACGAAACGCCAATTTTTGTGGACTAAAGGCCAAAAAAGCTAATTTGAATCAATAATTCAACAAGTCCAATAATAATGCTAAGTCTTCTACTTGGCTGATTTATTTCAGTTGTATATAGAGTTTGTATTATAAAAACCTTCATATTAAAAATATTTTTTTGGAAATTTAAAAAAAAAATGTATAAGAGCCCAACGGCTCGTACCTGAACCCAGTGACTTAGAACTCTCAACGATTCCTGTAACGGGAATGAAGGGAACCTAAAGTTTCCGAACGGCTTGGATGGCAAGAAAAGAGATATTCTTGGAGGTATTGCTACTTTCTCACAGAAGGAAGTACCCCTAAAAAAACTGCTCCGAAAGATCTCTAAGCCGATGGTTTTGCTTCCTTTAAAGGGATTATTACTACTCTTGAAATGTTTGAGTAAAGCGCAAGCAGTAGGAAAGTTTTAGAGGACTCAAAAAGAGATACCGAAAATTGATTTTGAATGTTTGAATAACATAATGGGATGTATGTTGAGCAGGTTAAAGCATTACACATTCGTGTAGTGCTGCAAAATTAAGAATCTCTGAACTAAGCAATACGTTTGAAGTTGTGTCCATGGGTAAGCTGATGGACATTTTCTCTATCGCCTTTCCTTCTTAAAGCTCTTTCTTCGATTCTTTGCAAGAGACTCAAGTAGGCTACAGGAGCACCCGCAAAATATGGCAATTGTTCTCGAGTCTTGGACCAGACAGATCATAAAGGGTGAAAAATTTCTTGCAACGTCGAATGAAAGCGAAAGACTTAGCAGCGTTTTTGGTGACGTAAAATATTAATGAAATATTTGACGTCACAAAAAACGATTCAAGGTGGTATGAGATGCAAGTACCGAGAACTCAAAGCCGTCGCGTCGGTTTCCTCAATATAAGTGCCACTCATGGATAGCGCCATGGGGGTAGGTTTCACTTCGAATGCTAGAGCCTGCATTGAATTTCCGAGACATTAAATACTATATACTCATGGTTCCCCATTTGACAATGCTAACGATATCAGAATCTATTAAGCTTATCCCAAGGTCAAAGACTTGAATCTGTAAATGAATATGAGAAGTTAAGTTTGCGGTTGTCAGAAAAATAATTTAATGAATTAGAAGTTTCATTGATGAAAATGAGAAAGAGAGTGGGAGACAAAACGGAGCCCTGTGGCAAACCAGCATTTATTTTATGAATTGCAGACTTAAAACCATCGAACACAACTTGTATTGAGCGGTTTGAAAGAGACTTTCTAACCCAAGGAGGAAGCGATGCAGTGACTTCGGTTAAGTTAATGGGCTAGCAGTTGATCCGTTTCCCGTCACACTAAGATCAATGTAGATCTGTTATGATACCCTAGAGATTGTGACTCCCATGTATTGAAAATTATTAAGGATGTTCATGAGTTTCGTGGAGCCATGTAGCCTGAAATATCGGCGGGTACTTTTAAGTCACATAATCAGCTGGTTGAGGAGAGGTAGACGTCTTTTAAGTGTGTGATCCTTTAACCCCGCTTGAAGAATCATCCCTCCAGTAGCCCCGTAGTAGTAAGTGGCTCCTTCCAACGTCTGGTAGATGAGTTATATAGGGCAGTGTATGGTCTATGTGTCCGTTTGTTTGGTCTATTTTGCTGATTAAGTCGAAGGGGCCCTCCCTTTCCTCAAGAGGATTTTACAAATCTTAGGGAGAGGCGGCCCCATAAATCTACTGATGCTCAAGTGTATAAGCGAAGTGCCCATTCTCCATTTGCTGCCACTCCTGCAAGAAACACGTCCATCGTTTTCGTTCATACTATCATTGTCGTCTGTGATAATGTCGGATTTTTGTTTGTTGAAATTTGGGTATGTTCTGTGCACCAAGAACCCGCAGCTCTTCGTGACAGCAAGTTACAAGCTTCGCTTTTATTGCCACTTGGCTATTAATAAAAAAGGTAATATCAGCTTGTGGTATTGCCATCATTGAGACTTGTCTAGCAGCTTTCGTCACCTCCAGAACCTCAGCTTTAAAGACTGATGTAATCAGGAAGTCTTATTGAGCTGGCTAGTCCAAGGGTTACCTAGTTAATTACAACTCTAAGCCATTCCTGTATGCGTGGTACCACAAATAGAGGGGAACAAAGATTTTTCTGCCGATTCCGAACGGCTTATGAACTAATAGGGAATGGCTAATATGGAAGAAGATTTTTGAGAGAAAGGCTGTACAAATGCTTTTTGACAATATATGGCGAGACCATGGCGACCATGCGTGTAAAGAAGGAAAGTCCGAGAACACCTCCAATCATAAGGGATGACCTTTGTTTTGTAGTCAGTTTAAGCACATCGGTATCGAGTGCTATCGGTAAAGCACCCTAGTTTTTCGAAACATTCAAAATTCTAGCAATTAGCAATGGAACAATATGGGAATTGGTAACTCACTTTGAAAATAAAGTTGATCAATGCTCATACTTCCAATTGGAATTTATCGTTCTTGGTAAATAAATATTAACAACAAAATATTGTAAGAAAATTAGCTGAATTCAATTTTTTATTAATAAAGGTTTTCCAAACTAAAGTGAATATTTACTTATAAAAAGTTTTCGCATAAAATAAATAAAAACAATATATTTCTTTACTTATTACAGGGGATTCAATTATTCTTAATTGCCAAGCCGATGGCACACCAACACCCGAAATTCTATGGAACAAAGATGCTAATCCCGTTGATCCATCCTCTACTGTTGGCATCTTTAATGATGGTACCGAGTTACGGATCTCCACCATCAGACACGAGGACATCGGAGAGTACACCTGCATTGCACGCAATGGTGAGGGACAAGTCTCCCATACGGCCCGTGTTATAATAGCGGGCGGCGCTGTAATCATGGTAAAAAGAAAAAGATGACAAAACAAATTCAAAAAAAAAAAACAAGAAAAAAAAATTAAATAAAACACAAAATTTATTTAATATTATTTTCGAAATTTCAAAGTAACAATTATTTACCTTAATTTTTAATTTAATGATATTTTTTTATTTGATTTAGTATTTTTCTTAAATTTTTTTTTAACATAATTTCAATGTAATAATAATTTATATTTTGTTTTGTTGTTTTATAAAATTTCCATTTCCATTCAGTTTAGTTCAGCTTAATTTTTTTTTCCTAATTTAATTTTAACAAAAATTTTAATAATTGGCAATTTTTTATTTTGGTTTCCCTGATTTTCCACACTATAGTTAACAAAATATGATTATTGTTGAATTGGCAAAAAACTTAAATCGACCTAATTGAGATTATAAAGAGAAAAAAAAAAAAATTAATAATTAATTACAAAAAAAAAAGAATAATTAATAGCCAAAATGAAATATTTTCGGTAGTTCTTGTGTTGTTGTCGCCCCCTATTGAATGATTCGTGTTAATTATCCTACCCCCCTTTCATTTACCTTTTAACATATTAAAATATAATCAAATTCATTAGATTTAATGCATTTTTGGCATTTTCAGAGCATTAATTTTGCAACAAAAAAAAAGTTTAACAAATATAATATTTATGTATTTCCCATTTTATTTCATAAAAATTCAATTCAAAAAATCAAAAACAAAAATTAAATTGGAAAAAGCTAGAGCCTATAAAAATGTGTAGGTAACTTCTTTTTCCAATTCGGTTTTTCATTCACGCATATTTCATTTGCTTTAATTTCTATGAAAAAAAGCAACAAAATCGACAGTATTCATATTTTTGTTAGAAAAAACATAACTTTTTAAAAAATCATCATTTTATGTTGCTATTTAACGTAAAGTCTTGAGGGAGGTATTGCGGTCAGCGTTAGTGGTGTCTTTGCAAGATCATGAGGTGAATAATTTTCTACTGGAGTAGATGCTTTGATATTAATTCATTTTGTCAGAGGATATAAGTAGACAAAGCATTTGAACGGCATTTCACATCACATTTATGAAAAAATAAACTAAGTTAAACACATCAATAATTAAATAATGGATTATTCCCAATTTTCTTGAAACGGGCTTAAAATTTGTGATGTCATAGTTAGTTTTTAAAAACGATCTATTTTTCTTTTTTGATTTTTACCATTGTTTTCTTTTCGAAACGCAAGTGAGTCTTAATGCTTTGGCTAAATGTTTAAAACTACTTTCAAACGGCTGAACATTGGACAAATCAGATCTAAACAAATTGGTACGAAATTCTAAATTTAGAGCTATAATGCACCTATCCAGCGTACGCATTCAGCGAACACAATATATCATGAGGTGTGTAGCATGTTCCTCCTACCAGAAAATAAAGGTCATCGTTAGTATCTATGGCATCAATTTTTGCCAAAACAAAAACATCAACCAACGTCGTTCGGTAACATAATTCACACAATTCATTTACTGTTAGTAGCAGCATTTTCGAAAAACTGTTGCCCAAAAACCGCAAACCAAATTTTCAACCTCTGACTCTTGACTCTTGGATAAGACCATGTGTGTCATAGGTTTTTTGGCTCGCTGATTTCACATCCTTTTGACCTAATCAGGTCAGGTTTAAAAGCATTTGAAGGTCAAATCGCGAAATATTCGTTGTTGAAAAATCTGAAAACCCATATATATATGTTTTTGGCATTGCTGAATTCGAATCCGGGCTTCTTTTGACCCCAACATGTAAAGGTCAAGGTCAAACGAAGGTCAAATCCCTAAAATGTAACGATATTATATTTTTGACCCCAGATTCTGAAAGAGCGGAAAATTTTACATCCAAACATGTATTGACTTTTTTTTACCGACCTCTGCAGGTCATGTAGCGGTCATCCAAAATAAGACTCGTTTTTTAGATTTTGGCCTATATATTGGCTGTAAATTGGAATTCTGGTCTTTTAAACAGTTGCTCTTTATGTTTTTCAAGTCACTGATCACGATGCTGGTGTCCATTTCACCCTATCACGTCAAAATCAAGGTCAAACGAAGGTCAAATTCCTAAAATCTAACGATATGATATTTTTGACCACGGATTCTCAAAGAGCGGAAAATTTTACATCTAAATCCATCAAGACTTGTTGTTTGAAATGACCTTTGAAAGATATTCCAAGGTCAAATACTCCTTTTGGATCTCTCGGCTAATGTATCAACAGTAAATCGGGATTTGGTGTCTCGAACCAGTTGATTCTTATGGTTTTGGAGTTACTGAATCCAAATATAAGGTGCGTTTAGTCCCATTTTGCAGACTCTAGGTCATTTGTAGCCTAAGATCACATTAGACTACAAAGTCATGATATCATTCGACTATGATGCGATGTTCGACCTCGTTACTTAGGCTTCTTCTGAAAGGATATATCGGACCAGTGGATTTAACTTTCGACAAATCATATTGACCAGTTAAAGTTCATGAAGAAATAAATCTTACAAAAAAAAGCTCAGTAAAGTTGTTAAACTTAGCAAAAATCTTGGCAGGCCTTCCTTTGAGTGTTGCCTGACCAGAATAGTGCATCCAAAAAGAATTAAGGATTGTGTAAACTGAAATAACCATGTACGCTGAATTCTGATTGATTAGTATTTTCACCCACCTCGATTTCGCTAAATAAGTGTTATTCACAGTGTGGAAATATACAGCTCATAAATTCTTCCTAAGCCCCTAAATATTGCTAAAATTGAGCCTTCCCAACATTACAAATAACATCACAATACAATTTTTTTTAGTGTTTTGCCTTAATAGTAAATGTATTGATCCGCTCCTGGATTCCCATTACAAATAACAGAAATGTATCTGATATTCCTTTGTTTCAAACACTTACATACACACAATGCTTGGCATGACCCAAGCAGTGCATGCAACTACAAAACCAAAGTAATGCCGGTCGTCCACTAGGCCTTTAATTCTGTTCAACCAACGGGTTGGATCTAGTTGTTCGCCGTTGCTCAACGAATTGCGCAACAAGTGTACGAGTAGTGTACGAGCTCGTATTGCTCCTTGAAAATGTTCGATCAACACGTTGCACATTATTGATCAACTTTTTAATTTTCTTTGGAATTTCTTGACGAAATATTGTGTTGCGTTGCGTTGGTTGCAGTGAAATGTGTCTACGTGGTTGAACTATTGCGTTGCCATGAACTTGCAGTTGTTGCAACTTGCAAACTGTACTTTATTTTGGTTTTTCGTCATGGAAGGTGATAAAAAAACAGAGTGGACCACGAAATTAATTTTGCAATTGATTTCAGCAATTGAGGAAAAGCCCAATATATGGGGCATTAAGAGCCCCTCTTATAAAAATCGAGATGCCAGGGAATTGGCTTGGTCTCAGATTTCCTCGAAAATGCAATTGCCTAATGTACCGAACTGAAGTCAAAATTATTTCAGGTTTGACGTTTGAGTTTTTTGTTTATCGTGGTGCGTTCAACGCGTTCCCCAACGAGTGATCCTTGGTTAAGTGTACGAACGTATCAACCCTATCATCAACTGGTTGAGCAACCATATCGAAAACGCAGTTGATCAACTCGAAAAACTTTTTTTTCTGTCAAAATCGAACAAGTTTTCATTTAGTGTACGAGGTTGTTCAACATTTGAGTAAGTTGGTCAACTAGGTGTACGGAGCTATTCAACACTGGAATAAGTTTTAAGAGTTGATCAACTACATAGGTGTGGAGGTTAATCAACATATGGGAAAGTTGGCCAATTATGTGTGCGGGGCTGCAAACACATTTTGTTCAACATTAGTTGCTCAACGTGAATTACGTAGGTTGCTGCACTAGTGTAAAAGGTTGTAAATTCGTTTACCCAATGAAAGAGTTGAATAAAAAGTTGAACGAAGTTGGTTGAACTTATCGCGCATATAGTGGACGACCGGCATAACTGCGAATGAAGGGAGAATGAAAAACAAAAAAATGTATCCCTTATAGCCATAATTGCCTTATGCTCGCATCATACACCAACAAAATCACACATACCCAACCCAAGCTCAATGCAGTTGTGAATATTTAGAACTATGTTATCTTCTATATGTTTTTTCTGCATGTGTCAAATTCAATCATGCACGAAACTTAACAAATCGCAGCTGGACGCTATTATTTCGTAGTACTTTTTGGCATAATGCTTATTACGTTGGACTGTCATGCAGAAGGTCTTGGCTTCGATTCTCAGTCTCTGCAAAAAAAAAGTTTTTCATGGATGTACCGCCTCTTGCCATTTGTCAATTTCCTGTAAGAGTATCTTTTGTCATGAAAATTGCTGCTCATTAGCCGTTCGGAATCGACAGAAAATTGTAGGCCACCTCCATTCCTGGTAACATGTGCCCCGGTGATTTTTAGGTGATTTTCGTTTTTAGTTCCCGACGGGGGCACTTAGCTGTCAAAAAAAAAGCATCATGTTACTTTTTTATCTTGGATCACTCTGAGTACTCAATAGCTCGGTAGAAAATCACCGAGAAGATCGAGCAAAAACTGAGCGTAGTTAAATTCATTAATTTTTTTTTTTTACTTTAAATATTAACCATCAATTAAGTTAAAAGGAAAAAATTCTTGAATTTTGATAGTGTATGAAAAAAATGATACAACGACAGTTCAGTACTAAATTTTGTATTTCTTAAATATATCGGAATGCTTAGATCACGCTTGAGCGAGCTCTATTTTCTTAGACTCCGCTATGTGCCCTGCTGCAGTTAGAAAAAAAAAATACCTCCTGAAAAAATTTTATTTGAAAAATCTGACAAAATATTTCACAAAATTAAAACTGTTGTTCTTAACCATCTTCAATGTGCTTTTGCAGGTACTAATCGTTTCTAACAATTGATTTTATCACATTTTTCTTTTTTTGAGATTTTTTGTAGTTATTGAAGAAATAAATTATTAAAACATTTGATTTCTGCACCAAATTTGTTGACAGGAAAATGTTTATATTTAATTTTCTGCGTATCATTTGATTTTTACACCAAATCTATCCAATCTGGTTTTGGACTTTCAGAAAACAAATGGATACTAACCTATTCTAGATAGAATAAGCAAATCAATTAAATATTTATTATATTTATTATAAAAACGGGTTTTCAGAATTCCCATTCTCAAAATAAATTCTTGTTTGGCTCTTGTGATCTTTCACTATAGGACAATACACATCTAAGACAATGGTGCCCTTGCAATATTTATACTTCAAAAAATGTTTTATTGTTTTGCTAAGAATTTCTTTAAGAGCATTTTTTGTTATAATTTCACAAAAACTTTAACCCTAGTAAATTCATGAGGGCAACCAGCTATTGAAAGCTTTCCAAAAACTCCACTTCCCTGAAAGCCATTGTCTCAACTCCTGTCATTCAAAAATCACAATACGAAGTTATGAATTAAACAATTGAGTTTCAATATATGAAATGATGTATATATGTATTCAAAGCATTGTACGTTTAACAAAAGATTATTTTTATTTGCACAGAAAGTAAAACAAAATACCGAAATTTTCCAACGCAAACAATAAACGTATTATGGTGTGTACCGTACCTAATTGTGACTTCAAAAAATGTCACAGTACCTAAAAATTAACTATAAGAGCATACGTCGTCTGTGCTGGGAGTCTAAAATGTAATTGTTTGAAGGTACGTTAACAATGAAACAAAAATTAACTTTTGTTTTGTTTTTTTTTGTTTTTTATTTTAATTTCATTTTAACTAAAATATGTACATTGCCAGTTATTTAATTAAAATGTTCAAGCGAACAAAAGATGTATTCAAATTTGTCACAAAAGCAATGCATAGTAATTAAATATGAGTTGCACAATAGGTTTTCGAAAAGCATTCAGTGCGCACTTTATATCTATTTTTTATAATTGTACAAAAATATTTAAGTACTACCTGGTTTATGTTGTTGAAAAATAAAGAGTTTTATGCAGCAAGAGAGGTGGGGGAGGTGGTCAGTTTTCAACCGGTTAGGGTCTTATCCTATATTGCGAATTAAATGTGAAACTTACATTCTAGTTTTTCACCTTCGCAGACAAAATTCAGCGGTTCCTATAAAATGGTGGCTTTCAAAGGGGCATTTAACCGTCTTTCTTCATAGTTTACCTGTCAAAGGTGATCAAAAGTGATTTTTTTTTCAACTCCTAATCTCTCTTATGTTATGTGTGATTTTCCAGACTTTGTATAACCCCGCTGTTCTAAGCTTAAAAGTTAAATTTATATGAAAAATAGGACTTATCATACGCTACCTCTCTAGATTCACATCCAAGAACAAAGACTTGAATCTGGAAACGAATATGAGATGCATATTTGCTATCGTCAGTAAAGGAATTTAATGATTAGAAGTTTTAGACAAAAGTTAAATATAAGAAAGAGAGTTGGGGACAAAACGGAGCCCTGTGGCACACCAGCATTTATGTTATGAATAACAGACTAGAAAACATCCAATAGATTGTATACAGCAGTTCGAAAGGTTATTTCTAATCTAACGAAGAATAGATCCGAACTCTATTAAATGCTTTTGAAATAAGAAGTATGTACGAAAGCTTAGATACTTCTTTAAAATTATCTCAGATGTTAAATTCAGCAATTTTGTATTGAGACATCGTTGTTGTAAAGGGTTTTTCAATAAAGGCGGGTAGATGTTGATATAAAACAAAACAAGCTGTGTTAATACTTCAACCTAATTATTTTTCTATTTGAAAAGCCTATGTATCCCACTATGTATCAAATACGATATTGTTCAAATACCAGCCCGGGTTCTTAGGGCATCAGATATCCAATTGGCGGGGTTAAATCGTATGCACTTAGTGGCCAATTCACATCACCTCTGCGAGAGTTATTCTTACTCTCATATCGTTCATGCAGAATGTCAATAGTGGCGTCCACTGTGTGGCACGTAGCATCGTCCTTCTAGAACCACATATTGTCTAGGTGCATATGATTCAATTCGGGCCGTAATAAATATTGGTTTTCATCGTTTTGTAGCTCTCGCCATTGACGGTGACCACCTCACCAACGTCGTTTTCGAAAAAATGCCTACCAATGACGCCGCCGTCGCCCGCCCAAATCCACACCAAACGGTAACTTTTTGAGTATACATTGTCAACTGGTGAACCCTGTGTGGGTTAACACAGCCATTCCTAAAATTGCGCTTCCTCACTAAACACGATTTCAGCCAAAATTGGGGTCCTCTTAGTAACATTCCGAAGCCCAGTCAGCGAACAAACGGCGTTGTGTATGGTCATGAACTTTGAGCTCCTAGTTCAGTTTGGTCTTGTTCTGGTGTAGACCTATAAGTCCTGATGCAAAAGTCGCCAAGTTTAAGTCTTCAAAAGGCGTAGTTCTTGTGTACGGCGGCGTACTGTGGCGCCTTTTTGTAAAAGTTCTTGCAAAATTCAATTTTCGTGTGTGCTTAAAATCCAATTTACTGGATTAGGAAATATTGGAAGCTTCAAAAGCCGAATAAATTTTAAAATCGGTCGAAAGATTCAGATAATACTGATAGTCAACGTTTCCTTATTTTGAAAATCAAAGAAAAAATATTTGTCTATGAAAGTTTCAGAGTTTGGGCGTTAAAATCTAAAAACCTTATTTAAAAGTCATTCTTTATTTTAGCTTGTAAAAATCACCATTTGTATATTGTATTACAATTATGATCCAAACGCTTAGTCAAAATGGAATGCATCCAATAGAACAAAACTCTTATTTTTAAAGAAAAATGGTTGTTGGTTGTCAAATGTTCCTTGCATTGATTTTGAAACGACAGATGACACGGGTAGTTTACCAAGTACATCAAATAGTTCTCGAGGAAGGCCATAAGGAAATCTATAATGGAGTGCTCGTTATTTACCACGAAATAGAAATTGTTCAATGCTACTAAAGACATCACCACTGAAAATCTTTTAACAGCCTTAGTTATAAAGTATAATAAGGATCATGAAAAGCTTAAGTCCGATATAACCAAGGCAGTATAAGTAGCAAGTTCATTAAGACTTAAAAGGATGCCCTAGCCTTTTTATGGATCTAGAACTACCAAAAGAAATGTATAGAATTTTAAGGAGTTCCTCATTAGACACAACGTAAATATTCTCCCCTCTTATAAGACCATAACACTCACGAAAAAAAGCATCAGTTCCAGATAATTCTGAAGTAACAGAAACATCTGCCAGAGTCAGCCTTCAAGACACCTTGGATCACACAATAAGATGAATTTTGGAAACCAAGAGTTAACAGCAATTAATTGGACTTCCCAGAAGTCTGACGTTACAAATCAAGTGGGCTGTGATGGATCAAACATGTTTATGGCCTCAATTATTCCCCTGAGACTTAGGTGTTCAAATAGTAAATATTGGAAAAACCATCGATCTTCGCACTTTTGAATATAAGGTTAATGACGAAGTAGTTATTGTTGCAAACCACGAACTATTTTTAACGATGATTGACAGAAAAGTGTTAAGTGAAATCACTGAAACAAAGTCAAAATGGTCATATCCCATTTGCAAAAGAAAACAAAAAAACTTCAACAATCAAGACCAGTCTACAAATGACGAGCATAATTACGAATATGGAATATCTCCATTACATGCCAGAATCACTCAAACAAGATGGAGAAAATATTGATGAAATTATTGGAAATAAGTAGGGAGAAGGAATATGGAAGAAAGATATCCAAAGGAAACTGGAGTCAATATGGAGGTGATAAGAAGGCTTTAAGTTATACTTAGCGTTCTAAACTG
The DNA here is from genome assembly GCA_963931855.1 of Philhelius festivus. Classification (NCBI taxonomy): domain Eukaryota; kingdom Metazoa; phylum Arthropoda; class Insecta; order Diptera; family Syrphidae; genus Philhelius; species Philhelius festivus. The sequence continues at coordinate 32,572,365 of OZ007554.1, read as the reverse complement.
CAGATAAAATGTGGACGGTTCAAAGTTTGGAGTTTATGCAATGGAAACAACAAATTTATTGAAACAAAAGTATCCCGGAAAGCAACTTACACCTACTGTTGGCTCATGGCCAAAGTATAATCGAGTATCAGTAATTCTAATTACCAATCGGAGAACTGTCAGGAGAAGCTCAGAAATCCAAAAATAAAGACTAAAAAACCCTCTTATTTTTTGGCTAAGGCATGTTAGAACTGAAAAAGACCTCAAAACACGATACTCTCCAGAAATGATTAGTTTATTAGAAATTACCTCCGAATTTGACGAATGTTTCCAAGAAATTTAGTTTTTTGTTTTTTATTTATTTTTACTTATTAATTTATTTATTCTCCCTGTTAAACTTGAAATATATTATTGACTTCAGTTATTTACTATTGACATTTTTTTAAGTCCATTTCCTAAAGATCGTCTTTTGGTTTAACGTGAGCACCTGCCTAATACGGCTCAATCCTACGGGAGGCCTACCTCCATTTGGAGTCAGATTGGGTCCTGACCATTAACCCCGACATAGCAAGCTATCTCGGTCGCAAAGTTGTGATATGTTGCAGCATATGCACACCTCTCCCTTTGGAGGCGAGGTCTATCTAACACCTCTTGAATTCAAGAAAAGAATCTTGAAAACCATGTGTCTACACATTCGGAATAAACCAAGCCACCATGATGCTCCCACTAGGGAGCCTACCTCATAGATAGGGTTCGAGCCGAGGGCAAAACTCAACCCCCGACTCAAATGGGCACTATCTCCCATGGTACCAGAATATAGTTTCCGGTGGAGCTTCGCAACTTAGGTCATTTCATGGAGTTGTTCCGAGTTGTTGTCTCAAGCTTCGGAAACTCTTAGATCTGAACCCGTCACTTCCAGATGGGCTCCTGCAAAACCCTGGGCCTGTCAACCCTTAGGAAACACACCAAGAAAATCGGCCGGGGTAGTAACCAACAACTCAATGTGCCTCCTAGTCTTTGGCTCACCTTACGTCAAACTAGAAAAAACGCTCCTATCTTTTATTTACCTTACGGCAAACTAGGAAAGACGATCCTAGTCTTTAGTTTACCTTACGGCAAACAAGGAAAGACGCTCCTATCTTTTATTTACCTTACGGCAAATTAAGAAAGTCGCTCCTAGTCTTTGTTCTAAAGAACGAGGACGACGATCCTCCTATTATTTGCTACTGCAAATAAGAAACCCTTAAAAACCTTAAATAAACTTAAAAGTCTCCAGCCACGTAAGCAGCCGGAGACTTCACTAGTTAACTCCTCGTTATAACCCAGGAGAACCTTAAAAGTCTCCAGCCACGCAAGTAGCCGTAGACCTTACCAATTTAACCCGTCACAACCCGATAAAACCTTAGAAATCTCCAGCCACGCAAGTAGCCGGAGACCTTACCGATTACACCCTTCACACAATCGACATCCTTTAAAACCTGGAGAGTACCCTTGAAATCTCCAGCCACGTAGTAGCCGGAGATTCACCGAAACACACCCGTTCCAAACCTGTCACAATCTTGGGTTTTCTTAGTTGTCTAAATCTCTAGCTGATCGAGCAGCTAGAGAATAGACGTAAGCCCCCCCAACACGCCAAGGTGAAACCCGTCGAGGGGGTCCATTTCCTAAAGTCGTATTTTAACAGAAAATTCTGAAACACCTTGTGAATGTGTGAAAATTAACAAAATTTATAGCCTTGGAAATTTCCTTCAGGCCGAAAAAAAATCATCACGATATCTTTATTTGTTTACGACCTATGATTTTTGTAACCAAAAAAGTCAATATGCGCCACTGTGCGGCGGGGAATCAACTGCCTCTGTTTCTGCTATACACTTTCACGGACCGCGGCGATGTTATCGGCCGATATTGCGTTCCTTTGATATACGAATGTTGACTGATTTATGACCAAACCAGTCGTCTCAAATTTAGCCATCAAACGTTGAAGAGTTGAGTGAAGGACCACCAAGTCTACCGTAAGATGGTCATTTTGTCAATAAGGATTTTGATAATAAGGCTTTATCATTTGGACCTGTTATTCAACAGTGTTACTTGCCATTGTGATTTGGCATCAGTAACTGAATAGTAAACAACTAATTTGACAGATGTCACCAGATGTCAAGAAAAAACATGGCCACCACCATCTACCCGGGCCAATTGAAAAACGTTTTATTAAAAGCAATCGTCAACCGCCGCCTGTGGGTCTCAAAAATCATTTGATAATTATGCATCCGCAGGTACTTTGCCCATAAAGCCACATTACAATATTTATTCTAACAGTTTTAATTTCACTTTTTGTTGTATGATTAGAGTGCGGTTGAATAATTTGTTTCAACTTTTTGTCATATTTCATCCCTCTTCCAAGAGTATAACTTAACTTCGTTCCGAAAGCAGTTAAAGCCAATACTCCACATTCAGTCTCTATTCACCCTTACACACTCTACCAACAACGTCAAAAATTCACAAAAACTTTTTCCAAAGAAAATTGAAAAGAAAGAAAAAATAAAAACAAAGAAAACTTTTTCTAACTCTTATAATGAGTTCGCTTATTTTATACCATCGCTATTGTGACACAAAGTTTCTAATTTAATAAATTTATTCGAGCTTATATGATTTTTTTTTTTTTGTTGTTTTGTTTTTATTTATCTATGTAGTATGTGTGTGTAGTGGAGAAATTAATATTAAAACTTTTGTAACAAAAACAGAAGATACAAAAAAAAAAATCTGAAACAAATTTATTCAATGTTTATGAGGGTTGTGGGGGATTAGAGATAGAAAAATAACTTGAGACGCGATTGAATTTTGAATTTCCTTTTAATGTCACAAAGTAACCCGCTGATTATATTAAGGACTCTCTAAACAGAAACTTAATTAGTCTTTGTGTTGTTGTCACTGAAATTTTATCGTATAGACATTTGATATTAAAAGTATGTAAGTTCGAATTCGTGTAAATCGCTTTACGCTTGGAGGACTACGATGGGGGTTTCAGACTTCTTATGGGTTTGTTTGTTTCTTTCTTCCTGTTGTTTAGAAAAATCGTAAGCGATTTATTTCTAGTGCAAATTAAGGAAGACTATTTGCGAATACTTTAAGTTACATACTGCTTATGGAATTTCATGAAGCTGAAACTAAATCTGAAATTTACTACTTATGTAATAAATTATATAAGTTTTCTTTTGGCTATTGTTTTTTGTGTGTATAGAAAGTGGGTACTGATTATTTGTAGTCATTCAGGATCATTGACACAGATCTCCAATAAAAAAGAAAAACCGAACTGGGTAAATAAGTACCACACCAAACAGTACACTTTCGTGAATCTATAATTGATTCTCGTGCAATTTTCTTCTGGATTTGCTTCCTCTATCTACAAGAAAGAAAATTGTTAATAAACTGACTACTACCTACAATGCAGCTGATATTTTTTTTAAAATTCAATTACCTAGTAGGTATAAATAAATCTATAAAACCAGGCCTCACGAACCCGTTACATAAACGTTCAGAGATGTCTCAGGTCGATATTTTTTCTCAATAACTTTTAAATGAAGTACAATTTTCCAATTTATATATTATTGATTGATTTAATGGTCTATAACATTATGCATGGAATATACGAGTATCTAATACCGGTCAAGTGGATGCCTTTGGCCGTTATTCTAAGCACATTTTGTATAACAATTTCTCAGAATTCTCTTGTAATTTCAGCAATTTTGTTCTATTGTTTGCCTTAAGCATCGAGGTTATGGTTTTTCTTTCAAATACCTCCATAAGAAAAAATCGGGGGTAGGCAAATCCGGGAATCATGATGAACACCAAAAAAGATCCGTAATTTTAAACAGTTCCACATTCGTGTAGTGCGGCTAAAGAAACAATCTCTGTACCTCATAGTACGTCTGAAGTTCGGATAGAGGTTGAACTGATGAGCCTTACGGTTAAATTATTCAATTACATATTTACGGGTAAATTATTTGCAATAAAATAATAAGAGACATGAATGATTGTGGCGGTGTTCGAGAGATGCAAATTCTTCTGTTATACATCTTTCACCTATCATTTGGTGCTAAGGATTCTTAAGGGTTTTTGATGCACCTGCCCAAATATGAGAATATTAATCGAGCTTTGAATGAATATAAACCTTATAGATTACAGCCAAGAAGCAGGGTTGACAACGTCCAATACATGCTCATTCCACAGAACGTGATCTGTAATTAGCGTTGCCAGACGTCCCGGATTTCAGACATAAATTCATCTGCCCCGCCGGGGCAGCTTTTTTCCCGGGTTGTGACTCAAACTCACAAAATAATATCTAACGTACCTAAATATCTTTCATTGATAAGGAACAATCGCTGCATTGTGATTTAACCTTAAGAAATCGCTTTTAAAATTTCAATCAAACATAAAAGTCAATCAAACTTAACGAAGAATGTATTTTTGCAATCTGACATCTGTTATTAAAATTGACAAAAGAAAAATAATAAAAATATTTGCAAATGACAGATGACAAAAGTCATTTAATTAGTAATTAATAAAAGAATTTATTTATTTTGATCCACACGCATATTATGATTTTTTATTTTGTCCCGGGCAATATGTTGAAATCCCGGGATTTTTCAGTATTTTAGCCATTTGTCACGCGCTGGGCCGAGGTGTAAGAAAAATCTGGCAACCTTATCTGTAATACACATACTGTTGCAATTTTAATTCGCGAACTTTTATTTTGATTATTGCAATTAAATAACCAAAGAAAATGACGACAAAGAATCACGACGCGACCGAACAACAACTAGTAAAATGAAACTGAAATAAACCGATGACGAACTGTCAAACTACAGACAGACTAGTTCAGCGAATAATAAATATTGTAGTTGTAAAATTGTATGCTTGTATCACGACAACTAGGCTCAGTAAGGGGTGGGTTCACGAATTATTATTTTGATGGTGATTTGATTATTTATTGAAGATAATCAAAAACGATGATCAATTTTCAATTAGCGCAAAGGCGTAGTTGAAAAATGAAAATGGGCGCCAGTGATTTTTGTTTTATGAGGAAATCACAAACCTTTGGAGCGGAACCGACGGTGAAAGATATTTTTAAATAAAATATTTAAGTTTGTGTTTCCGAATGGGAATTCAGTAGGGCTAAAACCCAAGATCTTTTAAAACTATCAAACACAAAGAAAATGAAATTAACAAGGTCCCGAAAGCACATCAAGAACGGAGTTAAGAAAAGGGTCGCGCGTTCGGCAATATCGGAATTTTTCGAGAACAAAAACCCAAAGAATACGATTTTGAATTGAATTGAATTGAATTGAAACGAAATTATTATCGACCGACAATGAAAATTCTATATTACAATTTTTATAAAACCACTATACTTACCTTTGTTATACCACCAAATTCCTCGCTAGATCTCGAGTTAACGTCCAATCCAAAATCCTCCTATGTTTCTTCCATGGCTCATGGACCATGGCTGCCCTTCTCTCTCTCAGTAAGTTGAAAGGAACACCTGTTCGAAGAAAGTTATTAGAAGAGGAACTAGGATAGGGAACCGAAAGAATGATACTTGTTACGGAAAGTTTTACTGTAACAATACCAATCACAGAAAGATATTCAATTGCACTCATGAATAGTGGCATAAGTGGAGGATTTCACTTTAACAACAGAAGACAGCATTGAGTTTTTGAAGCATCATATTAAACTGGGTTACTTATTCCCCAATACGTTAATTTGTCGAGATCAGAATGAGTTTATCATATGCTGCCATTCAAGCTCCAAAACCGAAGAACAAGGAAATAAAATTTGAAGCGAATATGGAAACTACTGAGGGTACTGTGATCAGCAAAACAATTTAATGGATTAAGGCTGGTATTCACCGAGCGCTCATAACTTAAGAAGCTCATAAACCTATTCAATAAGCAATATTAGTGAAGATCTACGAGCGCTCTCTTCGAAAGTTTGTTCGCTTGTGCATGTGCCACGCACGCATTTGACTCGAATCCATGTGAGCAATGCCAAGTAGAAGAGTATCCATTTGCTGTCAATACCAACATTCCACAACATTTCACAGTTTGGGTATGCCTGAACAAGAGAGAGTGGCTCTCATTTTCGAACTTCGAAAAACACTTGTGAGTGGTTGGTGAATACCCCAAAGAAATTTCAAGTTAAGAGCCTCGTAAAGTTAAGAGCCGTTTAAGAGCGCTCGGTGAATACCAGCCTAAAAGTTTAAGACAAAAGATCATTTATGAATATAAGAAAGAGAGTCGGAGTCGAAATAGAGCACCAGTACTTATTTTATGAATTTTGGACTCTTGAGTTGATAATGTATTATGACCTTAGAAAGAAGGGACGTAATTGCAATTGGACAATAGTAAGATGGGGTAGAACATTTTTTAAGAACAGGCTGTATGAATGCTTTTTTTCATCCAATCGGAATCAGACCAGTAGAGTAGGGCAGATGGAAAAGCTTACGCAATGGTTTTTCCAGCGTAAACGAACATCTCTTCAGAACAATAGTTGGGATACTAACCGCGCCAGAGGATTTGTTTATATTGAGATTTTTCAATAATCTTGCAACTGTACGAGTGCGAAAAAAAAAGTTTCCCATAAAATCATTAAGGCTCTCTGATAGGGTCGAATTGATAGCAAGCTGTGTTCAAAGCAAATTCACTTTTTCTTGTGAGCTGACATAAGGATAGTCATTGAAAATGAGCGTAGGAACCGAAGACGAAGTAGTATTCCGATCGTTTTTTAAAAACGACCAAAAATATATACTACCTTTGGGACATTGCATTATTTATTGTGGTAATTTTTGGTCATGCAAAAAAAAAATCTTAATAACATATTTTTTTTCGATAATTTTTACGAATTGCGAACATTAAGTTATGGAAAGGAATATGGCCAAGGTTGTATACAAAAAGTTGTTAAAAGTACGACCTTATCAAAAGGTATTAAGACATCTCAAAATTAAGTGAGAGGGATTTCAAATCCACTGCCATAGTTTTGTGATAAAAATGATTCTAATATTTCTTAACGAAGAACCAAAAAAAAGTTTCACTCTAATGTGAAGACCCTAAATGTATGTCTTAGTACCTACTCAAAAGGGAATCCAAACGGCTTGGATAAAACGCATGACAAAAGACACTCTTTTGGAAATTTTCACCGCTTAAGAAGAATTATTGACCTGTTATGTAAGCTGGGATTCAACCTCCTGCCATTTTTTTTTTTGTAACTTTTTGTTTTTTCATAATAAAAGTTTATTTCTAAAATGAACAACATTACAACGTCGTGTCCTTCAAGCGGATGGTCTTTTTTTTTTTTTTTTTTTTATAATTTACTCGCGCTCAAGGGATTATGATTACCCTTTAAATGTTTCAACACAGCTCGGGCGTGAAGCTACGGAAGAGAAAGAAGGATAGGAAAGATGTGTGACACGATGTTGAGACTGAAGGTGGTTGTCTCAGATTTTTTATCTCCAGGGATGGCGGCTGAACTAAAGCGGAGAACTGCCGTGTCTTATTTCTATGTCCCTTATAATTCGCATTATTTTTTATTCGTATTCATCCTTGTTGGGCATACTAGTTTAACTCAATCACATGTTGTTAGTGTTATGCCTAAGCAACATGTAATGAGTAAACTAGCAACCCATTGATGACAATTTTTTAGAAGGTTTTAATGGAATTAAAGAAGACATAGACGACGGCAGGGATCGAACCTGTGATAATGAGGTTGACAGGCGAACACACAACCATCGTGCCACGATGTGAAACTATCCTATGATAATAACATTACAATATTTTGAATATAAAATTTAAAATAATGAAATAAAGGTTGTCAGAAAATTTCGATGTAGGTACCAAAATTTCTTTCAAAATCTCTAGAAACAGCACTTTAAATATCCTTAACTTACCCCCAGTTTCACAGTGAAAGTTTAAACTTAAGTTCTGGTGAACCTGAACTGGACTTTAAATTTGAATTTCAACTCGTCCGGTTTCACAGTTTTATCTGAACTTCAGTTCATTAAACGTAGTTTAAGTAAATTGTTTTCACTTTCTCTCTGAATCAAAGTAAAAACAATCAAAGAAAGTTTGCTTTGTTTCAGTTGTGACCTGTGACAGGAAACAAAAATTAAAAATGAAAATAAATTATATTTTCAAATGTTTGAAGGGGTTGTCGAACTGAGATTTAAACGGCAGAATAGTGTCGTTTTACTTAAACTACAGAATGAACTCTGTTTAAGGACTGTGAAACCAAATTTATTGTTGAACTGAAGTTTAAACCAAAAGTGGGGTTTAAACTTACACTGTGAAACTGGGGGTTAGAAATACAAATACACAAACATTTAAATAAAATATATTTGTTATTGTTATTTGTGTCAATTTGTCAGGAAAGTTCACTGATTTTATGTTTTAAACAAAGTTATATTTGGCTGCTTTTGGTGTATCGCTCAATTTGCTGAAATCAATCAAAAAGAAAATATACACATATCAAATACATACATACATGTCTACATTTGAACTTTCATATCGATATACAAAATATACAAACATTTTACTTGCTTCTTTTACATTAACAACTCTCTATACTCCTTTTCTACATTTCACATTCAAAACTTTATATTGTTAACATTTTTACATTCCTTAATTAAATATTTACAAGAACACCGAAAATGCAACCACTTTTTTATAAACTATACCTTTTCATTCTATAACCTCTTTTTTAATAAAAATCTTATTAATTTATCTATGCATCGATTCTACATTAAATCTATTACAATAATTTATTGTTATTAAACTTATTCTCATATCAAATACCAATAATGCGGTATGACAGTTTAGTATTTTTTCCTTTTTTTTCTTCTTTTTTCCAGCCGGATACCGGTAAAGCCGATGAAATAAAAATCGGTATTACTGTAAGTTTTTTTTTTTTTTTTCTTAAAACAAAACTTTCCAATTCGTATACTTTTTTTCAAACAAGAAAATAAAAACACTGATTGTACATTAATTTATATTATTTTTTTCTTAAACCCAAAAATGAAAACATTTAAAACAATTCAGAATCAAAATATTTGTAAGATGTTGAAATTAGTGCGGGCTGTGGATTACAAATAAAATTCAAGGCATGGTGGTTTGAAGGCTTACTGATTTAAGAGCTTCTTATGAAATAGTTTATAATCTAAATGTTAAATATTATTATAAAATACTCAATTTAAATTTTATTTTAATTTGAATGGGCTAGCATGACCTAAACTTACTTATTCATTACTCATGTGTTGATTTTCTTGGTGTAAATTTTGTATTTTCATGCAGCTTCAAGCTCGTTTTGAACCAAGAAAATATGAAAATATAAGCTTCTCAGCCAAAAGTTTAAAATATATGAAATTATAAAACTCGCCATTGCATGAATTCAGCTTCAATATACTCGTTTAATTGCATCACTAACAATTTTAGGTCCTCCTATTTGAGGTTTTCAAATGTAGGTAATCTTGATTCCTAAGAAAAATTTAAAATGTGAAATGGAACTCGGAAAAATTCTTTCAAAAAAAATCTTCAATTTTGAAAATGAGTTCGTTATCAAAATCTGTCTAGCAGTCTTGCAACAAATGTCCAGCACAGCGCGCCGAGTACCCAAATGGTTGCTTGGTATATCAGAAAGCACAGGTATGATTACCTAAATTCTAAAGTATGAAGTGCGATGATGATTTTGAGATTTGATGCTTTCGAAAACCGATCTTCAGACTTCTTCAATAAGGGCAGATAGATGTTGAAATGATATAAAACAAGCTGTGTGGGAGATATTAACAAAATTCTTTTTCATTTTTTATTTGAAAGACCATTATGTCATTATGTATGGAATACAACATCGTTCAAATACTCACCTTGGCTTCTTACTGTGGCACAGATCCAGACGATAGCCTGTGTTATGTTAACCTTAAGGGAATCGGTCATTTGTGGTTTATTTGCACAAACCTGGAAATTCAGGAAACCCACCTCAAGAAAAAATCCATCACTGTCAACTCGTATTACCTAGGTGGCCAATTAACATCAGATCTTCGAGAGATAACCTTACTCTCAAATAGTTCATGTGGAATGTTAATCGTGGCGTCGGTTGTGTGGTACGTAGCACCGTCTTTCTGGAAGCACATGTCGTCTTAGTCCATATGGTTCAATTTGGGCTATAAAAAATTGGTAATCACCATTCTGTAGTGCTCGCAATTGACAGTGGCGTGTCGTTTTCTTAAAAATATGGGAAAAGACGTTGCCCTCAGGGTACAAATTGACACCGAACGGAAACATTTTGAGCATTCTTTGCCACATTCTGAAACATCTTGGTTGGTGTCGTTCTATATACGGAAATTTTGCTCATCAACACAGCCATTCATTCAAAAATGCACCTCATCTCTAAAGACGGTTTTTCGGCCAAAATTGGGGTCATCTTCCAAACTCTCCGAAGCCCAGTTAGCAAACAAACAGCGTTGTACACTTGGTGAAATTTGAGCTCATGGGTCAGTTGGATCTTGGATGTACGGTCCAAGTTCCGACACAAAATTCAAAAAGTTGAAGTTTGCGAGTGTTTGTGCACGGCTAGGAATCGAGGATTCTGCTGCTGTACACTTTCACGGAGCGTGGCGCTGTTATCTCGGTCTATATTGCGTTCATTTGGCGTACGAATGTTGGCTGCCGGACATCTCAAATTTGACCACCAAACACTGAATAGTCAACTGTGACCACATCTACCATAAATTGCCCCCAACGAGTGTAATGTTTGCACTAGAACACTCATTTGAAAGAACACACATTTTTATAATAAAGTGTTATCATTTAGACGAGCTGTTTAATCTTGTTTCCAGCTATGGTGGTTTTCAATAAGTAAGTCTGAATAAGCTGGTTGGCTCAAGAGTTTCTGAAAATAACCCTACATCAACCCCAGTATCCATCTTGGAACCATTGGTATACACATATTGCTATGATCGATTCGCAGTTGATGGCTATTTAATTTTCCAGTTCTCTCTGTCGTGAACAGCTTTTAAAAGTCTAAACGGGGTGTTATTTAGTCAGTGCATACCATATTTTCATTATATTTCTGGGCATGGCCTGTGGGACTGTATCTCCAGCTACCAGTTTGGCTAAATCTAAATGCGCTTTTGGCTGCCGATTTTTTGTATAAATAGGTCTAGGGACTTTAAGTTGAGTATAGCTCCTAAGCCCGCTGTGGGGGTGAACCTAATTGATCCAGTGATTTCAATACATGCCATTCGTTGTACCTTGGCCATGATTTAAGGGTTGGTAAGTTTGTTCAATACTTACTTACTTACTTAAGGTGACGCTACAGTCCGTGATGGACCAGGGCCTCAACTAACAAGCTTCTCCAGCCAGCTCGGTCCCTAGCTAGCTGTCTCCAGTTTCGCACGTCAAGTTGGTAGAGGTCCTCTCCCACTTGTGTGTGCCATCTGAGTCGCGGTCTTCATCTACTGCGCCGTCCCTCGGGGTTTGATTCGAAGACTTTCCGGGCCGGAGCATTCGGGTTCATTCGTTCTAGATGACCTAGCCATCTCAGTCGTATGGACTTTGATTAGTTTGACTAGGTCAGTTTCGTTGTACAGTCCGTATAGTTCGTGGTTATATCTTCTCCTCCACTCCCAATCTATTCAGACGGGACCAAAGATCACACGAAGAATTTTCCTCTCGAAACAACCTAAAGCGCTCTCATCCATTTTCGACAAAGTCCGTGTCTCTGCACCATAGACAAGAACCGGGATGATAAGGGACACTTTAGTTGCTCGAAAGAGGACCTTGCTACTCAATTGCCTTCTTAGTCCAAAGAAGCAGCGATTTGCAAGAGTTATTCTGCGTTTGATTTCAGCACTGGTGTTATTTTCTGAGTTTATAGCGGTGCCTAGGTATATGAAGTCCTTCACTACCTCAAAGTCATATCTGTCTGTAACGATTTTCTGTCGAAGACGTCGGTGTTGTGTGTCCTTTCTTGATGACAGCATATACTGGGTCTTGTCCTCATTTACAGCTAAGCCCATCTTCTTCGCTTCCGCCTCAATGTTCATCATCATTGACATCACGCTTTGTTTTTCCAATAATGTCAATGTCGTCGGCGTATCCGAGTAATTGGACGGACTTTTGAAAGATTGTGCCTTTTGTGTTGACGCGTGAATTGTGCACTATTCTTTCAAGAACTATGTTAAAGAAGTCGCACCGCAGAGCATCGTCTTGCCTAAAACCTTTTTTTACATCAAACGTATCGGTGAGATCTTTTCCGACCTTAATGGAGCAGCGTGCATTCTCTATCGTGATCCTGCACAAATGGACAAGTTTGTCAGGAATGCCAAAACTAGACATTGCTCTATGTAGCTCGTTCCTATAGATGCTATCGTAGGCGCCTTTAAAATCGATGAAAAGGTAGTAGGTGTCGATTTGTAGCTCCTGGGTTTTTTCCTAGATCTGCCGTAATGTGAATATTTGACCGATAGTGGACTTTCCTGGTCTAAAGCCGCACTGATATGTACCTATCAGGTTGTTGACGAAAGTCTTCAAACGTTCACATAATACGACTGAAAGGATCTTGTACGCGATGTTCAGAAGACTTATGTTTCTGTAGGTGGTGCAGTTCTGACGGTCTCCTTTCTTGAGGATTGGACAGACAATGCTGAGGTTTCATTCGTCGGGCATGCTTTCTTTGGACCATATTTTGCAGATGAGCTGGTGCATACTCCCAACCAAGTCATCGCCTGCCGCTTTGAAGAGTTCGGCAGCGATGCCGTTAGCTCCAGCGGATTTGTTGGACTTGAGATTCGACATATCCATCTTCACTTCGACCAAGTCGGGTAGGCGGTATTGTTGGTCTGCGTCGCCTAGGTCGAATGGTACTTTTTCAAATATTCTGTTGCAGGATAAGAAACATGGCTTTATTCGTTTTTTCTTCAATGTTGACACTCCTGTACAATTTCTTATCCAGAATCACACCAAGATATTTCACGTGATCAGAGATTTCGAACTGATATTTGCAGTGATGATTGAAAAAAAAATTAAATTATATTATCAGTTCTAAATTTCCGGTAATTTCTTATTCATGTATCCTTGCATATAGTACTAGAAAACTTTATTTAAAAATGAAATAAAAATATTTGAAAATAAATTGAATTGTAAATTTTTTTTTAATTTTACGTATCTTACAAAATGAAATAGTGAACCTAATATACATGACTCAAGTTAGTTGAGTTACATTAACGAAAATTCGACTACTGAAATTTAAACTATTATTTTTGTATTGTTCGTGTTATGGAACTCTTCTATTTTTTGTATGTATGTATGTATGCCCTCAAATATGAATTATCAAAATAGTTCATCCCTCGCAAAAGGAATATCTCAAAGTAAAAAAAAATAAATTTTCTACTTTTTCCAACTTCAGAGTTAAAACTCTACAAAGGTAACTCTATAAAGGTAACTATGTAGAAGTTAATTTTAAAGCCTTTGAACGTATTCCTCAAATATTCCAATTTTGAACAATTTTCGATGTTTCATATGTTATTTTCCAGCTATTCTTTGACACACATGCATATTTTTTAATGATACCAACATTCTTTACCTTCATTTCTTGAGGATGAAAAATGTAATAAAGTGAAACCTTTGACAGCATTTTAACACATCACCATACCAATTGATTTGGCTTTTTCCCAACCATAACCAAATAGGGCCAATAACGTGCAACTCACTCGTGCATATATTATTATTTCAGCACAGGTACCCTGTGAGTTATTTATTTACCCATTCTTTCCTTTTGCAAATAAAAAAAATATTTTCTTACTATGCAAACTATGTAGAATCATATACACACACACATAGCCTCAGGTGCCATTTCCTTTTGAGCTTTAATATAAACCAAACTCATACAAATATAAATCCTCTAAAGTCAGTTCGTGAATGTAAATAAATTAACAAATCATCTCAGGAACCCGAGACCCCACAATAAAATTAAACGAGAAAACCCCTAATAGGATAGGCGCAGCAGAGCTTGTAATAACATGAGAAGAATACGAAATTAGAAATTCAGCTACTCTCGAGGAGTGTTAAAGTCAAATGGCTATTTGTGTATATCCTTTGGGAAATATGTATATATATATTTTATATGAATCAATTCCGTTTTTATGTGCTTTTTGGAAGTAAGGGTTATCTTCATCACTCGCAATGAATCTATAGACTTCAAGATCTGACATTTTACAAAACGTCAATTAAATTACATACATGGTCTTTTTGAAATTTAATTTCTAAAACTAATGACTTAACACACCATTTTGTTTAAGTCTTAGTTTTAATTACATTGATAATCACAAAGTTGGATTATAAGGTTTATTGGAGAAATTATAAAAGCACAATGTTTGAGGAACAGATAAACTAATACAGAACAAATAGGTTTAAATTTTTAGGACCAAAATGTCATTGATATTTCCAAATTAAAAAGACCATTCAATGTGTTTGACATTCGTCCAGTGCCGCTTAAGAAACTATCACTCTCCAAAACTGAGGTCAAGGGTACAGCGAAATGCAATTCCTACCGGTGGGGAGGAGCACAACTGGCTATTACAATAGAACATTTTCGTTAAATTAAACAAGCACCATAAACCTATTTTGATTATGTATGTTCAAAGAACCAAATTTCTGTATGACGAAAATTTAAGGCAAAAAACACTATATAATGTCGCAGAAGCAGTGAAACACTTGTTTATTTAAAAAAAAATAAATATGAAATACTACTTTGTCTTCGGTTCGTATGCTGTTTACAATGGCACTCGTTATGTCAGCTCACGAAAAAAAGTCATGACATCTCTTGTACTTGAGACCGTACACGTTTCGTAGGACAAATTTTGAATCATCTATGCATTGTTCTGAAGAGGTTTCCTTTACCACTGATAAAACCTTTGCGTAAGCTTTTCCATCTGATCTACTCTACTGGTCTCTTTTCGAGTGGATGGAAAACAGCATTTGTCCAGCCTGTCTCTAAGAAAGTCGAATTTTCTTCCTCCTCAAACTATAGTCCAATACGTTTCTTCTTTTCAAGGTCATGACAACACTGATTATTGCTTTCGTAGCAATAGGTTTGATGGCTTATCTCATCGAACAGTCACAGTCTTTACATCATTTTGGTGAAAGTAAGAGTATTTCACTTCATATTTCAAAAGGATTTGATAGAGTTTGGCATCAACCTCTTTTATCAGAAATGCGTGTATTTGGTATCGATGAATAATTTTTCCATTAAATTATAAATAATCTTTCAGACTACTCTTAACAAGTTGTATTGGAAGGTCTGAAGTCTGTAGTTCATAAACTGAATGCTGGTATGCCACAGGGCTCCATTTTGTCTCCGAATCTCTTTATCATATTCTTCAATGTACCTTTGTTTGAAAACTTCTAATCCATAAAACTGTTTAACTGATGACAGTACTCTCAGCTTCTCATATTTACTTACAGATTTACGTCCTTGTTCTTCGGATGTGGATCTTGAACGGCAGCGTTTGACCAGCTCATTAAATTCTCATTTCGATAGCATTGTTAAATGAAGAACCATAAACTGCGTTGAATTTAATGCTTCTCAATGCTGTCTGCTAAAGCGAAAATCAAACCCCGTCCCACTATGCATTAGTGGTGCTTGCATTGAAAAATACCAAACACCTCCCAGTTCTCGGCATGTGCATCGCAGATCAGCATTTTGTGTGGAATGAATACATATTTGACGTTGCTTAAGAACTCTTCTAAGTGTTTTAGTTTCCTTCGACGTTTCATGAAATTGCTTACCTCTTCTGATGAGGCCGTAATCTACAAGGCCAATATTCAATCAAAGCTCGATTTGGGCAGGCTCTTCAATAACCCACTTTAGAGTCTTGAATAGATTCCAAAAATGAGTTTTGATATCGATATGTGATAGAAGAATAATAGAAACATTTGCATCTCTCGAGCACCGTATTGACAGGTATTGGAACACCTTCCCAGATGTTGGATTTGTTCTATAGCTTTGGACGAATAAAGGTTTTTCGATTTCAGACAGATGATAAGGGCTAAAATATTGTTTGCATAACCGAATATAGCCTAGACACTGTGAGCCATATTTGGCCACGTCAAAATATTTTTCTTAAAGTTTTGAAATGCAATATTTTTTAAACTTCTTAGAAGCTTCTCTCTACGAAATTTCATTAAAATCCTTTGTGCTGATAATGCGAAATTCAAAATTTTAAAAAATCGTTCTATGGTAGGTACAGTCAGTAACATCTTGTTTTAAAATTTTTTTTTATTAAATTACAGATATTAAAAAATAATAGAAAGAAAAAAATTTAAGCGAAATTCTCGGAACCGTTTTCGAGAAAAATACAATTTTCGAAAACCATTTTTTACCATTTGTATGGAGGGTACCGTTATTTTTAGGTAAAATGAATTTATTTTTTTCATATCTTGTAGATTATTTTTCCAAACTTTTATCTGTCCAGTTTTGAAAAAATCGAGCATGGGGTTTTCGAAATAGTGTGTTTTCAAAAAAAAAATTTAAATTTTTTTTAAAAATCCAAAAAAGTTTTTGGAAAATTTGAATACACAATAATATTCAAACTGATGAGAAGCTTTAGCATAAGAAAAATGATCAAAATCGGTGGTACCGTTTTTAAGAAAATCAAAAAAAAAAAAAAAAATGGTCCCAAAACTACTCATTTTTTGTAAATTTTTTTTTCAACCATTACCTAGGTTTAACTAAATTAAATTTTTTGATTTTTTTTTTTTAATCGTTGGCACAGTTTTTGAGAAAAAAAATATTTCTAAGATTTCGAAAAAAAATCGTATGACAGGTACCGTTATTTTTGGTCTTAAAACATAAAATCAAAAAACATCCGGGGGTAAAAAATTAAAACCCATATCTACCAAGTTTGAAGAAAATCGGACCAGCCGGTTAGCTGTAATCGAACAGACAGACAGAATAGAATTGCCAGACCCACTTTTTTCGTCTTCACTATCATCGTAATGTCAACTTTGATAAAAATCCCGAGTTCGATTTTTTTTAACGAATGCATAACTTGCCTTATAGTACCTATAAGTCGCAAGTAAAAAGATATATCGTAACAAAATTAAAGAAATTATTTTAAATTAAGGCAAGCTCAGTGTCAATTTTTAAAAACTTAATATACATATTTGGAAAACCATACTTAGAATTATTTCAATCGTAATACTAAACGGGGTTTTCTTCACAAAATCTAAAAGATATTTAAAAAGATTGTTCTTATATCCGAAAATAATGAAACCTACCATACAAACTCATCACCGGAGGTCGATTACGGCTCATTGGTATAGACCTGTGATTTGAAAAATACCGCAAAAAATTCACAAGAGATTAACCTTACCATGAAATTGTTCATGCAGAATGCTCAATGTGCCATTCTTTGTAGAACCACTTGTCGTACATACCTTCCCACATCGTTCAATTCGAGCAAAAAGAAATTGGTTATGATTGATCTGTAAAAGCCGCTTATGTAGGTGATGGCCTCACAATAGTACGGTCTAAAATCCGTACTAATTTATAACTATTTTTAGCATGTTTTGCCATATATCCAAAAATTCGCTTCTTCGCTAAAAATGATTCTCTGGCCAAACTGAGGGTCCTCTTCCAAACGCTCCAAACCCAAGTCAGCGAACAAATGACGGCGTTGTCTTTAGTCATTACTTTAATCCTCTTTTTCAGTCTTGTACGAGTACAAGCCTAAATGCTGGCGCGAAATCCATCAAGTTGAAGCATGGAAAAAGCTGAGCTCTTGTGTATTGAGAAGAATCAACTTCTCGGGTTATTCTACACACTTTCACGGACAGTAGAAATAATACCGGCGGATCTGACATTTCTTGAGCAAATGGGTGTTGGTTGATTAATAACGAACCGGTCGTCTCAAGTCCGTCGCAAGATAGGCGCAACGCTGGCAGCGTTGGCACTTACAAGGACACATTTTTATAATAAAGACATGCTGATGAATCGCGTTACCATAGTATTTTGGCATCAGTGACACACAGACTGTCAAAATCAAATCATCTTTTTTGAAAACACATTAAAATAAGATAAAATGTTAGTCCATTGAATTAAGATTAAATTTAAAAAACACTGATTTAATATGAAGCATCGAATTAAAAAGTAGTTTTCGGCCAATTTCCTTCAGCTTTATCTGGAGCATAGGGCAGAGCAACAAGATCGTTTTTTTCAATCTCATCAAGTCTTCTAACTTGTCTTATAAAGTTTTCACTGAAAATTTCGTAGCATAAGGCCTACCACTTTTTTCTAATCACAATTCTGCTTGGATATGATTTATGGCCAATGGACTTTCAATATGTACCGCTGACATCAGGTAACGGAAGCCTGTAACCTACTGGTGCTCTTGGTAGACCCCATATTTCTAAAACTTTATATTGTTACATAGACAAATTTCATGCAGGAGAGAGAACTCCACAGAAGGCTTTACTTATTCTGATATTCACATCTAGGTCTGTTACACCATCAATTGGTATACAACCGCCCAAATATTTAAACTGCTCTTGACCTTCTCAATGGTCACATGGCTTAGAATATTCTGACGTAGAATGTCTTACTGGCCTTACATAAACCAACACCTAAGCCATTTACCTCTCCGTTAACTTGCAGTGGCTGTGACACATTTGATTCAAGCCAGCAGGCTGAGTTTGTGAAGTAAGACCGTTATGAAAAGTATATAGCATAGAATTATTGGTTTTTGGTTTTAACCTTTCAGACTATATTTACCTAACCAATTTGAATAAAAAATTTCAAACAGAAACTTTTAGGAAGCAAAATTATTGAATAATTTTTTGAAAAATGTTCTCTAATAAAATCCCTTTTCTTTTTAATTCCATGGTTTTTGAAAATAAAAAGCAAGTACTTACAACCCAGTTCTGCATTTTATTTTTGAACCATCACTCACTTTCTAAAAATATCTTAAGGTTATCCTGGTTTAAATTTGCGACTCTTCGGCAACATCAAACAATTCGAAGAGAATGGAAGAAAGAACGAAAGAAAGAAAAGAAAATATTTGTTTTGAGAAAGGATGCTCACATCTCCGCTACGACTGGAACAAGGACAGGACACAAGGACAACATAATTTATAAGACCTAGCAAGAAAGTTGTACCTATAAATTTGCAGAAAATCACCCCGCCTGTTTTTTTTTTTTTTTTTTCATCCAGCCGTCCGCCCACTTTATTAACCACCATCGGAAAAACCAAAAACTTATCTCCCAAACACAGTTCACCCAGCTAACATTTGAAATTGATTATTTGCCATTTTTACTCCCAACATTGCTTGTGCTCCTGTTTTGATTCGATTTAATTGTCCTTCGTTAGCTGAGGGCTAATTAAAAATGACAAACAGAGGAAAGAACAAAAATAATAAAATAAAGGGAAGAATGGGCAAGGACATTTTGCGAACTATGCCACCATAGCCTTCCACACCGGAAGGAATCCAAGCTGGAATAATGAGAACGTAGGAAGGATATGAGTTCTCTTGCTCTGCCATTCTTCCAGAAACACAGTGAATCCTCTTTCATCATGCAAATTTATATTAGTTCGTACGAATAGAATTTTATCAAGAATATGTAAACAAAAACACACATCATCAGTTGCACAGGACCTCATACCTAAAACATCACTGATACATAGGATGTGATGAGAGAAAAGAGTCGAGATCAAAGTGATGTAATTGTATTTACCGTATACCAATGTCCTTGGGTTGATGTCCTGTCGGTCGCCCCTTTATATCATTCTTTCCGGTAATGGATTGATCCCTGAAGGAAGGGCATATTCTGACTATCTGATCTCTCAATTTCGGATGACACTGGTTGTGTGTGTGGTTATCTCATTTGAATACACTACACACCCTCAATTCACTATCTATTTGTTGGTGGTGTTCATTAGAATAGAACATTGACAATGTTATGTTCCCTAACCTCTATTATTGTCATGAATTGATTGATCCAACATTGATTGGTGACTAATTAAATTTTGGTCATTTTTGATGAGAGGTGTGTGTATTTTGGGCGTTAGATGAGCATTATATTGTATATAGAAGTACTTTTGTTTTTGGTAACTTAATAAGCATTATGGAAGTGGAAATTAATTTAAATTAAAACAGTACATGTTTTTGGTGCTTGTAGCTAATTTCTATATTATTTTGGTTAATTAATGAATTCAGGATACACGAGATAATATTTTGTTTCAATCGGGATATCCCATCGGAATATTAAACAGGCTAACGTTCGATAATTAAAGAATTAAATTCTGTGTAAATATTGGTGATTAGGAAATATTCGTTTCTTGGAATGAAGTTAAATGGGAAGACTTGAAAGTCAGTTTTTGAATCATGAAATTGTCGAACCATGCCACGGAAAATGATAAAAAAGAGAAATTTTCCAGTTCCATCCTTAAAAGTCAAAATAATAAAGGAAACTAGAGACCAACTTGCAACTGTTAACCATTCCAGGAATGAAGGGGACCTACAATTTCCTGCCAAATCGTTAGGTCTAGGATAAGAAGCACCTTTCATGACAAGAGATTCTATTGGAAGATTTGTCACTTCCTCACGCTCGCACTCTACTCAAAGATTTTGAGGGTGGTCAGAATCCCTTTATTGCGTGAAAGTTAAAAAATGAACATGACAGCCCAACGCACTTATCATTTTGCAAAGGTGAACTCTAACCTTTTTTATACAAAAATATAAAGACATAGCACCAGTCTGGTTTGGTCTACCAAATCGCTTCGAACATTGAGACTGGCTTCTGAAGAATCACTTAGCTTGAACACCAATAATCCGTTTGTTTAATTTGGCTGAGTCAATGTTGATGACATGCCCTTACTTTCTAAACTATATCCTGATCTTGGTATATAGTTTATGAGCTTGCGGTTGTATTTTCTTCTCCATTCACCCGCCTCGGATGCACATATCACCAAATATTCGAGGAAAATTTTCTTTCCAAAGAGTATCAGTATCAGATATATTTATCAGCTCCTCTTCCAAGAATTGGCGTCAATGAACACTTGAGTACATCATATAGCTTTATAGAGCGTTCCCTTCGTCCTACGTGTGAGGAGTTCTGAATCCATTAGCTTCGCCAAACTAAAGACACAGCCGTTTCGAATTTCCTCCGAAATATATGAACTCTTTAGCTACTTCGAGGATTGCTCCTATCAAGTTAATATTTCTACCGATTTATTGGAAAATCGCTCATGCATCTCTATGAACTTTCTGCTCCAGAACAAAATTGAAGAAACGACACGATAGCGTATCTCCTTGACGAAAACATTGCATATTTGGAATAGTTCAGAAGAACTTGAATTTTTTAATGTTACGCGGCAATATCAAATCAGATTTGCTTCAGTTTGAGGATTTTGTGTTTGATCGATAAGCCGGGTTGGAAGCTGCACTGTTAATTTCAGAAAAAACTTAAACCTTCAGACCATACTTTTGATTGTAATTAGTATCTAAAATTTAGCAGTCTCAATAGTTCTTTGATGAAATAAAATCGGCATTTTGTATATGAGACGTGTTGAGCTGGTTTGTTAGTCTTTGGCCATGCTTGCTTTCAGTCACATTAAGGTTATGATTAGATGCGTGGGCAATACCAACATATCACACCGTATTTGAAGATCTCTGTCAGTAGTAGATCAGATTCTGCAGCATTTTTGGTACCAAAATTTCGATAGCTTAGCCTACCTTTTATATACTTGGTGCTTAAATTGGTTGTTTATTAGCTGGAAATGAATTATCTTGTTGTTCTATTAGCTGATCTACAAGATGGCCATTTAGCAGGTATTGGAAAATGCTAATTCAATATATCTGGTATTTCCTGTGACTTGGTGGCTATGTTCTCTTCGCTGTTGCCTCCATTTCGGTCTTGAAACTACCAGTTAATTACTTATCTTCTTACAAAATGGGTACACCATCTTCTTTCTACAACCTTTTACGCTTGTCCCTGCTCGATATTGTTTTTTTGCTGCTCTTGTTTTACGTTGCAGCATATTCGTATATGCAAACTCTGTCACTTGTAACAGTTTAAACAAAGATTGCATCTTACGGAGATTTTTAGCTGCATCGTTGATACTGTGAACACTGATTATTGACTTATCTCTGATAAGTGAATGCACCGTGAAAAGACTCTTAGTTTGCTGACTTTTGTAGTCCCTGGAACAATTCCAGGTACGCTAAAACATTCAATTTCGAGTATCCTCAAAATTTACGCAAGTCTAAGATCACGGATATGTGCCTTCCATCGATTAGCATTAGGGTCAATTTAGATGTTGCCTTTCTGACCTTAGCATAGAAATCACCGGGGATAACTTTGGCATCGAATTCCAAATGGGATTCGCAGGCTCTGTCAAGAACTTTTTAAAGATAATTGAGTTTCGTTGGCATGTTAGTACCAAGGCACATCAAATCTACATTCCAGCAGGAATTGTATCGTTTTACTCAATTCTGTACGTTAGTAAGACAGACTCTAGCGTTTTAGTAGCATATGTTTTTTCACGTTTCAGGTACATATTGTCCAGAACTTGTTGCCATTGTCTAAAGTCTTCGTGTCTTTTATATAACGAAAATTTTATTTAATTGTAGAGAAAATTAACTGAATAGCACAACTGCCAAGCCCGGCGAAGAGAGGGCTCTTGCTTAGGATAGAAACTATCTCTTTTTCAGCAACATGGCTACTACTGTATATTTGTAATCATATTAGCTATACATAATGTCACATAATGTCAGAGTTGTTCATGTATGTAAGGTGAGCTGATCACCAATCAGTTTTTTTAACTGAAGCTGGAACCATCACCATTGACCTCATCTAGAGAATTCTTCGAAGAGTTACTATTTTGCAGTTATGATTTCCGCAATCGTCTAAATCTAGATTTTATCACAGATGTCGCTGTCATCCCGCACGCTGTGACATACCCTGCGGAGAAGTTCGTTTGGCTTAAGTTGTTCATACATGGTGGCGCAATATTATTCATCGAATTTTGTTTTTGAATTACGTTTTTACTAAACAAAAAAAAAAGGATTTTCAGTTACAGAAATCATTATTTGGATATTTACGATTTTTTCTGTTAAGTGGAAAAGATGATATCAATCAAGTGGCTATCGCCAATGTTGATATGCATTTGTGCCCGTTATATCACATTTTCCATGTCTTTCCGCAAGATTTCCGATGACAACTGTTCGCATTCCTGTCGAACACTTTTCTTAAGGGCTGCGATTGTCTGAGGCTTTTTGGCATGAGCCCGTGACTTTTAGTAGTCAAAAAGAAGGAAATCTGGGATGGTTAAATCGGGAGATCTGGCTGGCCATGTCATATCGCCAAAACGGAAGATTGCGCGAGCAGAGAAACCTTCCTTCATAATGGTTCCTGCTGTATGTGCGGTTGCACCATCTTGTTGTTGAAACCACATGTTCACCAAGCCCCGCTTATCCAATTCCGACAGTAAAAAGTTGTTTATCATTGCCCTGTAGCGTTTACCAGTTAAAGTGACCGTATTGCCGATGACATCCTCAAGGAAAATGAGGACCAATCACACCTCTCGTGTGATCGCCCCATTACGCCTTGAGTGGATGTAATGGTGTCCCAGAAATGAAGATATTGCTTATTGACGTAACTGCTTAATTGGAAATGCACCTTGTCGATCATGATGATTTTCGACACAAAATCGTCCTCTTCGCTGTTAAGATTGAGAATGACTTGATATTTATTCACACGAGATGGACGGTCAGCAAGCATTAACTGATGCACTGTTTACACTTTGTACGGGAACATGTGTAAGTCTTTCACTAAATTTCGCTGTAGTGTCCATCTGGTAATATCCAATTGCATGGCCCGTCTTCTGGTTGATGTTTATTCTTTCTCAGCAACATCGGTAGCCACAGCCGCGATATTCCGGGCCGAACGACCAGTCCGGTTGCGGCAACGTCCTGCATAATCTCCTGTGGTTCTAGTTCTTTCGAATCGATTAGCTAAGCGCCAGAATATTTGTCCAGTTGGCGCGACAAGATTAGGAAATCGACGTCGAAATTCACGGTGCGCTAACACAACCCACCGATTACACTAGTTTACAAATTTTCGGTTTTTGGCGAGTACCTCAACAAAAAAGTATTTTCTAGACTAATTTTGGCTCTCTGAATACGAAAATGGCAATCATTTATTTTTCCAAAGAAGCGTTTTCGAGATATGACCAAAAAACGTGTTTTTCTGCTCCTTTTCCATGTATAAGCCTAATTCTCAAAAACGGTCGAACTAATTAACATATACTTTATAGTTTTAAACAGATATTTTGTTTGTCTTTCCAACAGTATACGACTTGTGTAAATCGGCCCGACAATCATCAAGAAAAAGCCGTTCAAAGTTTCAAAAAACACAATTTTTGGCCGTTTTTTGAAAATCGCTTGTTTTAAATCATTCCGTAAGGATAGAAAAAAGAATATTTAAAATAATTTTAAGATCTCACGTGGAAGATATTGTTTTTACAAAGCTAAAACGCACAAGATCAATGAAATCAAATAATAAATGTGGAAGTTATGAAGAAATATGTGAAGGCAGACCATTTCAGTTTTTTTCTTTTTTTCATAATTTTTATTGAAAATATGACGTATTGCTTACACTTCTTCTTGTACGTGGCGTTGAATCTTCGCGGAGCTGCATCCAGCAGTAGTCACTCATCATCCCTTGATCCCAAAAGCCCTCATACCTCTATTCCATGATTGCAAGGTCCTGGTGGAATCTTTGTTTTTGAAACACTTATCTGCTAAATACTCACTAATAGCATGGGATGAATAGCATCATTTTTTCGATCAAATAACAATAGTTTGGACTTCTGTGATTTCCCAAAAAACCATGAACTATGTCTTGAAAAGCATTCCATGCTCTTTTCTCGTTTTTTTTAGACAATTCAAAAATCCGGTGTCACTAAACAATTTTTTTATCTGTGGAGCAACGAATATACCCGCCTTAATTTTTTCGGTCGATAGCTTGGGAAACTTTGTTTTCAAATATGTTAATGCTTTGTTTTCGGGATCTTTTGCTAAGGCTTTTACAAAATTTTTCATAATGCCGAGTTTTATGTGCAATGGTGGAAGTATTACATTTTGATTTTCAACAAGTGCTTTTTCAGCAACGTTGCTCTTTCCTACTACATGATTTTCACGAAGTGGTCAATTTCGTTGAATGAAATGCTTTTTATCTGCTCTGCTATCCCAAAAACACATAAAACAGCAGTATTTTGTGCACCTACGACTTTTAAATCACAGCAGATTTTCCAATTATAGGAATTGTATTTCACAAGTTGAGGAAGTTTTTCCATGGTCTTGTAGTCCTCTTTTACATTTGTGGAGTGGCCAATCGGGATTGATGGTTTCGTGTTCCCTTTATGAATTAAAACAGCCTTCACGCTATACTTGCTACCGTCGATAAAAAGCCGCTAATTCTTAGCTTCGTGGTTTTCTCCAAATTCAGCAAATAATCCTGTCACATCATTGCAATAACAAAAGTCACCCGTTTTTTGAATAATACCTTTCAAATTTCTTATTCCGATTTCTGTAATAAGTGACTTTTGTTTCTGCTTCCAAGCAGTTAAATTCCTGCAATCTTGAAGCGAGCAACTCAGACTTCTCTTAAGATAAGTTGAGATCACGGCATAAATCATTGAGTTGGAATTGATTAAATAGCTTTAGTTTTGGACTTTCAATCTCCAAACTGCTGCTGAAAAAACGGCGAAAAATTGTGTTTTTTGAAACTTTGAACGGCTTTTTCTTGATGATTGTTGGGCCGATTTACACAATTCGTATACTGTTGGAAAGACAAACAAAATATCTGTTCAAAACTATAAAGTATATGTTAATTAGTTCGACCGTTTTTTGAGAATTAGGCTTATACATGGAAAAGGAGCAGAAAAACACGTTTTTTGGTCATATCTCGAAAACGCTTCTTTGGAAAAATAAATGATTGCCATTTTCGTGTTCAGAGAGCCAAAATTAGTCTAGAAAATACTAAACTCGTGTTATTGGTCAAAAAAATCGACACAATTATTCTTTTTTTTAATTTATATTAGAGTATTATCTTAGTAAATTTTGTTAGAATTTTAGAAGGGAAAACAGTGAAGAACAAAAAAAAGTTCAAGAACAAAAAGTGATTATTTGGCCCAGCGTTTGTGCCAAAACCATCATTAGGCCATTTTTCTTCAGAGAAGGCAAAACAGTCGATGGGAATGCATATCGGTAGATATTGACTCATTTTGTCTACCAACAAATGTTTAAAAAGGCTCTAATGGTTACTGGTTTCAAAAAAACTGTCACCCTCTAAATCAAACAAAGCTGTTTCCGCAACGAAATTTCCCTATGAGTGTGATGTCAAAAAATGGAGAAGTTGGCTGGTCATCCGGATCTCCAAATTTTGATCCCTCCGGAATTATTTTTATGAGGTTATTTGAAAAACACAAGTCTACGCCAGCAAACCTCAGACCATTGACGAGCTCAAGGCAATTCATGCCGAAATCATCGCTATACCGCCCGAAATCCAGATGAACGAAAAACCACAAAAATTGCACCATTTTGTTTTGTGATGATTGATTAATTTGTTTGATGAAGTTGGTATTCAATTAATTTTCCGAATGCATTCAATAAGATATGTAGTGCTTTCGTCTCGTATTAATTTTTTTGTGAAGTTGGTAATGTGAGTTTTTTTTTAAACCTAGTGTTTTTCCCGATACCACTCAGTGCAGGTATTAGGTATTTGGATAAATATAAATAAAAAATCATATTCTAAACCAACAATCTAATTGAATACACGTTAAATATTGGCAAATTCCTTAATTAAATTTTAAAAAAAATAATTACCGTGATAAAATGCAGTCATCCATGTTCCATAATTTGCCCTGGTTTTCGCAAAACCACATTTTAACATTTTATAGTAAAATTCTTTGTAGCTGCTATCGAACATATTTTTTTCTACAAAAAAAATAAATATTGAACTTTATAAAGCTTATGCTAAAATGAGTTGTTTTCCCCCGCCAATCAACCGCCATACTGATAAAAGTTGCAAACAAAAAGCTTCCTCATGTGAAACACCATAAATTAAAACGTTGAACTGAAAAAAAATACCTTTTCTACCACCGCTTACCAAGTTTTGCCCTCACTTCGTTATGGGCTTAAGTTTTGTTTTACCAACCTCATTATTGCCCTCCATGTATATTTTAACTTCATTATGATATTAATTAATTATAAATATTTGTTTTTTCAAATTTAAATTGCCAATCATTTCATATGCACAAAGTTTTTTTTTTTTTTAATCACTTCAACAATTTTTTTTTTATTTTCGAATAATTTTCATAAAAAGAAGAAAAAAAAAAAACATCGCTCGCTCATGTTTCCATTTTTTTCGTTCCCTTATTTTATTTTCTACCCTTAATTAATCTAGGTGCCGCCCACAAACCAAACGAAGCTGGAGGGCGAGAAGGTGATGTTCTCATGCGAGGCAAAGGCCATGCCTGGTAACGTCACCGTTCGATGGTTTCGTGAGGGTTCACCCGTGCGTGAGGTGGCCTCGTTAGAAACGCGTGTCACCATTCGTAAGGATGGATCCCTAATTATAAATCCAGTTAGTGCTGATGATTCCGGACAGTATCTGTGCGAAGTATCAAATGGTATTGGAGATCCGCAAAGTGCTTCGGCTTATTTGAATGTTGAATGTAAGTTTTTCTCTTCTCTCAACAGAAGGTTATAAATTTTTTCTTTTTTTTTTTTTTTTAAGATCCTGCCAAAGTGACCTTCACACCAACTGTACAATATCTACCCTTTCGACTAGCCGGTGTCGTTCAATGTTATATTAAGTCGAATCCACCCCTACAGTACGTGACGTGGACCAAAGATAAGCGTCTCCTCGAGCCATATCAGACCAAGGACATCGTCATCATGAACAACGGTTCGCTGTTGTTCACACGCGTTAATGAGAATCATCAAGGGCGTTATACCTGCACCCCGTATAATGCTCAGGGCACCCAGGGCTCATCTGGCCCCATGGAGGTGCTGGTGCGTAAGCCGCCCACATTTACTGTCGAACCCGAGACGCTGTATCAGCGAAAGGTTGGCGACAGTGTGGAGATGCACTGTGACGCCATCGAAGCAGAAGGCACCCAGCGGCCCACAATCAAGTGGCAGAAACAAGATGGGCTCCAGCTTACCGAGTCCCAGAAGAGTCGCGTGAAAATCAATGGCGGCAACATAACCATCGAGAGCCTGAGACGCGAAGACTTTGGCTACTATCAGTGCGTGGTGTCGAATGAAGTGGCCACTCTGATGTCGGCAACCCAGCTGGTCATCGAAGGTACTCAGCCGCATGCTCCGTACAATATCACGGGTAAGGCGACCGAGTCTTCGATAACGCTGCAATGGATGCCCGGATACAGTGGCGGCCAGGAGTATAAGCAGGACTACACGATATGGTACCGGGAGGCTGGCGTCTCGGACTGGCAGACGATATCAGTCACTCCATCGGGTAGCACTCAAGTGACGATCAACGGCCTGGCGCCGGGAATGACGTACGAGTTCCAAGTAGTGGGGCGCAATGCACTTGGCGATGGTATGATGAGCAAAGTGATGACTGTTCGGACACTTGGTAAGTTGCAAATTTCCATAAACCTTATAAAACATATTTAATCCCTTCTGACACTTCACTGTCTGTGCAACTATTTCCTTATACAACATCTTTGTCTGGTTTGCGTGTATATTCTTTTTTAAAGATGCCCCAGCAGCGCCTCGTAACGTCAAAGCTGCAACCCAACCTCCAGATCATGTGTTTCAACTTATGCCAGACGAGGCCGGTAAGACATAAGATTTTTCAACTGAAAACACAAGACGACACAACAAACTGACAAACGACTTAACAACACACCCAATTAATCATTTACACACTGAAAACGTTTTTCTGAGTTGAAACAACATTAAAAAAAAAATAGAAAAACGAACGTTTTTGAGAATGTTTGTGAAATGTGTTTTGTTTCGTGTTGTGCGATGTGACGCTACGTGACGTGACGTGACGTGTGAGTGTCACATGAGGATACCATTCCTCATGATGAGCTCCTAATATCATCATTTTGTGTTTCATTTACAATATTCATCTTCACAACATTATGACACATTTTGGCATGCTACAAACAACACACACACAGACACACCCACATCACAGTTTAAATATTCATAAAACCATTAGCTTTGCTTGGAAGGAAACATTTTCCATCTAAATACTTAGGTACCTTTAGCAACGTTATGCGGATGTTACTTTTACCATCCGATGCAAGGAGCATGCTTCTAGAGAATAAATATTTTATGCGGAATGTTTAATGTTGATTTCTGTTCTTTTTTTCCTCACATTTTACATTTTTAACTATTTTACCTTTGTTATTGGATTTTATTAAATTTTTATTAAATTTTTTAATTCAAGGAGATTTTGCCAAAAGTCTATACTTCTATATTTACTCCATTTTTACTTGCGACTTATAGGTACTTTAAGGCAAGTTATGCATTCGGAAAAAAGTTGACATTAAGATGATAGCAAAGACTAAAAAAGTGGCTCTCGCAATTCTGTCTGTCTGTCTGTCTGTTCGACTACAGCTAAACGGCTCGGCCGATTTTCTTCAAACTTGCTATGATTTTAATTTTTTCCCCCGGGTGTTTTTTTCTTTTGTTTTTAAGACCAAAAATAACAGAATCTGCCATACGAATTTTTTTCGAAATTTTATAAATATTTTTTTTTCTCAAAAACTGTCCCACAGATTAAAAAAAAAAAATCAAAAAATTTCATTTAGTTAAAGCTAGGTAATGGTTGAAAAAAAAATTACAAAAACTTATTTTTTATGGTACCCCCATGGAACCATTTGTTGTTTTTGATTTTCTCAAAAACGGTACGACCGATTTTGATCATTTTTTTATGTTTAGGTCCCCAGCAGTTTGAATATTATTGTGTATTCAAATTTTCAAAAAAAATTTTTTGGATTTTTAAAAAAATTTCAAATTTTTTTTTTTTTTTTGAAAACTCAATATTTCGAAAAAATTTGATAAATAAAAGTTTCTTAAAATAATCTATAAGATATGAGAAAAAAAATTATTTTACTTAAAAATAACGGTACCCTCCATACAAATGTTAAAAAAATGGTTTTCGAAAATCGTATTTTTCTCGAAAACGGTTCCGAGAATTTGGCTTAGATTTTTTTTCTTTCGATTAATTTTTAGATATAGAAATTTATAAAAAAAAATTTGAACTCAAGATATTACTGACTGTATCTACCATAGAACGATTTTTTCTAATTTTGAATTTCTCATTATCGGCACAACGGATTTTAATGAAATTTTTTGGAGAGAAGCTTCTAAAAAGTTTAAAAAACATTGCATTTCAAAACTTCAAGAAAAATATTTTTTTTTAATTTTGAAAAAAAAAATTATTTGTTTTGTTCGTTGGTTTCCACTCCAGTGCGTCGATCGAAACGGGTTTGTCACTATAGACATGAGCCTTAACATAGCCCCACAAAAAATAGTATAGGGGCGTTAAATCGCACGATCTAAGCAGCCAATTGACCGGCCCCCAACGTGAAATAAACTGTTCACCGAAGCTCTTCTATTTTGCGCAAAAAAAAAATGTTTGTTATCATCGCACGGTAGCTCAGCATTTACAGTCATTCAAGAAATACGGCCCAACGATTACGCCAGCCCATAATCCGCACCAAACAGTGACTTTTTCTGGATGCATTGGTAGCTCTTGCAATGCTTCTGGCTGCTTTTTACTCTAAATACGATAGTTTTGCTTCTTCACGTATCCATTCAACCAGAAATGAGCCTCGTCGCTGAACACAATTTTTCGATAAAAAAGTGGATCTTCGGCCAACTTTTCAAGAGGCCATTCACCAAAAATTCGGCATTGTGGTAGGTCGTTCGGCTTCAATTCTTGCACCAGCTGTATTTTGAAAAGCTTCACACCTACATCGCTCGGCAAAATTTTCCACGTAGTGGAGTAATAGAGGCCCAATTGCTGCGAACAGCGCCGAATCAATAATTCACGGTCATCTCATCACTAACACTGGCCGATACAGCTGCGATATTTTCCTCAGTTCGCACTCTACGTAAGCTTGTTGGTGGTTTAATATCCAACAATGTAAATTTGCTGCGAAATTTAGTCACAATACCCCGAATAGCCGCCTCAGTACCGTCGATTAAACTGACCATAGAATGGAAGAAGCGCGCGATGAACTTTCTTAACAGAGCACGCAATTTGATAATAAAATTCAATAATTTGCAAGCTTTTTTCGTTTGTAAGACGATTCATGGTTAAATTATAGACCAAACTGAAGATGTTTGATAGTGACACAAAACACGAAACGTGCGTGAGCTGTCAAAACCAGTGTTGCCAAAAAGAAAATAGCAAACAAGTTACCCATTATTTGTACATGAGACTCTGATCTCAGAGACATTATAAGATGCGGATTTCGTATAGCTGAGTCACTTTTATGGTTGGATTTTATTAAATTCAAGAACTCAAATTGAAAGCTAGATTCGATGTTTTCAAGTCGAAGATTCATACAAATACATTTAGGTGTGTCCAAAGGCTACATTTTGTGTCTGATTTTTGTATATAAAACACCTGATCTATTAAATTGGCTTACATTTAAAATTTTTCTCAGGTATATTTTTCATATTTATTTCTGGAGCCAAGGTCCTGTTCATTGAATGTATTGTCTAGCCTCTTCAAACTTCCGCTATTTAATTAACAATTTCCGATAAGCAATTGTAATAAATTGATGGATAAAAGTCAATTAAAAATATTTATTTGTTGGAGAGTTTTTAAATGGTGAAGCTGACAATATTATGAGATTTTTAACTTCCAATATATGTACAGGGTGTTTTATGTTCCAGATAGCTGCTTTTTTTAATAACTTTAACATTATGTACAATTTTATAAATTATATTTTAGTGATTGATTTAATAATCTTTAAAATTATGTATTGAAGCTTCTTCTTTTTCTTCTTCCTTCCCTTCTTCCTCTTCTTCTTCTTCAAAAAAAATATCAACCAACGTTGCTCTAAGATATTAGAGCCAGTCGACCAAAAATTTGTTCGCCTGTCTACTGTGGAAAATACAATTAGCCAATAAAAAAATAATTAGCACAACTTTGAGTAATTGAGTGGCTTGCTAATCAACTTTATTGAACAGACTGCGATCTGCGACTTTATGTGATTTGCCTTTTATACTGTGGAAGGCGGCAGCACATTACAATATGAAATTTACAAAATATGTGTTGTTAATGATTTCATATAGAACTTTGACATTTACTTATAAAAAACAAGACCGTTAGGCTAGGACCACACTTGCGATTTTTTGTCGAGGCGATTAAAAAGTCGTAGTCGCTACAAATTATTGTCATGCACGCACTTGCGATTTTTTTGCCGCCTGATTATTTAATCGCGAAAAATAAAACAAACTACTTTTAATGTGAGTGCACGCATTTGCTACAAATAAGTAGCGAAAAAAATCGCTTGAAAAAGTAGAGCTTGTTTCATTTTTATAATTGCTACGATTTTTAAGTCGCATATGCGTGCATTCACATTTAACACCATGTGTCTTATTCATTGCGGCCAATAATCGTAGATTAAAAATCGCAAGTGCGTGCATGCCCATTTCTCTTTCCGACTACGATTTTTAAGTAGCAGTAATTTGAATCGCAAGTGTGTGCATATCCATTTGAGTACATGTGTTTCAAACCAAATAAAATCGACCTGGAACATAAATCACACTCTGTGTAAGAGAATACCTTATAAATATGGCATGTTATGCATTCGTCCAAAAAATAATTCAAAGTTTTGAATTAAATTGAGATTAAGAGATAGGAAAACGAAAAAAGTTGTTACCTATTGTTTTTACTTGCGACTTATGGGTACTATAAGCAAGTTATGCATTCGGAAAAAAACGAACTCGAGATTTTGATCAAAGTTGACATTAAGATGATAGCGAAGACTTAAAAAGTGAGTCTCGCAATTCTGTCTGCCTGTCTTTTCGACTACAGCCTAAACGGCTCAGCCGATTTTCTTTAAACTTGGTAGATAGTAATACACGTTTTTTTCTGTTTTGCCATACGATTTTTTTTCGAAATTTTATAAATATTTTATTTTTCTCAAAAACTGTCCCACAGATCTTTTTTTTAAATTCAAAATATTTCATTTAGTTAAAGCTAGGAAATGGTTGAAAAAAATTCCAAAAAATGGTTATATTTGGTAACCCCCTTGGAACGATTTTTTTTTGGTTTCTGATTTTCTTCAAAATGGTACAACCGATTTCGATCATTTTTTTTATGCTAAAGCTCCCCAACACTTTGAATATTAATGTGTTTTCAATTTTTCCAAAAAATTTGTTTGGATTTTTAAAAAAAAATTAAATTTTTTTTTTTCAAAACTTAATATTTCAAAAACCCCATGCTCTACTTTTTTGAAACTTGATAAATAAAAGTTTCTTAATATAAATTACAAGATGTAAGAAAAAAAATTATTTTACCTAATGTTAAAAATTAGTTTTCGAAAATCGTATTTTGCTCGAAAACGGTTGCGAGAATTTTGCTTAGATTTTTTTCGTTTGATTAATTTTGACGATCTATAATTTAATAAGAAAAATGAAATCAAGATATTACTGACTGTACCATAGAACGATTTTTTCAAATTTGGAATTTCTCATTATCACAGAATGGATTTTAATTAAATTTTTTATAGAGAAGGTTCTAAAAATTTTAAAAAACATTGCATTTCAAAACTTAAAAAAAAAATATTTTTTGAATTTTTGAAAAAAAAATATCTATTTTTTTTTTTGAAAATTCGATATCTCAGAAACGCCTCAAAATTTAATTTTTATTCGAACAATAATAAAAACTTTAAATTGGCATATCAAAATTTTTTCTTAAAAATATTTTAAAAATTTTGTATATGAAAGCTTTTTTTTTAAGAAACCAGTACAGACTTATAATTTTTGTTCTTGCATAAGCTAATATTTGCTTGAATCACATGGCATCCTGTTTTTAGGAGTTGTTTTAGTATATTAAAAAATTAATTTTATTCTTATGAACAGTTTTTCTCTAATAACATTCATTTTTGAAATTCTAAGTCGTTTACATAAGAGCAAGTTCGTGCGACCCAGTCGTTTATTTTATTTATTACAACCTTGACATGATTTTTGTTTGTCAAGTTCTTTATTCGCACAAAAATCAAACCGGAAATTTAGATCAGATTTGAATTAACGATGATGGAGGAAGACGGAAAAATGCATTATATCTGTCAATTTTAAGCTTTTTCTTTGTTTTAAGACCAAAACTAACGATACTTGGCATAAGACATTTTTGAGAAATAAAAGAAAATATAATATTATTGTTATAACTGTTCCACAGATTTTATAAAAAAAAAGAACAAAATTTTGTTAGTAAGAGCCATTTAATGGTTTTAAAATTTTTTGGATAGTGATCTTTTCGATTTTCTCCAAAATTGTACAGCTAATTTTAATTTTAGAAAAACTCAATATTTCGAAAATAAACCAAGTAACGTCGTTGGAGCTAAATGTTTCTAAAGGTTCTGAGAGAATTAAATACAAGACCCTAGCTGTATTTCAAAACTCTTGGTAAGCGAATTTAAAAATCTATCTCTATAATGGAGTTTCTTAACAACCTTTAGCTGTTACGTTTAAAAACTTTCTGCTCGATAAATATGCTCCATAACAATAATGTTTTTATCAGCTGTCATAATAAATGCATTTTGATTCTTTAACATTTAAATTAGCTCTTTAACAGGAAAAGATTTCCAATATTATCTATGAGATGTATGAACAAAATTTTTCATTATCTGAAAATAATGCTACTCGCGATTCAAATGTTAAAAATGGAAACTTACACATACAGTTTTGATAAAAAATTTTTTTCTTATTTTACTGAATTTTACGATCTATAATTTGATAAAATAAAAATTTAAATTCAATCATTACTGACTGTACCAATGACACTCAATGACTTCAATTACAGTCCTTATCTCAGTTCACAAGAAGAAGCGAATGCTATTAATTCGACGCAACCAGAAAATGCCATAACTCCTCCTTTAGATGAGATCGTAAACCGTTTTAGGGGACAAATCTTCTTTCACACTCGTACAGCTGAAAGAGTGCAGAACTGTCTCGATGTACATAAATCCGCTGGCCCGGGTAATATCCCCTGTCGTTTTGAAAAGGTATTCTTCAAAACTGGTAAAACCATTAAGTCATCGTGTGAGCTTTTCCAGCTGTTCTACTCCTACTCTTAAAACGAAAATCTTCTCCCCCTCTAACTTTTCTCAAATTGCACTTGCATCCCTTTTTTCCAAGTTTATGGAAACGCTGATTAATTATCAACTCAAGAAAGATCAAGCAAGAACGAAAGAATCCCAATGTCCGGCAGTATGGTTTCACATCTGATATTCATAAAATAAACACTGGTATGCCACAGGGCTCTGTTTTGTCTCCGACTCTTTATTTTCATATTCATCAATGATCTTTTGCTTGAAACTTCTTATCCATTAAATTATTTTGTTGATGAAATAGCTCTTAGTTTCTCATATTCGTTTCCAGTTGAATGTCCTTATCATTCAGATGTAAATTTGGAGCGGAAGCGGATGAAAAGCTCATTAAATTTTGATCTTGGAAGAATTTTTAAATAGGAAACCATAAGCCGCTTATAGTTTAATGTTTCACTTCAATGTTGTCTTCTTTCAATGAAGTAGAATCCCAGGTCCCATGGTGCTATACATTGCAGAAAACAGAACAGCTTATAGTTCTTGGTAGGTGACTCACAGATCACCTATATTTGACGTCACCAAAAACACTGCTAAGCGCTTAGAATTCCTTCGATGGTGCAAGACCTCTTCTAATCTGGCTGTAATCTATAAAACCTATATTCGTTTAAAACTCGAGTACGATTCCCATAGTTGAGCAGGTTCTCTTATAAACCACTTGAGTCTCTTGGATATAACCCAAAAAATAGCTTTAGAAATGATAAATGATAGAACTATAATAGAAACATTAGCATCTCTCAAGCAACGCCGCCGCTGCAATGTTTCTTGTCTTTCAATAATTTACCCTCATTTTTATAAACAGTGTTGTATTTTTATATGCAGTTGCATTCCTTTCCTTAAATAATTCAACCTTGCTTCAGTAAATCCCCATTAGTTTACCCTTGAGTCCAACTTCAGGCGTACTGTAAAATTCAGAGATTCTCTTTTTGGCCGCACTAGACGAATGTGGAATGCTTTACCTAATTCAATTATTCAAACATTTATGACTAATGTGCATCGGTTTTTCCTTTTAAATTCCCTCAAATATTTTAAGGGTAGTCATAATCCCTTAAATGCTCGCAAAATTATAAAAAAAATAAAACCTGTGTATATGCAAGATATCGTTAATTTTGGTCTTAAGAAAAGAAAAGAACAAAACAACTGTAGAAGTCCAAACAATAATGGTCAGTGTGTTGTACTGTCATACAGAGGGTATGGGGTTCGATTCTCAAACGCTACAAAAATGTTTTTCAGTGTTGTATTGCCCTCTGCGAGGAAGTAACAATCGGAAGTATGTTAAGAAGTAACTGATTGCCATTGATATTTTGGAATCGGCAGAGAATTGCAGGTCACCTTCATTCCTGACAACACGCACGGAAAAAAGGTCTCCTTACCGAACCGTAAGGACCTTTTATTTATTTTATTTTTTAAATCGTAGTCGGTAAAGTTTTACAGAATTGAAAGACCAACTTTATAGTTTTTCGACTCAAAATGAAACCAGGAATCCATAGTTTTCGACATCAGTGCAAGTAGATGTTTATTTAAATTCTACATTAAAATTCGCTCAACTTTATGTCCTTCTTTGTATATTAATAGCTCCATAATATCCTCGTCCATTTAAGTATAGTGTATAAATCGTAGTTTTAATTTAAAAAAAATCCTCTACAAACTTAAATAAAAAATTCTCTCTAGGGTGCACTTACCAGAATATAAAAATAATAAAAACCTTCATTTGTATTGCCAAACACCACATATCCTTCATAACCCATATATGCCAGTCAATGTTTATTTATAATTTCAAGTCAATATCCTTCAAATATCACGCAACATCAGTCACTCATATTGCATACTATAGAAACCTTTCAATCGAACAATAACAGTTAGTTGAAGGCAAAGGCAAAAACAAAAAATAACTTCTATAAACTGTATGTATGCAAATGAGTTTTCAAGGAAAATAAAACAAAGT
This sequence comes from Philhelius festivus, assembly GCA_963931855.1. NCBI lineage: Eukaryota > Metazoa > Arthropoda > Insecta > Diptera > Syrphidae > Philhelius > Philhelius festivus. The sequence continues at coordinate 32,535,014 of OZ007554.1, read as the reverse complement.
ATATACTATACATACAACGAATTAGAATTGTTTTTTCTTCCCAACTATAAGCCATGTTGGCAGAGTATGAAGGAAGGAAAAATATGAACCTTAACAACAGAGTTAAAATAAATAAAAAAAAAACATTAAAGAAGCAAATAGTATGCCAAGGTTACCAATTAAATTCCAACAACGAAGTCGAACACACTGTGGCGTATACGTAATATTTTATTATCACGCAGCCTTGTTTTATTTTTTTTTTGTTCGATCGTCGTAGAGAGAGGGAATATTGTGTACCTTTATATTTTTGTTTAACTTTTCATATTCTAGGTTTTGTATTTTTGTTTAAATAATATGAACTATATTTTTGTTTGTTTTTTTTTTTTTTTTAATTTTTTTATTTATTATTATTCCAGACGAAATATTAGAATTCTATGAAATGCATTTTCGAACAGACTCCAATGGCTCTATAGTTTATAATCCTCCAAAACTAAGAATAAGAGGTATACAATACAACATACACACATACATTCATGCACAAGAGTTAATTTGGTTCACAGTAATTTTTGTTTTGTCCTTGTGGGGTGGTTTTATTTTTTGTTAGTAGATTTTTGTTTGTATTAGTTGGCCTTTTGAGTTAATTAGTTTAATTTTTATTAATGTAGATTTTTGCGTGAATTCTTAACCACATATCTGGATAATGTTCTTTTTTTTATCTATTCATTGAATACACACGCTCAATTAAATCCTTTTGTGGTAAATGTCTTGTAATTTTATTTAAAGACACGACAACAACACACACACATATACTCGTGAAAAGGGTTTAAGAAACGTTATTTATTGTAGAAATCCATTTTAATTTCTGTTAAGACACAAAACATTAAATGAATTCTGGCAGAATGAGAAAGGAAAAAATTAAATATGAACAGAAAGCAATCTCAAGAGACACAAACAGACAGGGATAAGACAAGGCAATTTAACCAAAAACACTCTCTCTCTGTTGTAAGGATGAGAAATAAAAAAAGGATTTATTTTTGCACAAACATAATAGCCCAACGACGAGAACAAGAACAACAACAATAAGCAAGTTGAAGTGGATGAAATGACAAGTGTTATAGTGGCCTTTTTGGTAGAAAAAGGATTTGCATAAGAATACACATACATACATCAAAGAAGCAAATGAAGAAAGGATAAAAAACCAACACCCGACTTGAGTTGAATTAGAGAAAATAAATCCTTTTTTTTTTTTTGAATCCCTAGTCTGTTTCTCTGCTGTTTGACTGTTTGTGTTTTGTTGAGTGTGTAGGTACTTACGTATCCTTGGTTCAAATTCAAAAATTAAAGTTCGCGTTTCGAAGATGAATGCCATATTTTACGAGTGTCCTGGAAGAATGAAAGCACTTGTAAGACAGAATGTAAAAGTTGTTTATACATGAGCGTGGTGGCAGTTGTTATTATTGTGACCTGAGTAGTAAATTTAGATTTATTATTTTTATTTTTTTTTTTTATTTTATGTTCTGTTTAGTGGGTAGCTGTAATTATATTTTAACACGAATCCTGTTGAGCCATTTGCATGTTTTTCTAGTTGTTGAGTATTTAATTTATGAGTGAGTAGAGTTAAGGTTATAGAATAAAACTTTCTTTCAGTCTGGATTCACATATTTTTATTCTTAGGGGAAAACCCAGGAAAATTCAACGAACAATGGAAGAAAATATGAAATTTAATTATGGAATGCTAAGGGTAGATAAGCACCACTTGCTGTTGTGATCCGTTTCTGAATATTTTTATTTATAATTTCTTATTTTTTTTATTCATTAATGCCCAAAAAAAAAACTTTAGATGGATTGTGCTGTGGAAAAACAAAGGGATAAAATATTGGTGAATTTAGGGAAAAAGTTTTGTGTTGATTTTTTTTTTTATTTTCACCGCTTTCCCAGATAACCAGGGTGTATATTTGGCCGCTATACGTATATTACACATTATATAGAAGTCCTCACACCCTTGCACTCTAAAAATTCAGCGCAAAATAATAAAAATAATAAAAAGGCAGTTATTTATGAGAAAAGTTTAATTAAGCAATTATGAACATTTTTGGTTCTGTGCCGCTTATTAAATTATCATCGCATGAGCTGAAGGTGGAAATGTTTTAGCTGTGGAAATATTTTTTTTTTTTTTATTTTATTTTTGGATTTTTAATAATTATTTTTTGTCCATCATCACGTTTCTCTTTGAAACGAAGCTTGAATGTTTGTGAAAATTCTTAATTTAGCGAAATAATTAATCATAAAAAAAAGGTTACTTTTAAGACTTGTCGATGTTTATATTTTGTTTTGTGTCAGATATTTTTTTTACTCTTTGTTGTTGATATTATGAATTAATAATTCAATTGCAGCTGTTAAAAGGTTTTTCAACAGTTTAGAATTTATTTTTCCCAGAAGGAGATTATGTCACAAGGGTATAATAATTTATTAACTGATTAAAGTAATTATTTATTCTCAGTATTGAACCCCTTGATTTTTTTTAACTTCTAAATTGTATACATCTTACATCAAGTGGAACTGAAAATAAGAAATACATTAGCAAAATAATGTGATTAAGGGGGGGGGGGGGAATATATACATATAGAGAATATGATGATGCTCGGAGCAACGTGTAATGACAACATTAGTAAAAGAGGTCATGGGAAGCACTTTCCTTCTAGATATTTAATTAAATTAAAAACAAAACTGTTTACAGTATGCTTTTTTGAATCAGCCGTAATGATACTATGGGACAAATCTTCTTTCCCACTCATACAGTTGCAAGAGTACTGAAAGATCTCGATATATACAAATCCGTTGATCTGAAGATCCCTACAATCGTATTGGAGAGGGATTATTCAACGCTGAAACACCATTTTCTAAACTTTTCCATCTGTCCTTCTCTACTGGTCTATTTCCGAGTGAATTGAAAACAGCATTTGTCCTATCTCTAAAAAAGATGAATCCTCTTCCCCTATAACTATCGTCCAATAGGTTAGGTTAGGTTAGGTTAGTGGGCTGACAGTTGATCTTGTTATCGTCACACTTAGATCAATGTAAATCCATTGTGATACCTTAGGGTTTGTGACCCCTTTTATTGAAACCTAAGATAATCCTATGTCGATCAAGACCGTTAAGGGTATAGATGGGTTACAGGAAACTTTAGCCTGAAATGTCAGAGGGTATTTCTAAAGTGTTGAAATTTCTAACGTCACATAATAGCCTGGCTAGAGAAAGGTATACGCCTTCTCGGTGGGTATTTCTTTCCTTTATCTTCACTTGAGCAATCATACCCACCACCAGACCCGCAGGAGCATGTGGCTCCTTGCAACGCCTGGTAGATGAGTTTGAAAAGTGAGTATTTGGTATATAATATGTTGGTTTGTTTGGTCGTTAGTTAAGTCGAAGAGGCTGTTTCCATACCAAAAAGGATTTTACCAATCTTAGGTAGATGTGGCCCCATCGACCCACTGATGCTCGTGCTCAACGTAAAAGTGGCAACCGCTGGTGTATAGGCGAGGTGCCCATTCTCCGTTGGTGCTGTTCTCACATGAAACACGTGCGTCGTTGTCGTTTACGTTCGTACTACACTATCGTACTGTAGGTGAAGGCGGTTTTCATAGATCAGGAATTCTCAAGCCATTTAGTATCATTAACGAATTTTAACATGATTTTGCTTGGAATATCAGAAAGCTCCTCCAAGTCGTTGAAGAAGTGTCTCCTTAGATGTCTGTTTCTTAGATGATATAGCGCAGGGCAGTGACACAGTTAGTGAGGAGTGTCCTCATGTATCTCTTCGTCACCGCATCCTCTGCATAAGTCGTCCATACTGAGTTTCATCTTTTTCTTGTGGTAACTGAGTTGGTTGTGACCTGTGATAATGCTCACGAGAAGAGATAGAGACTTTATTCAGTTGGATGATAATTTCGCTCTTTTGTTTACTGCAACTAGGCCATAATCTTCTGATTATAAGACAGGAATCGAGAGACATCCATCTCTTGTTTAGTAAGGCTAGAATTTTAATCTTGATTACCTGTTTAAGATTGCAGAGTGGGATTTAAACTGTTTTGTCTCCTTGATTAAGATCAAGTAGTGTTGATCCTATTCTTGCCAGCTCGTCAGCACTTTCATTTCCTGGGACACCACTGTGACCAGGAACCCAGCAGAGTCTAATGATGTGCTGTGTACTAAGAACCCTAAGCTCTTCACGACAGCAAGTTGCAAGCTTCGATTTGATTTCAATGGCAGAAATCGCTTTTATTGCCGCTTGGCTATCAATGAAAAAGGTGATATCAGCTTATGGTATTGCCATCATTGAGACTTGTTTAGCAGCTTTCGTCACTGCCAGGACCTTAGCTTAAAAGACACTGCTGTAATCAGTCTGAATGAGCTGGATAGTCCAAGAGTTTCTGAAAAGAATCCTGCACCAACACCAGTTTCCATCTTCGAACCGTCGGTATATATAGATGGCTCGTTGATTTGCCAGTCCTCTCTTCTAGGAAAGGTGATCTTGAACGGCTTGTAAAAGTCTAAGCGGGGTGTTATGTAGTCAGTACATACCCTATTTCCTATGTATTTCTGTAAAATCTGCGCATGACCTATCGCACTATGTCGCCAGTTACACGTCTGGCTAAGTCGAAGTGCGCTATAGGCTCCCGATTCTTGTGTAAATAAATCTAGGGGTTTTAGATTGAGTATGGCTTCCAGCCCCGCTGTCAGGGTGGACCTCATTGCCCCACGGATTCTAATACATGCCATTTTTTGTACCTTGGTCATAATTTTAAGGTTGGTAGGTTTGTCTAGTGCATTCCACCAGACTATCGTCCAATTGCACTTTCATCTCTTCATGGAAACGCTGACAAATTATCAGCTCAAGAAATATCTCGAGGAACGAATGTTGACCAGGACTATAGTTTTCGTAGCAATATGTCCACCGGTGATTTGATGATATACTCCACCGCTCAGCGGCACAAGTCCTTATATAGTTTTGATGAATCTCTTGGTATTGATGAATCTCTTCTTCGATGGATTAGAAACTACTTTTCAAACCGTTCAATACAAGTTGTATTGGATGGTTTTAAATCTGAAGTCCATAAAATAAATGCTGGTATGCCACAGGGTTCCGTTTTGTCTCCGACTTTCTTTCTGATATTCATCAACGATCTTTTGTCCGAAACTTCTAATCCATTAAGGGCCATTTTCTTCACTATTGCTCAATTTGAGGCAAACTCTCAAGTTGACCAACTTGAGAGTTGGCTTCAATTCGAGAGTTGAAACGCAAGTTCAAATTTCTTTTTCTTTACAAATTTTTTTCTCAACTCCCGAGTTGAAAATCTAAAGTTGATCAACTTCTGATTTCAAAAATATCCCTGGGAATTTGGTTAAAATAAAATACAAACTGTCACTTTCCAAATTAAATTTGAATTTATTCGGTTAATCATATTGAATTTTTGTGTGATATTTATTTGTGATGAATGATTTTCTCCTCGATCTACCTAGGACTAAAAATAAGTTGTTACTAATCGGAAACAAATGTTTGTCATTGATATTGCTGTTTCCACAAAGGTATTGTTGATGGTACATTTGTGACAGCTAAATTAGCAAATGCGGGTATTTCTGTCTTACAAGTGCTTTCTGGGGCAAAAGTGTCAGTTTTGCATCAATTGGTATGTTGTGAATAACAGCACAAGCGATGATGAAGAGTTTTGCCGTTTATATTTGGCACCTAAGGTCGGAAGCAAAAACTGGAAATCTGCTTTTCCAAACGCTATATCAACGCTCAACTCAATTGCAAGTGCCTATCTGTAATTCGTTGTACAAATTCTCATCAGCGTTTGTGACATTTATAAAAGGTGTTGCAAGATATCTTATATTTGAATAGCCTGAGTCGGGAATGATGATTAAGTGACAATATTTACCTATTCGAATCGTCTTTTCGATTGCGATAAGTTGGTCATGTGGTGAGCCCTATGTACTATACATATTTAATGTCTACGCAATTGTTTGTACATAATGTTTAATTCATTATTCATATAAATAAAAAACTAATAATACCTGCCAGCGAGCTACAATATCATTTATTTTAAAATTCGCAGATGCCACCGTCTGCATTTTTAGAGAAACCTATCGCTTGCGATTTCTAAAGTTTTCTGCATTACTTTCATCAGGTGGACATGTGTACAATCAATTGCACCAATTGTCCTAAGAAACTTTGCTTTAGCGAGAAAGTCCCGTGCTGCTTCAAGCTTTTCCTCGTGTGTTTCCAGCATTCGAATGAACCACGGTGCTAGATTGGCAATTGCTTTCGACAATCGTTTCAGAATGTGATGCACGCTGGAAATGCTTACTCCAGTGAAGTCAATGGGATTGATCCGAGCACATAAAATCGTAGCATACCAATAACTGTGTGATTGGTCGTAATTCATGAGGTCTATTTAAAGGGGACTTAAGTTTTAAGGTCACGGCTAATTTAACTCTATTACCGTCTCTCCTTGCAAGGAAGTGAACCCTTAATCAATTCTAGCACCATCATTGCTGTCGGTTTTGAAAGACTTCAACTCCAATGCACGGCAACATCTTATATTGTCTTTTTTTCAATGTACAATGGCTCAGTTACATCATCTTCACTTTCACTACCCGACCAAGTTGATGACCAATTTTCCCAAAAATAGCTGCGGAACATTAAATATATACCAATATTTTTCTTTATTTTTTGTTGTTAAAAAACAAACTTTTGAAACGAAATGCATGCATTTTATTAAAAAAAAAAAACAATGTTTCATGTCAGCTCTCAAGTTTGCTCTCTCAACTTCTACTATTTTCGGAAGTTGAGAAAACCAAAAGTTGATCAACTCGAGAGTTAAGAATCGAAAGTTGAAACAGTCAATTTTGAGTCAAGAAAGACAAAATCACTAGTTGAGAGTAAAAATCCTCAAGTTGAGTTCAACTTGTAGTGAAAAAAATGGGGCTAAATTGTTTTGCTGATGACAGTACCCTTGGCTTCTCATATTCTTTTCAAGATAAACGTCCTTGTTCTTCGGATGTGGATCTAGAACGGGAACGAATGATAAGCTCATTAAATTCTGATCCCGATGGCATTGCTCAATGGGGAATAATAAATCATTTAATGCTTCGAAAACTCAATGCTGTCTTCTGTCGTTGAAGAGAAACCCACGCCCTATGCCACTATCAATTAGCGGCATTTGCACTGAGGAAACCGAACAGCTCTCAATTTTCAGTATGTGCATCACAGACCACATGACCAGATATAAGTCGTCGCCAAAAACACTTATAAGATTCCAAAAAATACTATTAAAAATGATAGTTCATAGAACTATTACAGAAACATTTGAATCTCCCGACCACCGTCACAATGTTTCTACATCGGTAGAGTAAATAGCCCTCCAAACAAGATGAACCTCTTAACTACTCTAAAGTTGTTGATATTAATAGCGATGTTTTGTTTCAGCCTGGGGAAAGACATTTGTTTGTTTATTTAAAAGCATTTAGTCTTATCGTAAAATACTTCAAATCCAACAAGTTTCACCGGACCTTCTATTCTATTCCTAAAACTAGATCAAAAAAGTCAAATGATAGAAGAGAATAGTTCGGAAGACTCCCTAGTTTTCAAATTTAATGCAAGACAGCTGGATAATTTTTCCCACGATCCTGAGTTCAGCCATCGCAATATAGAACCCCGCCAGGAAGCACACATTTACTTGAAGAATGAATAATTTTGGGGTATAAGTATATTGCAACCTTAAAATATGCTGTGCCCATGTCTAAAATTGATTAAGTTTTTTTTTTATCTTATGACCTCCTCTTTCGTTTTGATTCTTTTTTAATCACATTCTCTGCTATTGCAACATAGATCTCAGACTCCGTTAGGGTTGCCATTGCTTCTATTTTAGCTGAGGAGTCTGCTTCTTCATTTGCAATACCACATACGTGTACTGGTATCTTATGAAGTATGACATTTTAATGCTTGTCGTTTAAGCTTGCCTGCATAGTTTAGAACTAATTGCATAGGAGTTAAAAGCTTTGAGTGCTGCTTGACTGTCCGACATGATGACAATGTTTTGTTCAAGGTAATTTCTTTCGAGATTTCCTTAAGCACATTTCCTTTTATAGTATTTACTTCCGCTTGGAAATTCCTACACCTGCCTCTTGGCAAATTTTCGTTCCATTAGCTTGTAATTTAATAGCATTTACATTGAGGGAGTACTTCATTGTTTCGTCTACCCACCCTTTCTTGTAACTTTACATCGTATTGAAGTTTTTTTTAAGTTGGTTGTGATTGGAATGTTAGATATACCGTTCCACAGATCATCCAAATTTTTGACAAGATTAACTTTTGATGAAATAACAGTCTTAAGAACATGTTTAGATAGCAATTTCCAACATTATTCATTTGAAAACATAGAATAGAATTCATAACAAAACCCTAAAACTAAAGAGAGCCCATCCATTACGTTAACTTTTGTTTCTCTTGAAGACCATCCTAACGTCTCCTCTCTTTCAATGTTTTATAGCTTTTTCATTAACAGTGCTCGCAGCACTCTTTCCACTGATGGCATATCTCACCGAAGAGTGCAACTTGTCCACTTTGCTTGTTTTGGAGAAAGTAAGATTATTGCACTTGATATTTCAAAAATATTTGATAGAGTTTGGCACCAGGCTCTCTTATCAAAACTGCGTGCATTTGGTATCAACGAAACCCTTATTCCTTGGATTAAAAAATACCTTCACAAAATACATGCTGGTGTACCTCAAGGCTCCGTTTTTCCCCCGAGTCTCTTAGTCATTTTTAGAAATGATCTCTTGTCTCAAACTTCTAATCCACTTTATTGTTTTGCTAACGACTCTACCCAAACTTCTCATACTCGTTCTCAAATTCAAGTCCATCTCCTTTGGAATCGGAATTGCAACGGTGCCGCATAATAAGCTCATTAAACTCCAATCTTTGCAGTATTGTTAAATGTTGTATGAGAAATCGTGTGGAGTTTAATGCTTCGAAAACACAATACTGTTAATTGTCGTTGAAGAAAAAAATACTCCTTATGCCATTGTAATTGAATGGCACTTGCATCGAAGAAACTGAAAAGCTCCCAGTACTCGAGCATAACTTACATCTTTGGGCAGGTGCAGTAAAAATGACTCTTCATTTATTGGATAGAATACTGAACGTTAAAACTGATAGGAAAGAGAACTATCATGGAATAATTCCAATCTCTTAAGCACCTTCGGAATGTTTCAAGTCTTTCCTTGTTTTATAACTTCTTTCACAAGCAATGCTCACTCCAAATAGCCAGTT